>OX336376.1:37686652-38286652 GCA_946902895.1 Fragum fragum | reverse complement strand
TTAGGGCCCTTCTAGGCATTTGACTCTTTATTATAAATTGGTATCAAGTATCTGAGACCCCTAGACTCTATGGTGAAAGCCTTGCTTATTACCACTCGTATAAGACTTTAAAGGTATTTCATAGGCAACATATGAAACAGGCAACAGAGATTACTTTCGTCGTCGTTATTTTATGTTATTATAACAGATTGAGTGAATTGGTAAAATCTAAAATTTATGTTTATACCTTTTCTTTCTTTTCTTTAAGTTTTCATGAGTAATAAAGATAAAATTAAATCACATTGTATGGACACGCGAAGCGGATTCATGTAGTGTGATTAAGTTTTTAGCTTCATACCTCAATGAAATCACCTCAAGCTAAAATTTAATCACGTTGTTTGAACACGGTTAGCGGGTTCATACAGTGTGACTAAGTTTTTACTTTCATACCTCAATGAAAACACTTCAAGCTAAAATTTAATTGCGTATAAACACGTGAAGCGGGTTTATACAGTGTGATTAAGTTTTTACCTTCATACCTCAATGAGAACACTTCAAGCTAAAATTTAATCACGTTGTATGAACACGTGGGTTCATACAGTATGATTAAGGTTTAGATACGTACCTCAATGAAAACACCTCAAACTAAAATTTAATCACATTTTATGAAAACACGGGTTCATGCAGTGTGATTAAGTTTTTAGATCCGTACCTCAATGACAACAAAACAAATTATCTTCTTTATCTTGAATATTTCTAAAATACTTTCTTTCTCTCTTTTAAAGCGATATCATGACCTGCTCTATTCCGAATCAAAAAAAGACAACAGACTATTCTTAAATCATGTATTTACAGTCTGTATATGTTATAGTTACGACGTTTTAGAATCGTACCAGACACTATTGATGTTCAGATTAGAGGCTCTGTGAGGTTTTGTAAATAGAATGTAAACAATGAATACCACTTATACACTCAATTGGATTGTGTGACGATTGATTTAGACGAGTACGGTGCGGTGAGAAAAATCATTGTTAAAAGGCATTTTCCTTCTCCTGCATATGGGAAAGAAAAGAATCTTCCACCGAAACGTGAGCTTTCAAAGCAGAATTTGTCTGAATGCTGACCCCGCCCACTGACTCCGCTGGCCACGCCAACAGACTCGGATGGACGTGTATTTTCCCGTTTATTTATCGTCGCTACCGTATATAGCACATACCCATATGAGCGACGCACACAAAATGCGGTTAGTTGTTACGGGGGATAGTGCAAGGATACATGGCGAAACTGCTGAGAGCTCTGTCTGGTTCTTTAACGTGCTCGGTGGATAGCACCGTCACAAGGGTCCTCGGTTAAGCGTCTCATTCGAAAGACAATTAGTTTGGTAGTTGGTTTGGTTAGCCCAGGGCTCGAACCCGTGATCTTCAGGTTTGAAATGAAGTCCTCCACCAACTGAGCTAATCGGGCCGACTCGGACGGGAAGTTCAACTTCGATATATAACGGCGTTTCTGTTTGTTTGTTTTTTGTTGTTTTGTTGGGGGTTTTTTGTAAGAAATTGTGGCCTTAAACATATAACAAAAAAGTAGTATTGTTGGTTGGCGACATAAGCGTCTAAACTACAGCTGCAGTTTCGACGTTTAAGTCGTAAAACCAATAAACACGCTTTAAAAAATCTCGCCCAACGCTGGAGTTCAAAGTGTACCTACGGTCTAAATAAATGATTTCATTGGTTGATTATTTTTTTGATTGACTGCCGCGATTGGTCAATTAGGCATTCGTTTGAGAGTCAATGTGTCGATAACACAAATAGTACGTTTGGTATTTTAATATAGTGTTGAAACCTGTCAAAATAACAAAACTGTATAAAGAAGGACGTCCTAAAGAAAACAACTTAAAACTTCTTTTGGTATTTTAAAATAAATAGTTTTTCTTTAACCCGCGCCTTTTGAAAAGCTTCCTTAATCCATTCACTTACAGTCCCTCCCGTTTAACGCCCCTCGAGAAAAATGCTTTGGAAAACATTGTGGGAAATGAAGAAATTGCTTATATCAAGCAATTTCTTAATTATCCACAATGTTTTCTTTGCAAAAAAGAAGAAGAAAAAAATGAAATTCCATCAATTTGAAATTGTCGTATGCAGCTTCTATAAATTTGGACCAGTCTAGAATTTTCTTGCGTGGTAATGAGTTAATTTCCATTTTGATATCAGAAAGAATATTTGCAGAAAACAATTGACGTATCGCGAGTGCAAATCAAAAAATGGATTTTCAAATCAAATCATCTAATTAAACCGGATGTGAATGTTGAACTGCGATATTAATATTAGGCATTTGGGTGGTTTAACAACCTAAACGTCACGCTGTAGTTACGACGTATAGGTTGAAAACCAACTATTTACTTATATTCTATTTTATACTGACCATAGATTTTACAAAATAACTTCATAACTAAGTCGAACTTGCTGTTACAAGCAATGTCTTTTTTCTCCACAATGTTTTCTCGAGTATAAAATCACTGCGACGTAAAATCGCGGATTTGTACAGGAAAGGGTTAAAAATAAAGGCGTTATCTTTGAGCATTAATACGCACATCCTTTCCGACAGTTATCTCTCACCAATGGATGGATAATCGTAAACCGAAGTAGAATAGCAGCTAGGAATAGATGTAATGGTAGTATTAGTGTGAGGAATACCAAGAACCAATTGCGAGGTGCTCCAGCCTCCGCGATATGGCTGAAATACTGTTATAAGTGACGTTAAACCCAATTCAATCAAACAATTGTGCTTTTGATATAACACTCGAAAACCGAAATACTCGTACTGCTACATTCTCTAATGTGCTGGTCTAGAAATTATCGTACTGGTTTTAAAATGATTTTCATGTCACTTCCCTATCGATGGACCAATCATTGACGAGTCGTGATGAACTAATCTGAACTAAATCTGCGACTTAAGTAACTCGTGAAGTCTCTTTCATAAGCAGTAGCCTACTTTTTTTATTTCTTAACCCATTCCCAGACGGTAAGATTCTAGACTGGTCCAAATTGAAAGAAGTTGCAGGCGACAATTTGAAGGTCGTGAAATTTTAGATTTTTTTTCTACTTTCTGGATGGAAAAATAAAGAAATTCTTTGTTCATATGGCTAATCTTGATTGATAATTTGATTTATTCTGGTTTACTACTTAATGAAATCCGCAAGTCAAATAATCAAAGAGAAAAACGAATTTTGCATATTCCCTTTTACCCTTATCATGCTGAATAAAAACTATTTAGAATAATTGAATCAAAGGACTGTAAGCAGTTGAAGCTCTTACAGAGAACTAATATTTCTTTATACAATTAATTTTATAAGCAACTGCTCAACAGGAACAAGCAAGTGGTGTTGACTATGATGTGCAGTCTGATCTTTGTCCATGCCTCCTGCCACACCAGGAATATTCCGGATTCAGCATGACAAGGGTTAATCCTTTGTTGTTTATACCTTTTACTTTGAATAAAATATTTGTTGAAAATAATCTTTAGGACATTTATAGTGCCGAATAGCAAACCTTCATGCAGTTCGGTTGTAGAATAAGTTTTTTTGTGTGTTTTCTTGGTGGCTATTGGCTAATCGCGGCTGACATTCAAATAACCAGTCGACCAATGAAATCATTCATTTAGTCCGGAATCGAGTGTAAACTGCGCCATTTTTGTTAACCAAGTTTTCAAGTTTCAAGTTTCTTTATTGTATGAGACAAAATTGTCCATAATACATATATAAACAAATTACATTTATCCAAATAAACTAATGTGTTCCGGTGATGATGGTATAGACAAAGAAAAAATATTATACAACAATGCTTTTCAATGAAAACCTCGTAACTGCAGTCTGTATTGAGCTGCAGTTACGAGGCTTTTGCTGAAAACGATAATAAATAATGTAATTAGTAGGTATATTAAATACCTGTGATACAAAAGTTTGGAGAAAAGCGGGAATATATCAATTATGAACGGGTGTTTTCTTTTCCCTTCTTTTTATTTACCTTGTTATTTTGCTTTGTTATCGTTTATTAGTTCCATGCGCAATATCGCTCGCTTCGTTAACCTTTTTGTTGGTTTGGCGATTTAAACGTCGTAACTACAGCTTATTCTAAATTTAGTTACGACATTTAAGTCGCCAACCAACCATTTTTTTTTATTATTATTTTGTTTCATGCTACTAGCCATAAAATTTACATAATAACGCCGTTGAAAATCGAAGCGGGACTTGCTGTTGGAGTCAATTGGCATGGTCAAAAGGAATATGTGAGCGGGGGCCAGCAATTGGTCAATTAACCCATTCCAACACAGCAAAATTTTAGACTGGTCCAAATTGAAAGAAGCTGCAGACGACAATTTCAAGTTGATGGAATTTTGAATTTTTTCCTCTTTTTGGATAGAAAACATTGTGGATAATGAAGAAATTGCTTGATACAATCAATTTCTTCATTTTCCACAATGTTTTTCAAAGCTTTTTTCTCGAGGGGCGTAAAAAGGAGGGATTGAGTTGGAATGGGTTAATACAGTATTTTGAAAGAGCATAACAAAAGGAAGATTTCTATCAAGCTTGATAAAAACGAAAGTTTGGGAGGAGAATATCTTTAAAATCGCTTGTATGGAAAGGAGGTTAGGACGGAAGTTGATCGAACAAAAGAGCATAGGTGAACTTTTAAAGTTCTGACGTTTTTTTTTTTTTTTTTTTTAGTAAAAAAGAGGTTTATTCAACACGTGTCTCTTCAAAAAAACATATCCACGTTAAACCCTATTAAGATTATTTTAGATATTGAAAGATAGTTTGTATCATCTTTAGTCTGGGCCAGATAAGACTTTCGCTCGCTCTATCTGTGAAGATAAAGATTGTCTTTAACAACGTGTTTTAATTGTATGGAAAATAGAAAAGCAGTTGCCAAAGGCAATGGCAACGGTGATTTGAGATTTTTTTCTCAGAAAAGGAATGATTAAAATATCATAAAATGAATGAAATTTATTTCTTTTAATGAACTAGTGATTGACTTTGGGAACATCTGTGCTTTTCTTATACCTCAGATGGCTAACCAATGAGTTATCGAATACAAACTATACGGCGTTATAAAAGCGCCATCTTTTGGTCAACCAAGATATTAATGTTACGTCTCGCTGATCAGCAAAAGAGAGAGATAATAGCTAGAGAATGTAGAAACAATCTTACATACATGTATCTAACTAATGAATATCAGTGAGACTTGGAGCGAGTTTAGAACAGAAGGTATGATACGTTATTCTAAAAAAATCGAATTTAGTTCAACCGAAATAAGTTTCAATTTACATGTACATATTCTTAGAGCTTTTAGAGCTTATTCCGGTGGAACGCTCCGTCTAATTACAATTAAAATCATTCTACATGTTTGGGTGACCTGCTTAAAGGTGCACAAATTATAGTGAGTGATCGAAGTTCAATTTTGTCTATACCTGTAACTTGTACATCTATAGTTTTTAATTTTTTGTTTCACACATAAACAAATTCCTCTGTAGTCTAAATTTCAACCATCTACCCGACGTAAAATTTATTCGGGGCCATGCTGAAAGACTTTGAGAACAAGACCCTTAAGTAAAACGAGTTTTGAACATCTATCTTTCAGTGCAGAGTACATTGAGGATATTTTCCCCCAACATCTTTTAAAGTTCGTTTGTCCTTCTTTTCTTGTGGTTAATAAACATTTGTCCTGTGCCGGAATGGGTTAAACGGAATGAGAAAGAAATTAACAAGCTTTGATATTTTTTTCACAAAAATAAAGATTTGTGTCTAAGAACGAGTGCAGGTGGTAAAGTTTTCACATATCATCGATATCTCCCAAAAATTGTATCAATATTTTCACACCTGCCAAATGATATTGAAAATTACCCACAATCAACACCAAAATAAACGCAAGTTCATTGATAAAACGCATTCCATGCTACATCCAGCAGAGATAAAAGTTCTACAAAATAAGCGGCTGAAATAGAACCAAGGCTTGATAACTACCTTTCAAGCGGACACTATAGACACAAAGATCTGACTGCACATTTGTTGCTGGGTTTTCTTAGCATATTCTAGTTGCCAAAGGCGAAACATTCCAGGATAAATAGAAACGAGGATATCTTTCTGAATATTTTCAGATTGGTCCGAATTAATTCAAAGAAGCTACAGACGACAATTTCAAGTTGGTGAAATTTAAATTTTTCATTGTCTTGGATAGAAAACATTGTGGATAATAAAGAAACTGCTTGATACAAGAAGTTTCTTTATTATCCACGATGTTTTCAAAAGCCTTTTCCTTAGGGGCGTAAAAGGGGGGGGGTGTCGAAATTGTTTAAAGCTTAACTAACCGAAGAAAGCATGAAAAATTTACTTTCTACTGTAAAAAGTAATACTGCTAAATCTCGGCTCCGACGGCGGCACTCATCCTTTCCGACTATTTGTCTCTCACCAATGGGTTGATAATCGTAGACCTATGTGGGATAGCTGCTGGAGGCTAGGAAGGGTTGTAATGGTAGTACTGGTGTGAGAAATACAAGGATTCCATTGTTAGGTGCTCCAGCCGCCGCGAAATAACTGAAAGATTGTTGAAAGCGGCGTAAAACTTCATTCAAACAAACAAACAAATCTCGGCTCGTTCTCGAAGTTCACAACAGGAATCTGAGAAGTAAACATTAAACTAAACTTTCATATTTTTGTACAGACGTCAAATAGATAACTGGTGGATCGCTGGCCACGCCCACTGACCTCCGACAGAAAGTTCCACTTAGATATTAAACTGTGCTATTTATGATTTCATTGGTCGAATGATTCTTTGATTGATAGCCGCGTTTCGTTAGTCATCATGTCAAGTTCGTGAGCTTGCAAAATTTACCCTCGATATGGCATCTTTTTACCTACTTGGGTTCGACGGATGAATCTTGATTACTGAGACTAACCTGAAAATTACTAATGAAAATAAATTACAGATAATGGTCTGTAATTAAAACGTTATCATGTGTAAAGAGGCCAAGATAAGAGAAAATTAAAACCTTTTTATAGCTTGACTAGTGACATCATATAGTTTGCACACTTATTTTTCATCATAAATATCAGTATAATTTGATAAGAGTGCCATAGTCACAGTAAGCGCCGCTTTTCGTCGAGCCTGTTTGCGGTGAGCGAGACATAGTTGTCACTAGCGTGTACGTTAGTACGTTAGTCCGTAAGTCTGTCCTTTGGTCCGAATTTTTCCGGACAATTACTCCTACTTTTATGGATGGATTTCAAAATAGCTTGGCACAATTATTCTCCATCATGAGTAGATGTGCATTTTGAAAGAATTTTAATGGCGAGGTCACAGCTCAAGGTCAAACATTAAATTGTGATTGTCAAGAGCATTTCTCCTACAATTATGGATGGGTTTCAAAATAAATTGGCACAATTATTCTCCATCATGAGTAGATGTTCCATTTGAAAGAATTTTCGGATAGCTTAAACTTCAAGGTCAAAGCTCAAGGTCAAACCCTAAAATTGATGGTCAAGATCAGTTGATGATCAACACTTTGCGGGCTCGATGGCAGTTGTCCTGGGTCAACCATCCAGTTTTAACCGTTGTTTTGCTGAATAATATCCTCCACAAAATTGCATTAGAATGAAAGCACTGAAAACACTCGAAGCACTAATTGAGCGCATGCGTGACATTTCCAACAATTACACATGTGCGCCAAGTAAAGACTCGGATCAGCCTGTGCATCCGCACAGTCTGATCAGAGTCTTCACTCTGAGCTCTGTTGATAGATACTGACCCAAAGCTTCTTTAAACAATCAGCGAATGTTCTAATTGCCCCGAATGGCTGTCCAGGGTGCTCAATGTGTGCGGTTCACGCATATGCGAAATGGTTGGAAATGTCACGCATAGGCTCAATTATTAAATGATATCTTCATTGAAAAAATCTTCCAATCATATTTGGCTCTTAAGAGGTAAGCAGATGGTGTAGACTCATATCAGACTGCACATTTGTGCAGGTTTATCTTAATCTAAACCTTTGTTGAAAACAGGAATATTCCGCCTCATCATAACAAGGGTTAAAAGTTAGCTAAAGAGGCATAAGGGTTAAAACTCATAGATAAACCATGGAGAACAACTAGCTTAGGTGACTTAAACATTCTGCTAAAATTTCTTCTAAATCTATCCATAATTGATACTGGAATTACACTGAAAAGCACTATTCCATGGAGGTCCTTTTTTTTCTGTGACTCAGCCTATAATAAATCAATTTTTAGTTTCGTCTATCAAAAACGGACGTTCTGATTGGTCGTGGGAAAAATCATACCTCCAAGAACAAAACTTTGAGTATGCAGCCACTTTGTATGCTTACGCACAAAATAGTTCCATTTAAAAAGGTATCACAATTTGTAAAGTTTTTACCTTTTTCGCTCAATGCCATTAAATCATAAGAAATGAAGAGAATATTTTTGTATTCATGAAGATATGAACCGAAAAACCTAACCACACTTATGCATACAGAGTGATTAGGTTTTTTCGGTTCATACCTCCATGAAACAAAAAATATTCCCTTCATCTCTTAAAATATAAAAAAACTGATAATATTGGGCTTGACTGAGTTAATGCCTCTAGTAGTTTATTTGGTTGATTGGTTGAATGGAGTTTAACGCCACTTTTCAGAGTGTTTCAGTCATATCGCGCCGGCTGGAGCACCTAACAATGGATTCCTGGTATTTCTGCATTTCTCACACCAGTACTACCACAACATCTTTTCCTAGCCTCCAGCTGCTAACCAACTTAGGTTTACGATAATCCACCCATTGGTTAGAGACAAATATCGGAAAGGATATGTGCCGCCGCCGGGGATCGAACCAATAACATTCCATTATTGAAGATTAGAAGTCTGATGCGCTACCGACTGCGCTATGACGGGGACAAGTTCATATGGAAAGCTCAAACTAAACGGTGTCTATGTAACTTGCCAGGGGAAAATGTAGCTCAGTATAAAAATTTAAAAGAAAAACAAGCACATCATAATTGGTTTTTCAGCTCTAGGGTTAATTAACGATAATGAATCTGGCAAAAGATTGTTGGGGTGTTGTTTTTTTTTTTTTTTTTTTTTTTTATATTAATATTAATTCATATTCTTATTTTTCTGGTAGTTTTTCAGACGCACAATAAGTCTGCCATGCTAAATAAAAAAAACGTGCTTCCCTTAAAGAAAACAACAACGTAAAGGTCGTATTGGTGTACAATACCTTTAGGCTCTTACGGCATTTTTGCATTGGAACGTCTAGTGAAAACTTCGTTATCTCATATTTCATGGGGCTTTGATGGTCCGCAGAGTTGATTGGGTGATTTAACACATTACCGGACGACAAATGTTTAGACTGGTTCAAATTGAAGGTGTGGCAGAATACAATATTTGGTTTAAGAACTTTTTTTTAATTTTTCTGGTCCTTTATGATAGAAAAACATTGTGGATAATGAAGAAATTGCTTGTAATAAGCAATTTCTTCATTTTCCTCGATGTTTTCAAATAATTTCCTTGGGGACGTCTAAAAGCGTCATTGTGTAAATAATATGCCTAGAAAAAGATTGATATAAAAAATAAACATCGAAATTACAGGAACAATGTGACATAGACGAAAATGGGGGCGTAGTTCAGACTCCGATTTTAATAATACAATAATTCAGAAATATATTACAGGCACAACTTTAAAAATTCTATAGTTACGACATTCTTGTAATACATAAATGACATTTATGTAATAAAGAATATTTCAATACTTTCGGTTAACTGGAGGACCGCTGGCCCCACACACTGACATCGCTAGCCACGCCCCTTGACACCGCTGGTCACGCCAACTAAACCTAACAGGAATTCTCACTTCGATATTACACATTATTTTGCAGTTTTGCAGAATTCTTGACCAGTAATATGGAACAGAAAATGCAAACCATAATGATTACATAATGTAAATGAGATAACAAAATTTCGTACTTATAGCTTCATTAAAGCTGTTGTTACGTCATTTTGCTGGCGCACCGACAAAAAGGTTTAGAACAATTTCTCAAGCATTTTAGTCTGTGTACGACTATTCAATTGAGCACTTTAGTGCGCCAAGTGCCGATGTTTCTGAACAGATTCTTCTCTCTGGGCCGTGTACATCGATGCTTACCGAAGGCTTTTTAACACGATCACCGAATAATCTAATTAACCAATCAAATCAACCCGCCCATTGAATCCACAGGAAGTTCCGCTTCGATTTTAACGGCGTTTCTTTGCAAAATTTATAGCCAGAAACATGTACCAAAATATGAAGAGTGGTTGATTGGCTAGAAAAACGTCGTAACTACAGATTGAATAAGCTGAAGTTACAACTTTTAAGTCATCTGGCCAACAATCATAGAAATGTTGCAGCTCAAAACTCACTTCCGGTCTAAACCAATGATAACATAGGTCGACTGCTTGTTTGATTTACCTGTGCTTTACATTTCAAACATTTTCACAAGTGCGTGAAGTGCACGCGCTGAGCAGCCTTGGAGCCAGTCAATAGTCCTGACTGGCTCCAAGGCTGCTCAGCGCGTGCACTTCACGCACGTGTGAAAATTTTTGAAATGTAAAGCACAGGTTGGTTTATTACCTAATAATAAACCAAAATTCACCCTGATTTACTGATTATGTTGCCTATCGACAGCTCGTCTGTTTCTTTCAGCCTTGGTCCGATTTCGCATTATCAGTTTCCGCCGCGCTTAGCCCATTACCGGACAACAAAATTTTAGATGGGTATAAATTGAAAGATGGGCGGATTTTCTTCTCTATAAACACATTTACGTTTCAAATGAAATGCGCTGGAAAACATTGTCATAATCATTTTCCACAACGCTATCTCCGCTGCAAGACAAAAGATCTTTAAATTATTCGGATTTTAAAATGCCGGCTGCAACTTCTTTGAATTTTGTGCGGTCAAAAATTTTGTCGTCTGGTAAATAGTTAAAATCTGAATTCTATTATAGTCTATTATCAAATATCGTAATATGTCCTGAGATATTATATCGTCGTTAACCCATTCCAACACAGCAAAATTTTAGACTGGTCCAAATTGAAAGAAGCTGCAGACAACAATTTCAAGTTGATGGAATTTTGAATTTCTTCGCCTTTTTGGATAGAAAACATTGTGGATAATGAAGAAATTGCTTGATACAAGCAATTTCTTCATTTTCCACAATGTTTTCCGAAGCTTTTTTCTCGAGGGGCGTAAAAAGGAGGGATTGAGTTGGAATGGGTTAAGTAACCTAAATATCGTAAATGCGTCTTTATCTAATCTGTTTTTAACGGCAATTTGGCCGCCAACTTACAATATATGTTTTTGGAAATATTCGAAAAAAAGAAAGATTGTTTCACCATTCTGTTTGTTATTTTGATGAACATCTGAAATTTCATGCAGTGCATTACTTCATGACAAATTAATCCTTAAGATACCAGCGCCTGTAAATTAATTGACCTTGACTATTTTCATTTAGTTAACCCTTTCCTGTACAATCTCTGTGGTTTAACTTCATACAATTTCATATTGAAGAAAATATTGTGAAAAAAAAGAAATTGCTTGTCACAAGCAATTTCTTCTTTGCCCACACTATTTTCTACCACATTGGGTGGTTTCGTTCAAATGCACCCACTTTTCACCAACGTCTTTCAAATTGGATCAGTGCAAAATTTCGACAATCAGGAAAGGGTTAAGATGGACAACACTCGGAGCTCAAATGCTCTGAAAGTTTGTAGGTGTTTTTCTTTGCTGTTTTTGTGATTGTTTTTGGTTGGGGTGTTTGTTGTTGTTTGTTTGTTTTGTTTTGTTTTTTTGTTAAACCTTATTTCTTCAATATTGTAATGTGGCGCATATTCTACAAATCTGCAAACGCAAGTAAATAATCATGATTAAAATGATCATTTGGCAAAATGCACAAAAAGTGCTTTGGGGTTGAAGTTCTAAATACTTTGCATCAACATTTTCGTTTACACGCAAGTGAAGTTTTTTGTATAAGGTATATGTATATATAATAATCCTTATCATCAATGGGCATTATTTATTTATTTTTATTTTATTTATTTTTTATTTTTTTTTTTTTTTTTTTTTTCATTATTTTATGCGAGTCACTCTTTTGCTAATGGTTCATTCCTATTCACCTCTGTAATGGGCTCAGTAAATAGTCAACCAACACGTCATCATTCCGTCACGTGACTTCGTACACCTCAACCGATTTCTACTAAAAAAAAACTCTCGCATGAATTCGACAGCTATAAAATCGAGTTTGAAACCAAAGTAGTTCCTTAGTTTACAGTACATCATATTTATTATGTCAAAACTATCGCGATTCAAAATAAAAAGAATATATCTACCATTACTTGGTTTGACATGAATCTTGTCATTACGCCCTTTGCAGAGGTGTATGCGAGTATGATGATATTAACAGATATAGATTGGTCATGGCCATGCTTTACCCAACTTTTCCTGAACAAAAACGTAAAAATTTCTGATATCATTTTTCTTTTCACATTCTTTCCTACATCATTTTCTAATTCGTAAAATTTTTACCAATTTTACATATCTTTACAGCCACAAAGCTGATGGATTCTGGGAAGACGACCCACGTGATGTTAGCAAATGAGGAAGGGGAGGAGCATAGAGAGACGTGGAACAAGAAAATTGACTTTCTTCTCTCCGTTATAGGCTTCGCCGTAGACCTTGCAAATGTTTGGAGATTCCCTTTTCTGTGTTATAAAAATGGTGGAGGTAGGCTATTTAACCATCTATCACAAGGCGAAATTTTAGGCGCATCCAATGTTATGGAACTTGCAGACTATTATGTCAAGTCGGTAGAATTTAAAGATAATTGCCATTTAAGGTAGAAAACATTACGGATATCGATGAAATTGCTTGTATAGGCAATCTCTTCAATTTCCACAATGTTTTCCGACGCATTTTGCTTGAAGGGCGAATAAAAGCGGAATTGTGTGAGAATGGAATTATCCGTTAGGTCTTGTCAGTAATATTAATCTAAAAGACTAAGAATAGAACAGTAAATATATAAGTTTAAGAATAGTCCAATTCTTCTTTATTAAGAGACTTTCGAGTCTTATTGTTAGGTGGATGGAATCTTCGGGTTGTAAAACAAGATTAATAAAAATATTATCCATTTCTTTTCTATTTCATTATATTCATGTAACGACTTTACTGCATCAGCGAATCTTGTCATAAAATGTTGTTGAAAATAGAGTAAATATAATGATTTATATGCTTCTTGTTCTAATCTATTTCAATTTTGTCTTGAATGATATGGTTTAGAATTCGAAGAATTTCTTTGAATGCCATCGTTAAGGAAGCGCTATTTAGATTTCCGTATTGTTTTTTTTTTTTTTTGTTTTTTTTTTTTTTTTTTTTTTTGAAAAGTGCAAAAGGCCTCTGTTAAAGAGATGCTTATAGTATATCCATTCTTGGCATATTTATTGTTTGTTTACAGGTGCCTTTTTAATTCCCTACTCTATGATGTTGGTGTTTGGCGGAATTCCCTTATTTTATATGGAGTTGGCCCTTGGTCAGTACTACAGAAAAGGGGCCATTACCTGCTGGGGTCGAATATGTCCTATATTTAAAGGTATGTAAAACTATGTTAATAATTTTAATAGCGCATAATGTCCCTTTAACATTTTCCCACATAATTCCGCTTATTTACTCACCCAAAGAAATTAACTTGGAAATTATTCTCGAAAATGAAGACCTTGCCTGGATCAAACACTTTTTTCCGTTTCTCACAACGATTTCTACCAAACCGCCAAGAATTTTTAAAATTTCATCGACAAAAAATTACTGCCATCAAATTGTTTGAATTTAGACTAGTCTAAAATATTGACGTTTTGGAATGGGTTGATATTAGGTAATTTCATGTCTTTTGTATCAACGAAAAATTAGGGACTTTCACAGAATCGAATTCGCTTTCTCGACTAATCCTTTTATCTCTTATCGTTCCGAATACATTTGTCTTTTTGCGGAAATTCAATTTAACCCTTGTCATGCTGTATAAATTACCTTACTGAATTGGTGTAAAATCAAAGCGCTGAAAGCACTGATAGAACTTGTTCAAAAATCAATATTTCTTTTTAGAAATCAATTTCATTAACATTGGCAGACAAAGTACAAGCAGGAGGTGTAGACCAAGATCGGACTGCACTTATGTGCAGACTGATCTTGGTCTACAACTCCTGCCAAAACCGTAATATCCCGGGTTCAGTATGACAAGGGTTAATATACTTTAGAATACATATGAATATATGTGTATTATAAATATGCCGATATCTTTTCATTAAGAAATGAAGGTTGGTCTTTAAGAATATTGAAGAAAGTTTCATTATTGAACTTGTATACTGTAAAACAATTTATGTGAGTAAATCAATACCTTATCGTCGTTTTAATTCAGGAATCGGATGGGCTGTTGTTCTCATTGCGTTTTATACAGACTTTTTCTACAATGTTGTGATTGCTTGGGCGTTGCATTTCTTTTTCGCTTCCTTTACGGGCTCTCTGCCCTGGGATTCATGCAATAATGAGTGGAATACGCCAGCTTGTTACGAGGGTATAGCACCTCCTCCACCCTTTAACAGTACAAACACTACAGAGCATATTGCCAACAATTCGACAAATGTAACGGAATTGCAAAGAGTGTCACCGGCTCACGAATATTTCGAGTAAGTATAAATACGATGACGGTTTATAGAAACAAGACAACAAGTCGTAAGGCTGAAATAAGGCTGTTTTTTAAATGACTGTCAATCAGACAAATAGAAGACTAATCAACTCATTCATTTTTTTAAAACAAGTCATCTTTGTTTGTTTGTTTGATTGTTTGTTTGTTTGTTTGTTTGAATGGGGTTTTACGCCGCTTTCAACAATCTTTCAGTTATATCGCGGCGGCTGGAGCACCTAACAATGGTATTTCTCACACCAGTACTACCATAACATCCTTTCCTAGCCTCCAGCTGCTATCCCACATAGGTCTACGATTATCAACCCATTGGTGAGAGGCAAATAGTCGGAAAGGATGAGTGCCGCCGTCGGGAATCGAACCCGGGACCTCTAGATTGACGCGCCACCAACTGCGCTATGACGGCGACAAGTCATCTTTGAGCTCCAACACAGGCCGACATTAACGCCTAGCATTTGTGTTGGTTTTGCGACCTTGAACGTCATACCTACAGCTTATTCAAGCCGGAGCTACGATGTTTAGGTGGTGAAACCAACCTCTGTAATTTTTGTTTCATATTACTGACCATAATTTTCGAAAAAAAAACGCCGTTTATTATCTAAGTCGAACTTCCAGTGGAGCTAAGTGGACAGAACCAACAATCCGTCAATTGACCAATCGCTGGCCCCGTCCACTTACTGTGTTAGCCACACCCACTCACTCCAACAGGAAGTCACCCTTGGATTCTAAACGAGGTTATTTTGCGAAATTTGTGGCCCGTAGCATATGACAAAAAAGTAGAATGGGTGGTTGGCGACCTAAACGTCGTAACTACAGCTTGAATAAGCTGAAGTTACGGTGTTTAAAAGGCCAAACCAACAAAAATGTTAAACACAAATTGGCGGCCAATATCGAAGTTGAAATCTCAATTACGGACTGAATGAATTATTTGATTGGTCGATATATTTATTGATTTCTCGGTCAATTACGCTGGCGAAATTCATTTCCAAAAATGACTAGAAATATTAAACTGTTTTTAATTACAATTACTTATCTTCTTTTGGGGTGCAAATTGTTATAACTAAAGCTTTATTCAAGCTACAGTTTAGACATTTTTACGTCCATCGACGTTATGTTAGTTTGACAGGCAATTCTAGCAATGTTTGAAAGGGATCGATCCTAGCCATATTGCACCGACTGTGCAAGTTGACCATGTTCGAAACTCCTCGGTGTCGTTAGATTTCCTGAATGTAGAATTACCCGTCCACCTAACTATATACCCATTTTGTGAAATACAAACCCTAACTAACTTTTAATGGATCCGATCGGGGGGTGTTGTTGTGTTGTTTTATCATTATTTCAAATATTTGTTTTACGCTTCACACGAAAGGGTTCCTGAAACATTTCCTGTACAAATCTGAGATTTTACGTCACTATGATTTTACACTAGAGAAAACACTATGGAAAAAAGAAAAAATGCTAGCAATCAGCAATTTCTTCTGTTACCATAATATTTTCTTCCTAAAGGGATGGTTTCATTTCGAATTGCACCAAGTTTTCATTGTTGTCTGCAACATCTTTCAGTTTGGCCCAGTCTAAAATTTCAAAGAAATTGGAAAGGGTGAGCGCATGTTGGGTCACGTGTTTTAAAATCTATTTGTTTCAGACGAGGTATGCTTCAACTTCATAAGAGTGGCGGGATCTTCGCTATTGGCAAGATCAATTGGCAGCTGATGCTCTGTCTACTAGGGGTCTACCTGATCTGTTATTTCAGTCTCTGGAAAGGAATAAGCACTTCCGGCAAGGTACCTACAAGTTTCTTTTGAACCCATGCATACCATTTTTAACATTTCAGCGCAGGCGTGACATTTCCAACCATTACACATGTGCGCCAAGTAAAGACTCAGATCAGCCTGTGCATCCGCACAGACTGATCAGAGTCCTCACTCTGCGCCTGTAGATAGATACTGACCCGAAGCTTCTTTAAAAAATCATCGAATATTCTAATTGCCCCGAATGGCTGTCCAGGGTGCTCAATGTGTGCGAGTAACTCACATGCGAAATGGTTGGAAATGTCACACATAGGCTCATTTTTAACAGCTGACGGACCGCTCGCCATGCCCGCTCACTTCCAGTAATGAAGTCTGTTTGATACTTCAAATGACGTTATTGTGCAAAATATATGGTCAGGTACATAAAGCATTCAGTATATCGTTGGCGGGCTACCTAAACGTCGTAAGTACAACTTGAAGTAGCTGTATTTACGACGTTTAAGTCGCCCACTTACATTTTTTAAATGAATGTCGGGGTTGAATATAACACTTCTGGTGAATGAATGATTTGATTGGTCAATTGATTTATTGATTGACAGCGGCGATCAATCAATTACACAAATGCGCAATACGAGTATCGAAACAGTATAATGGTCGTCTAATGTAACGAGATGAAGATACACAGGCGGATGTTGATCGATACACAGGCGAATGTGGATCTATACTTAGCGCTGGCGTTCATTTCTTTTAAATACCATGCGCAGTTTCGATTCATGAACCTTTTCTGAGTCTAATAAAAAAACATTGTCGTGCATTTTGATAGTTGGTCTTCCGTGTGATATATCGTCCCTGCGCAGCTTTATTAAAGCTGTACTTAAAACATTTTGCCCCCGCATCGACGTTATTTATGTACATGAAACTCTTTGAAGCCACAGTTTAGAATTTGAATGACACAAAAGGTTTCGTACAGTTTGTTAGTAATGCAGACAGGTTCTAATTCATTACTCATTTATAAACTCTATTTTCTGCGTTTCGATTAATGTCTTAAAATTCCAGTCACTGATTTGTTTTTCTTTCAAAATGTCAATGAATTCGCTAATGATAAAGGACAATTTCACTTTGAGATTATTCACGTGATAACTGAAAATTACGAAAGATTATTTTCTAACAAAGATGTAAGCACAAATAATCCAGTGAACAATACTTTTTTGAATAAAAACCGTTAGATTATTTGAAGAATCACGTGTGTCAAAGAACCAATCAAATCATGTATTGAGACCGGAAGTTAACTATGAACCTAAACATCGGCGGACATTTGTGTTAAGCATTTTGATTGGTTTGGCGACTCAAACGTCGTAACTACAGTTTAGTCGAAGCTCATCCGTTTATCATGAAGGGTTTAAAGCTCAAAGATCTTTGGCCTGAAAATCCCCTCATTTGCCTTGATCGTGGGTCTAACGAAGCTCAAAGGCTTGAAAGATTTGTATCAGGTTGTTTGGCGTACAGTACAATCGAACAATCCCATTCAGTCCGCTGGTCCCGTCCAATAACCTCGGGAGGAAGTCGAATCCGCTTCGATTTTAAACGGCGGTTGCTTTTTTTTGGTGGGGGGCTGGGTTGTTTTGTTATGTTTTAGTTTTTGGTTTGTTTGGTTTGTATTTTTTTTTTTTTTTTTTTTTTTGTTGTTGTTGTTGGGGGGGGGGTTGTTTGTTTGTTTGTTTTTTTTGTTTTGTTTTTTGTTTGCAAGATTTATGGCCAATAGCATTGACAGCTTGAATAACGTATAGTTACGACGTTTTCTACGATCTTTTCGCAAAAACTTTGAAAATTCTTCACATTAATGACGGCCAATGTCGAAGTTCATACTTAACTTCAGGTATAAATGAATGATTTGGTTGATCGATTGTGTCTTTAATTGACAGCCGCGATTAGCCCCTCTTTGCGATTGTTGATGATAAGCATCCAAGGTCCAGACAACATAATGCTCTGTGACAGAAAAGTTGACCCAGAGACCCATATACTGAGTTATTCATTTCAGACTACTGTATCATACAAATGAGATTTGCGACATAAATCTAGCAATTATTTGTGAAATCTACTACGAATACTATAATCCAATCAGACTACATGTAACAGGATATTTCATGGCTAATAAAACAACGACATTGATTGGCTAAATGGACTGGTAGTATGTCTTACACATTACCAGACAACGTAATGTGTTCGGGAAACTAGAACCCGACAAAATTGATTGACGTCATCAAATGAGATGGTATATCTCGTGTAAGAGAACCATCAGGGCCCGACAACCCAAAATCTCAAATGCAAATAGGCTTGATATGTCTGAATTGACAATGTTAGCACCGCAATGAAACGGAAAGAATTGTCTTGGCAAGCACTTTAGTACATATTGTATGATAAAAGAGACGTTAAGTGAGTTTTGGTGGGAAAACTTCCAATATTTGGTTACCATGGTTATGCATTAGGGTATTTATTATTCCATTATGCATGTTAATACATGCATAGTAAAACGGGGTTCCTTTCTCTCTAAAATAAGAATGATAACAGTTATAGTATAAAACTAGAACTACAAAAACTATATTGACCTTGCAAAATGACATCTACTTCAATTTCAAGCTTGAGAGGCGGAACTTTTTACACAAAAAGTTATTCTGAGACCTGGACATTTGAAATCTTTCACCAAAAAATAGGTCGTCTTTTAAGGCATTTATCAACACATAACGGAACTTTTGTGGTTCTTGAGCGCATTTCTATAGACTAGAAGTACAAAATTGTTTAAAACAAACTCCATGCGTGACGTCGACCTTCAAAATGACTAGCCCCAAACTAAAATGCATTTTGTCTGTCAAAGTGAACATTTTGTAAAGTAAAATCGTTTGAGGTTGGACAAGTTGACTGATCACTGACCACGCCCACTTCACTTCCGGTCTAAATAAATAATTTGATTGGTCCATTGATTCTTTGCTTGACAAAAACGATCAATCAATTGTAGACTAGAAATGCGATTCTTTTGCAAATGTGTATCTATCATTGATGGCGTCGGTAGCCTGTGTCATCTGCGCTGCCTCACCACACTTGACACATTCGTCACTTCTTCTTGTTCTTTCTACAATTGGCAAATCGATGACCCCGCACACTTACTCAATTAGCCCCGCCATTAACTCCAACAGGAAGTTCACCTTCGATTTTTAACGACCAGTAGCATGTAACAAGAAGGTAAAATAGTTGGTTGGTGACTTAAATGTTGTAACTACAGCTTGAAAAAGCTGTACTTTCTATATTAAGTCGCCAAACCAACAAAAAAGGTTAACAAAAATAGCGGCAAATGTCGGAGTTGAAAGTTCCGGTCCGAGCAGAATAAATAATTCCATTGGTCGGTTGATTCCTTGATTGACAGACGCGATTGGTCAATTCATGGAAAGGTGGCTACGCCCGTCTTCTTCCAACAAGTTCGACTTGGGTAATAAATGTAACTTTTTTGTAAAGTAGTCAGGGAAATAAAAAGGCTTCCTAAAGGTCGTGACTACAGCTTAATTCAACTGTATTTGCTATGTCGCCAAACCTTGACAAAAATGTCAATATCCACTTCCGGTCTAAATGAATGATTTGATTGGTAAATCGAATAATTCGTGGACCGAGACGATCCGTCAATTGACCAATCGCAGCAGTCAGTCAAAGAATCGACCAACCAATCAAACCGTTCATTAAAGCTTGAAATGAACTTTGAACTCCAATATCGGCCGACATTCCGACAAAGGACTTTCTTGTTTTTTCTTTACATAAACGTCGTAACTACAGCTTGAACAAGCTATAGTTACGACGTTTATGTCTAAACCAACCTTTTACTTTTTTTGGGTACGTGTTACTAAACATAATTTTATATCAAATTTAAACTTCTAATCGGAGTCAGTGGGTGTGACCAGCAGAGTCACTGGATGTGGCCATCGGAGTTAGCGGGTGGGGCTAGCGGTCCCTTCATATCTATATATTGTGATATTACAGGTGGTATGGTTTACAGCCTTGTTCCCGTACGTCGTTCTGTTTATCCTCTTGATTCGAGGGGCCACGTTACCAGGGGCTGGAGACGGCGTGAGATATTATCTGACGCCGAAATTTGATCGCCTTCTTAACTCCGAGGTAAGGATAGAATACTGTCTCAAACGATATACTTTTCTTAAAGCCACAATACCAATGGCCGAGGAAGGCGTGAGGTATTATCTTACTCCCAAGTTTGACCGTCTTCTGAACTCTGAGGTAAGGATAAAATTCTGTTACAAATAAGCGATAAACGTGTTTGCAAGCCATATTGCCAGGTGCTGGGGACGGCGTGACGTATTAGCCTACACCTAAGTTTGACCGTCTACCAAACTCCAAAGTAAGGATGAAATATTGTCTCAAGCAATATACGTTTCTGACAGCCACATAACCAGGGGATAGAGACGGCGTGGGGCATTATCTTACACCCAAATTTGGCCTTCTTCTAAACTCCGAGACTAGGACGAAACATTGACTGAAATAAGCGATTAACTTTTCAGTAAAACTAGAGGCTGGGGACGGCTTGAAATATTATCTTACGCTTAAGTTTGATAGTCTTATAAATTCCGAGGTTAGGACGAAATATTGTCTCAAAAAGCTATATACGTTTCGGAATGCCACATTGTACGGGACTGGGGTCTTCTCAATATATGATAAGGGTGGAAACTGCATAATGAATTTCCAAACTATTTTCTGAATTGTGTGAGACGGGGTTATTGAAGACACTCGTCCCTTCTTTCAGGGATGCTTGATTGCTATAAAAAATTATAAAGGAGTTATTGATGTTTGTTAAGATTACGATGAAGAATCATTCCAATGAGGAGTTGTTACACGTTTTCCAACCAAAAGATCTGGCATTAAAATATTCATAACTCAATTATTTAAATACAACTAAATACAACTATGTAATTTATCGGTGCTTCCAGTGTTTTGAATTTTCTTATTGATTTTTTTTCCTGGCGAGATGTATTTTGATTGGATGAAGCGAATATGTTTTGTTTGTTTGTGTGTTTTCTTGAGGGCATGAAACGAAAAAACTAGTCACATCGTATGAATTCGTCAGGCGGATTCATATATAAGTGTTATTAGTTTTTCGTCTCATACCTCCATGAAAACAAAACCATTATCTTTATTATAGTTTTTTTCGTTTCACACCTCCATGAAAACAAAAATCATCCCTTTCATTTTTTAAAATGTAATGACATCGAGCGAGGAAAGCAATCATACAACAAATTTTGATACATGATATTATAACTACTAAGTATTTTGTGCGAAAGCATACAAAACAGCTGTGTGCTCAAAATTTTGTTCGTGGAGGTATGAATATTCTTTACGGCCAATCAGAACGCTCGTTTTTGATAGACGAAACTAAAAGTTAGATTATTTGATGGTGAACAACAGAATATAATTTCTTGGCTTCTTAGCTCTTGTTTATAATAGCACGTTAATGATAACATTAAATACCACATTATTGGTGTTTACAGTGACATAGCAAATGGCTAAATAGGTCAACACAAGCCAATGAATTTCCGGAATGAAATCAAAGGACAAACTGTCTTCAGCACGCGACAAAAAACAAGTTTAAATGTAGTACTAAAAGACAAGTAGCATGGATTTAATGGCGTTCGGTCTTGATATATCCAAGTAGCTTAAAAATGGTTTAACTAGTTATCATGAGATCACGTCATCGGGATATCATCGTTTGGGCGTGCAAAATGGCGTAACTACAGCTTTTTAAAAACCTGTAGTTACGACATTTTGCACGCCAAATGACGATACTTTCTTTTGTCAGATAAAATGTGCGATAGATTTATACCTAAACAATTGTCATAAAGTACATCTCTGAAATGTCATAAATAACATTTGAAACTTAAATAAGTTTTTTCGTCTTTTTACGTCAGCTATGTTCTCATTTACCTCAAACATTACCAAGAAAACACTTGCGATATTTCCGAAATCATAGACGATCTAGCGCGTTTAAATCATTAATACAGAAAAGAACGTCCCTTGCGATGTTATCGCTTATTTTGAAAGAGCTGAGTTCATTAACTATATTTAAGAAACGTGTTCTTTCAGCTCTGGAGGGAAATGTCAAGCGAGATATCGCCTGTTTCTCGTAGTCTCGCGAGAGTTCCCTCTTTCATTTAACAAAGCTATAAATGTTTAGCTCATATCTTAATTCCGGTTCTGATTTTTTTTGTCTCGTTTTCGACAGTGATTGTTTTCAAGAAAACTTTATGAAACATTCTGTTGGTTACCGAAACGTTGATCTTATTACCACTTACATAAACAGTGCTTAAGTAAGTCATTGAAATGTTGAGGGGTTTTGATGTTGTTATTGTTGCTGTTGTTTATCTTCTACGTTGTTTTGTTTGTTTGGGCGGGGTTGTTTTTGTTTTCCGTTTTGAAATGACAAAATAAATATCTCGCACTATATAGAAATACCTTTTTTTCTCCTTAACTTAGTCCATTCCAAAAACGACAAAAGTTTAGACTGGTCTTTATTGAAAGAGGTTGCAAGCGACGAAACGATGTGCTAATATTGAAAAATACGCGCTATATGAAGTAAAACAAAATGTGAAAAATGAAGAAATTGGTCACAACTTGTTCTTTCTTCTTTCCCCGAAATGATTTCCATTGCTATATTTTTTTGGTGCGTAAAATGCGAAATTTTGGTTTTATTGTTTGTTTGTTTGAATGGGGTTTAACGCCGCTTTCAACAATCTTTCAGTTATATCGCGGCGGCTGGGGCATCTAACAATGGAATCCTGGTATTTCTCACACCAGTTCTACCACTACATCCTTTCCTAGCCTCCAGCTGCTATCCCACCGAAATTTTGTGTAAATAGGTTAAATGTTTCATAAGCACATATTTTTTTTCTTTGGTCAGCCAGTCTACGTCAACGTTTTGTCCTTGAATTTTCGATCAAACGAACGAGACGTATGTCTTCTCTCTTTGTAAGACTTTTTGATTATATTACTTTGAGTAGTAGCCTATAAAGTCTGTTTCTGTATATTTAGGTTTGGGTTGACGCAGCCACCCAGGTGTTTTTCTCGCTGGGTCCGGGTTTCGGAGTGTTGCTAGCTTTTGCCAGTTATAATAAAGTCAACAACAATGTGTACAGGTATGTACAACCAACAGACGCGTTGAAAAAAGGAAGCGGTTGCTTCAGTCATTTGTTTGCTCAAAATCTTCAAGTTAATCCTTGTCATGCTGTTTAAATTACCTTACTGAATTTCTGTAAAATCAAAGGGCTGAAAGCACTGATAGAACTTATTATTAAAAAATCAATATTTCTTTAGAAATCAATTTCATAAACAACTCTGGCAGGAAAAGTACAAGCAGGGGGTGTAGACCAAGATCAGGCTGCACTTATGTGCAGGCTGATCTTGGTCTACACCTCCTGACAAAACCGGAATATTCCGGGTTCGGCATGACAAGGGTTAATCCAAAAGGAAATTAATGATTCACTGCAATGACCCTTAATGTTGGAGTTCAATATTTACATCCAGTCTTAATCCATTATTGATCGATTATTGATCGATTTTTAATTGACAGTGGAATTCCTCGTTTCTGTATAGTTTTAAATCATTCAGTGTAATCAGAACTTTGATTTCCGATCTTAACGATGTGACTACAGTTGCTTTCGGTCTAAATTAATGATTGGTCAATCGACTCTTTGGTTGCCAACGTCGATCCGTCAGTTGTCGCTGTTTGGTATTTTCAAATTGTTTGCAAACTTTGAATATTCTACTTACGTTTCAGAAAGTACGGAACCTCTAAAATGACATTCCAGACTTGATTTAATATGCGAATGATCCAAATTATTTCGTAAAAAATAGTATTTAGAGATAGTATTTTGTAATTACGGAATGGTATCTCGTACTTACGAATTTCTTTGAAGATTATTTCGCAATTACGAAATAGTATTTCTTTAAAGTAATTCGTAATTACGAAACAATATTTCGTAGTAACGAAATGTTATTGCGTAATTACGAAATCATTTTGATCACTTCCATGTTTAAAAAAGTCTGGAATGTCATTTTAGGCGTTCCGTTGTATAGAACTGACATAAAGCAAATTATTATACCCCCCCCCCCCCCAAAAAAAACGAATAGTTTCGGGGTATACTTGAATCAGCCTGTCTGTGTGTCTGTCTGTCTGTGTACAAAATATTACCAATTTTGTGTCGCGAACTCCTCCCTCAGTTTTGTTTAAATACCATTGAAACTTTATACAAAGATTAACCACATGTTGAAATTTTGCAAGACGCAATTGAACTAAGACATCATTTATGCTTTGTAGAAATATACAGCTAATAATACTACAAATTTTGTGTTGCGAACTCCTCCTTTCTAGAAAAGCAAAGTCAGCAGCTATGTCCTTGTATTGTTAAAGCTCTCATTACACTGAAAGCACTTGCGGGGTTATTAAGTCACATACTGTGACAAGTTCTGGTTATGTTTTTTGAATGTTTGAATGGGGTTTTACGCCGCTTTCAACAATCTTTCAGTTATATCGCGGCGGCTGGAGCACCTAACAATGGAATCCTGGTATTTCTCACACCAGTACTACCATTACAACCTTTCCTAGCCTCCAGCTGCTATCCCACATAGGTCTACGATTATCGACCCATTGGTGAGAGACAAATAGTCGGAAAGGATGAGTGCCGCCGTCGGGAATCGAACCCGGGACCTCTAGATTGACAGTCCGACGCGCTACCAACTGCGCTATGACGGCGGCTAAGTTCTAGTTATGAGATCATGCAAGATTTGCCTCAAATTTGATTCTTAAATCTTACTGTTTTACTCTCGTACGTTTTTAAATCAATCTGTACGTTTACTCGTGTACGTTTTCAGAGATGCCTTGCTGACTAGCATGGTCAATTGTTTGACGAGTTTCTTCTCTGGGTTTGTCATCTTCATGATCCTGGGGTACATGGCGAAAAAGGCCGAGGTTGACATTGACCAAGTAGCGACAGAAGGTAAAAAGGATATTTCCTTATTACATTTTCCCGCTAAAATTTAACACTACACTGAATGCACTACTTGATACGAACACTTCTGCACCTGAATGATATATGCACTTAAAGATTTCTAAGATCTCTGCCTCTCGGTCTTACAAACAAATCATTTATGTAATTGCAGGCTGGTCTTTGACTATTTCTCCTTCAGATATTACGGTACCAATATTGCAGGTTCAGTATGACAAAGGAGTAATATTTTTTAAAACTCGAAGTAGATTTCGATAAAAAAAAAACATCAAGTTTTATAAGTATTTTTATAGATCCAAGTCATTATTCAAGCCGACCCTCGGCCTCGTGAAGTATCAAAATTTTCCTCCGCAGCTCAAAGCAAATTCTGTCGTTACATAGTATTCCCTATCTTTACCAGGACCGGGTCTAGTGTTTGAAGCCTACCCTATGGCTATTGCTACTCTTCCGGGATCGACGTTTTGGGCGATAATCTTCTTCCTCATGCTGCTTACTCTTGGATTAGACAGTTCGGTAAGTTTAATTTCGACAGGATATAGATACGATGTATATGAGCCATTATCCAGGAAATATCTGTCTAAATCTTAAAACGGATATAGTTCAAACTATTTTAGATTGATTGATTGAATGGGGTTTAACGCAACTTTCAACAGTATTTCAGTCAGCTAACAATGGATTCCTGGTATTTCTCACACCAGTGCTACCACTACATCATTTCCTAGCCTCAAGCTGCTATCCCACCTAGGTTTACGATTGTCCGTCCATTGGTGAGAGACAAATGACGGAAAGGATATGTGCCGCCGCCGGGGATCGAACCCATGACATCCCATGATTGAAGATTGGGAGTCTGACGCGCTACCGACTGTGCTATGAAGGCAGCTCTCGAACTATTTTAGAGGGTGAACTTTAATTCTTAAAAGACACACTAAGTTATTTAAAGATATTGTGACTTACAAGAGTACAGAAGAGATCTATATCAAGCACCTAATATAACTGGATGACCACCTACAAAATTGTAGAAACAAACATCTAAAAGTTTACCTCCGACAAGGTAAATAAACAAAAATGGATATCTTCAAAAATCTTTTTGTGAGAAATCTTGAGGTCCTTGGGTTAAATACATATGTTGCATCCACTGTAGACTCACAATAGAATTGCTGAAAGGATGTCCCTTGTGCCCAATTCAGGATTCACAAAGGATTTCTCTTGATTTTTTAGGGAATAAAGGAAGATATCTTTTTTCAAATAAATTTTCAAATATTTTTTCTCCGCTTATTTTTTTTATTTTTTTTTTTTTTTTTTTTTTTTTTTTTTTGTGGAAAGGGGCTTTTATTGATAAGGGGGGCTTAGGTTAGCGATTTAGGACAAACATTGTCATCCTGATTTCCTCCATTATTATGTGACTTATGACTTATTCCCTTTTATAATCTTTAAACTATTTCAGTTCGGTGGATCAGAGGCTATTATAACGGCACTTTCTGACGAGTTTCCGGCCTTGAAGAGACACAGGGAGTGGTTTGTTCTTGTCCTGTTTGCGGTTTATTTCATCATTGGTCTATCGTTTGTATCACAGGTCAGTGTCTACCATTGACGGATCGCTGGCACCGCCCGATTACCTCTGACCGTAATTTCGACGTTATTTTGCAAAATTTATTGATAGTAAAGCAAAAATTTAAATGTTTGGTTGACGAACTTAGATCTTAGAAATTTATAGCTTATATAAGAGATAGTTAAGACGTTTAAGACGCCAAATAACTAAAATGCCTACTATTATTGTTACAGTTCAAAGTTTACTTCCGGTCTAAATGAATGTTTTGGTCAATCGCTTTTTGATCGACGGTGGCGATCCGTCAATTTCAATATCTTACTTTACTGCCATGTCATGAAGCTTAGGACAGAAGTACAAACATTGATTTTTTTTCTGTGATCATCTCAAATGAATTGTTTTAGTGCAACTCCAAACATTCTTGTATGAAATTAATATTATATGTATTTGCAACTAAATTATAAGTTTTCGGTTTAATTGAATAATCCTCATTTTTTATAAAAGTCACGATGATATTATTAATGACAACATTGTCTTTAAACTTGATAAATACAACCAACTCTAACATAAAGATATTTTTTTAAATATGGAGGTCCTCTTTGGTTTCCCGTTATCTTAACCATACAATAAATCTCGAAATAACCGGTTTGACTGTATTGAATGTTGATCTGCATATGCCATTTCCAACTATTTGTGGATCGCAGGCCACGCCGACAAAGCAGTTCGACTGAGATATCTGCAAAATATGTGGCCAGTAACATAAAATGTAAAACGTTGGTTTGCGATCTAAGCGAAGTAACTACAGCTGGTATCAGTCGCCCAGCCGACATAAACTTGACCTGAATGTTGGGGTTCAACATTTATTTCCGGTCTAAGTCAAAGATTTGATTTGTCAAACAATGTTTTAATTTACTGCGGCGATCTGTCAACTGAACGCGTGTTACTAGGAAAGATTCTGATCAGGTACGACTCCGCGGGGTCTGATCATAATCTTCACCATGATGTTTATAGATAAGTACTAACTCAACTTATATAGATGACCACCGGATATTCTAAAAGCTCTGCATAGGCGTTAAGGCGGCTGAATGCCCTTGCTTATCACACATTTTACGCGTTGCTTGAGGTTTCATGCTATCGTTTGATTTTTTTTTCAGGGAGGAGCCTACGTTGTCACTCTAATGGACAAATATGCAGCGGGCTATTCCATCTTATTTGCGGTCTTTTTCGAGACATTAGCTGTTTCTTGGGCTTATGGTAAGTATTTGTTGTTGCCTATATCATTGTTGTTTGAGAAACTGTTTCGTTTAATCAGTATTAGGAGTAAATCACAGCCAAACAACATCTTTGACGAAACAAATTGTTAGAAATTGAAAAAAAGAAATATAACGCTAGTAAAACAACATTTGTAGTGTGGAAAGTAACTGCCCTTCTAATCCATTCCTATTCAATCCCTTGTTTTTACGTCCCTGCGATTTTATAATTGAAAAAAAGAAATATAACGCTAGTAAAACAACATTTGTAGGGTGGAAAGTGTTTGCTCTTTTCATCCTTTCCTGTATAATCCCTGGTTTTTACGTCCCTGTGATTGTTTAATGGAAAAAAAGAAATATAACGCTAGTAAAACAACATTTGTAGTGTGGAAAGTGTTTGCCCTTCTAATCCTTTCCTGTTCAATCCCTGGTTTTTACGTCCCTTTGATTTTTTTAACGGAAAAAAAGAAATATGATACTAGTAAATCAACATTTGAAGTGTGGAAAGTGTTTGCTCTTTTAATCCTTTCCTGTATAATCCCTAGTTTTTACGTCCCTTTGATTTTTTAACGGAAAAAAAAAGAAATATGACACTAATAAAACAACATTTGTAGTGTGGAAAGTGTTTGCCCTTCTAATCCTTTCCTGTCCAATCCCTGGTTTTTACGTCCCTGTGATCTTTTAATGGAAAAAAAGAAATATGATACTAGTAAAACAACATTTGTAGTGTGGAAAGTGTTTGCCCTTCTAATCCTTTCCTGTTCAATCCCTGGTTTTTACGTCCCTTTGATTTTATAATAGAGAAAATATTGTAGAAAGGACAATTTGCTTGTAACAAGCAATTTCTTCTTTTGCCACAATATTTTCTATCCCACTGATTGATTATTCTTCAAATCAAATTCACTTTTAATTTCCGTCGTCAAAGCCTTTGAAATTGACTGATCAGAAAATTTGCATAACAGGAAAGAGTCGATAAAGATGTCATAAGTCTGTGCATGGCATTTGCAACAACTGACCAATCGCAAGCCCTGCCCACTGACTTCCTAGGCCCCGCCCAATAACTCCAACTGGAAGTTCCGCTTCGATTTTTAACAGCGTTATTTTGCAAAATTTATGGCCAGTAGCATGTAAAAAAAAGTAAAATGGTTGGTTGGTGACCTAAACGTCGTAACTACAGCTTCAATAAGCTGTAGCTACGAATTTTAAATCGCCAAACTAATAATAAAGGTAATCAAAATGTCGGCCAATATTGGAGTTGATAAGCTCAGGTGGCTGAATAAATTATTTGAATGGCCGGTTTATTCTTTAATTGACATACGCGATTGGTGAATTTCAAAAGTGCTTGAAACACAGACACTGAGCAGTCGGGACATCCACAAAATACATTTAGAATATTCGCTGATTGTCTTAAAGAAGGCTTTAAGCCTATACCTATCTATAACGCGCATAGTAAGGATTGTGATCAGGCTCAGCGGATGCAGATGATGATCTGAGTGTTTACTTTGCGCACATATGTAAGTATTGGTAACAATAAGCACAGGGACACTAGTGTGTCCTTCAACATGATTTTGTATTGCATTTAGCCGTATACATTAATTTAACTGTTAAAGAAATATACATGTACAAGTCAAACACACATAGTTTATTGTAGTTTCAGTGGTGTGTTTCTGAAAGCTTTAGATTTAGCTTAACAAAACGTTCTGATTAAGAGTTAGGCCCGAATATTTTAAATATCTGTTTGGTATAAGGCTAACAGATCATGTATCTACCAGAGTATTTTGCCTTATGTTTAAGGTAAGTTGTTTTGGAAATATACAGGTCCGAGTAAAACACAAAAAGATTATTTTAGTCTCTAAGTGATGATAAATTTCAGTGACATGTCTCTGCAAGCTTTATTTTTGTTTTGTTTCAATGGGGTTAAACGCCACTTTTAGCAATATTTCAGTCATGTCGTGGCGGCTAGAGCACCTTACCACGGTATTTCTCACACCACTACTACCACAACATCCTTTCTGAGCTCCATCTCTTAGGTATACGATTATCCACCCATTGATGGGATAGTTATGTCGAAAGGGATATTCTCCTTGGCCGTGGGCCCAATAATTAGGAGTTCCACGCCTTACCAACTGCTCCTTCCTCTTAGGTTTACGCTTATCCACCCATTGGTGGGACACTTGTCGAAAAGGATATTCGCCTTGTCCGTGGACCCCATAATTAGGCGTTCCACGCCCTATCAACTGCTCATTCCTCTTAGGTTTACGCTTATCCACCGCTTGATGGGAGACTTGTCGAAAAGGATATTCGCCTTGGCCGTGGACCACATAATTAGGCGTTCCACGCCCTATCAACTGCTCATTCCTCTTAGGTTTACGCTTATCCACCGCTTGATGGGAGACTTGTCGAAAAGGATATTCGCCTTGGCCGTGGACCACATAATTAGGAGTTCCACGCCCTACCAACTGCTCCTTCCTCTTAGGTTTACGCTTATCCACCCATTGGTGGGATAGTTATGTCGAAAGGGATATTCTCCTTGGCCGTGGGCCCAATAATTAGGAGTTCCACGCCTTACCAACTGCTCATTCCTCTTAGGTTTACGCTTATCCACCCATTGGAGGGAGACTTGTCGAAAGGATATTCGCCTTTGCCGGGGACCCAATAATTAGGCGTTCCACGCCCTACCAACTGCTCATTCCTCTTAGGTTTACGACTATCCGCCAATTGGTGGAAGACTAATGTCGAAAAGGATATTCGCCTTGGCCGGGGACCCCATAATTAGGAGTGTCATGCCCTAGCAACTGCGCTGTGGTCGCGGCCGAAAGATTTCAGAGCTTGACATTTTCGATTTATGCTGGTACTGTTGTGTTTCAGGGGCTTTAAGTTTAAGTCCATTTTAGCTGGCAAAGCGTCAGCTTTGATTGCTTAAGTTAACAGACACAAATTAAAGGACTTCTCAAAGTTCAAAGAGTGCAAACTGGAGGCTTCACCACTTAATCCATGTAATGCCTACGCTGTAAATAGTAGTTCCGATGTATTTCAGGAATATTGCAAACTCTATTCAAATGGTAGAGAACTCTTTGAAAAGAATGCTTTCTAACCCATTCCCGCTCAATTCCACTTTTTAAGAATCTCAAGAAAAAAGCTTTGGAAAACATTGTGGAAAATGAAGAAATTGCTTGTTACAAGCAATTTCTTCATTGTCCACAATGTTTTCTACCCAATAAGGGAAAGATTTTTCTAAATTCAACCAAATTGAAATTGTTGTCTGCAACTTCTTTCAATCTAAACCAGTCTAAGATTTTTGTCGTATTATTGTCGGTTAACTCCTAGGTTACTTTAATCTCGTTTACTTATAATGATAACCTTTCGCAAAGAAGATTACTTAACAAAACTTTGCTTTGCTAGCTTACAGAACTTTCAGTACTTTGATTTGTTTTGTAGGAGTTGATCGATTCTCCGATGACATCGAGTCTATGATAGGAATTCGTCCCGGATTTTACTGGCGAGCAACATGGCGGTACATTGCACCAGTGTTCCTTATGGTATGTTCCATTATTTATCGATTAAAGTCTTGTTGATCTTTTCCAGGCCTTAAAGGATTTTGCTTTGGTTATCTTTTGTCAAGTTTTACTACTCTGTTGTGCTTCAAGACTAAAAATAACAAAAGAAAGAACAAGTAAATCTTCGTTTTCGTTCTAAAACGTCGTAACTACAGCTTGAATCCTTTCCTTGAGTCCTCGGTTATATTTTCAGTATCAAAATATTAAAACGTGTCATGCTACCAATTGGCATTAAAATCAAAGGGCTGAAGGCACAGAAAACTCTAATTTGAGGGGAATAATTATTTCAAAAATGTCTATAGTAAGCAATTCTGGCTTGAAAAGGGACAAGCAGGAGGTCTAAACAATGATCAGACTGCACATACATGCAGCCTGATTTTTGTCTAGACCTCCTGCCCAAACTGGAATATTCCGGGTTCACCTTGACAAGGGTTAACATTCTAATGAAGACAGAACAAGTACATTTTGCATTGAAAGCGAAAACAGCCGTCATGGACAGCACTGCTATGTAATCCGTTACTAGACAACATTTTTAGATTGTTTGAAAAAAGTTGCAGACGACAATATAAAGTTGGTGTAATTTGAAAATAATTTTCTCCAAATCGCTTACAAGTAATACAAGCATTTTTTTCATTATCCACAATGTTTCACATGTGTTTTTTTTATTGTTGTTGGTGGAGGTGCTTGTTATGTTTCGTTTGCTTCTTTGTTATTCATAAAACGGGGTTTTAGTGGGAATTGTTAAGAAAGTCCCTACAATATTTAAAGGATCAATGAGTAGAACACCAATTTAGATTCGTTTGACTATCTAGATATACTAGCAATTTAAACAGGCATTGTATGGTGGCCTATTTCACTTTCGACTGATTTTTGTACCAGCGATGTGCACGTCCATGGAGCACATTGGGTATTTTTAATCCATAGCGTTGATCAGAGTGAAAGAAGCAAGCTTAATCTAACATTTGATTCCTGAAGCTATTAATTAAAGCTTATAATGATATTCGAATTTGTGACTTACACACCAATGAGATATGACAGGGTCATATGCGTCCCTTTGAGCCTGATCTAATTGAATGACGTGAGATCGTTAACCCATTCCTATACAATGACGCATTTTGACGCCCTTCATTCTTCATTTTCCACAATGTTTTCTACCTAGAAAGTTGAAAGAATTAAAAAAAAACATAAATTTTAAATTGTCGTCTGCAACTCCTTTCAATTTGGACCAGTGTAAAATGTTGCCGTCTGGTAATGGGTAAATTAACTAACGGATCTTTGAATTTTATTACAGTTTATAATGATATTCGGGCTAGTGACGTACACACCCCTGGAGTATGACAAGTACGTGTACCCATGGAGCGCTAATCTGATTGGCTGGTGTATTGCTCTCTCTAGTATACTCTGCATACCCGGTTTTGCTTTGTACCAGTTCCTCAGAACATCCGGGTCATTTTCGCAGGTAACTTTCTAAACTGTTTATTGTATGACATACGGCGTTGGAGTAACATAACCTAGTTGATATTTTTACCATATAATACGGATGATATTTGGTCGCCGGCGAGAACTCCGTAATGTATTTTGAAAGGCAATGGAAAGTTAACGCATTTCCTCTAATAAATGTTTCATGATATTCGACAGGTTTATTTTTTTAAAATATATGTTTGTTCAGCTAATTCACTTCTTTCAATCTGTTGATTGGTTTTGATTGGTTTAAAATGATTTTACTTATATGATTTAGATCTTATGTTTGTGCTTTACCCTTACATATCTGTATTGTGCATCTTTTTCTTTATTATTATTTCTTATTTCCTGTTACACTAATTTTTCACATAGAATAAACTCTTTCGATCACGTGATCTTAGGAAACCAATGGAAATCTAGAGTACCACGTTTCTTGTCCACGTGACTTAGGCTGTTTTAAATTGAAATCAAATTAGAGTTTAGAAAAGGTTGGTGGTTGAAAGAAAAAATTTGATGAAATTTTCACCAAATGTTGTTCTTCATGTGACCTAGTACAAAATTATTATCACTATTGTGTGATTAAATAATCCTTCATGTAAAAAAGAAGAATTATTGATTATTGTGTGCGTAACTTCCCACACAGTTCTGAATCGATTTCGATGATTTTTTCACTTTCTTAATGTGACATAGCGCACATTAGCATCATTATGTGATTTAATACTGCGTGTAATACTTCGTTTCATACCTCAATGAAAACCACTAAATTTTTCACACCCTTTAATAATTTAATTTTTAGTTTCGTCTACCAAAAATGAGCGTTCTGATTGGTCGAAAAATATTATTCATAACTCCATGAACAAAATTTTGATCTCGCAGTGATTTTGTATGCTATCGCACAAAATAGTCCCATACAAAAAGGTATCAAAATTTGTAAAGCTTTTGGTTTTTTTCGCTCGATGCTATTAAATTATAAGAAATGAAGAGAATATTTTTTGTTTTCATGGAGATATGAACCGAAAAACCTAATCACACAATGTATGAATCTGCTTCGCGTATTCATACAGTGTGATTAGTTTTTTCGGTTCATACCTCCATGAAAACAAAAAATATTCTCTTCATCTCTTAATTATTTTTCAGCGAATGCGAATACTGCTGACCCCATACAAAGACTCGCATGGCCATGAACCGGGTGTCTACAGTGATGTCAAAATAAATGGAGGAAACCCCGGTCAGGGGGTACATGTATAATTTCTATTCGCATGCAGAAAATAATGTGGCAAATATATTATGAATGATACACTATAAATGGTGTCATATACTTAAATTCGGTTTCAGTGCCACGTTTTATAATAGAATCTCTCCTTGAAAAGTGAATACAGTATTAAACAGAAGGACAAGAATGCGGGTTGACACAAAAAATGAGTGAAATTAAGTGAAAGTGTTCGCTTTGGAAAGAATTCTGTGTTTTTATACCAAGTCAAATATTATCTTCGGTCTTTTGTTGTTGACATCGGACCATACATAAACATTGAACCCTCGAAAAGAAAGTGTTGGTAAATTGTTAGATATTTAAATTGTTTGATAAGCGTTCTTGACGAGTCTTACTGTGACATTAACCCATTTCCAGACGACACAATTTGATGCGAGTCCAAACTTAGAAAATTTCAATTAAAGAGCAATTAAATTGGGAAATTAGTACCAAATAGAAAACACTGTTAGAACAGGAGAAATTGATTGTAACAATTAATACCTCCTGTTCCAACAAAACGTTCCATTACTATATTTCTTTAAGGCGTCAAAAATATGGATTGTTTAATAATGGGCTAGTCATTATCTCTTCAACAATCGTAGGCACAGTTTATTTAACCAGTTCCCACTCAGTGACGCTTTTAAACACCCTCAAGAAAAAAAGCTTTGGAAAATATTGTAGAAAATGAGGAAATTGCTTGCAACAAGCAATTTATTCATTATCCATAATGTTTTCTCTCAAGAAAGTTGAAAAAACCAAAATTTAATCAACTTAAAATTGTCGTCTGCAACTTCTTTCAATTTAGGCCAGTATAAAATTTTGCCGTCTGGTAATGGGTTAAGCTGTTGCCATGTCCAGACTAGTATTTGGTAGATAACCATGTCCTTCTGTTGTCACGGTATATCGTCATAATGTAATTATTCCAAATAAATGAAAAGTATCCCGTGGCGATACCGTCGATCGCCTTCTTTTTTACTACGAAAAACCTCCTTTTTCGGAGAAACTGATTGAATGCAAAATATTGCGTTAATTCATCGCTAGATGAATTTATCGACTGAAACGATGAACTACATGCTATTCTTAGATTATCAGAAAATTCTTCAATTTTTCATAAATAAGTTGTCATGTACACAAATGCATTTAGCTATCACGATTTTTCTATAGCAAACCAAGGGTTTACGAAGAGTCTAAAATGTTCAGAAGATGAAAACTGTCACCAACTTTTATCAGTGACGGCTTGTCGTCATCTCCCTAATGCTGTATCAGGTTATACTTTAATAGTATCTAGTGACTGTCACAGTGAAAGTAAACTCTCGTGACGTTTGTCCATCACCATGAATGGTGACGTTTAGCAAGCAGATCCTGGACTGATATTATTAAGTGTTGAGATTGTTATATTTGTTAGATTGAAGTTTTCGACGGCGGAGAGTTTTGTGCAATATTATGTTGTTATTTTCATATTTGTCATTGATATTGACTTCTGAATTATATGTTATTATGTGTTATACATATATTAACAGTAAAATTATTGTGGCCATTGTAGAGTAAGGTGGACAAACGGTTCAAAGTGAAAGTGGGCATTACGAAACGTGTTTGTACAGTGTTTAAGACTAGAAAAATCTTTGGTCGAATTCAAGCTCGTTAACCCTTTCCTGTTCAATCCCTGGGTTTTACCACCTTTTATTTCATGATTGAGAAATCATTGTAAAAAAAGAAAAAATATGCTTGTCACAAGCATTGTTTTCTTTTTCCACAATATTTTCTACCCTGCTGAATGGTTATTTTAAACTTTAAATTTTTATCTGCAAAATCTTTGAATTTGGACAGGTCTGATTTTCTTTAAAACGGGAAAGGGTTAAACTAAAATTTTTACTACTTGATCCTTAGGATACTAATTTCATAATACATGTATTACTTAATTGCCGGATCGCTGTCCATCAAAAAATCGAATAACCAAACCACTCATTTAGCCTAAAAGTGAACATTGGACTCCAACATTAATGTTAAGTATTTTTGTCGGTTCGCAAGTTAAACGTCGTTACTACAGCTTATATGTACGACTTTTAGGTTTCCAACCAACCTTTTCATTTCTTATAACACTTAATGGCCGTAAATTTAGCAAAATAACGCCATTTAATATCTAAATGGAACTTTCTGTTGGAATTCAGTTAACATGGCAAGCGATTCGTCAATTTACCGTGTTGGTTTTTTTTTTTTTTTTTTTTTTTGGGGGGGGGTGTCTTTATTACTAACACCATTTACATGCATGGCCACTTTAATGTTGTAAATCATAATGATATGTTAATAACTCTATGCATACTTAGATATTACGAGTTGCGTACGTATAGTCTATTGTAAAAGTGTCGAAGTTCATGTACTTACCTTTACAAATACATGTATTATATCGGGTCACAAGCCGTATAGAACAAACGGACGTGGCCGTAGCACAGTTGGTAGCGCGTCAGTCTCTCACTCTTGAACTCCAGTTTCGAACCCGGACGTGGCAAATGTACTTTCCGATAATTGTTTCGCACCAATTGGTGAATAATCGTAAACTTAAAAAACATAAGCGGAAAGGATTAAGTAGTAGCACTGGTGTGAGAAATACCAAGCTCTTGTAGGGACAACAATTCTTTCAAAGAGAAATCTTGAAGGCTTACAGACCTTTCCACCATTAATTTTTAAATAGGTCAAAAACCCACCATGAAAAGCTATGCCGAACAGAAATGAAAATGAATTTCAAAATTGGCAAGATAAAAAAATGAAATTTATATTCGTTTTCTTTCGGTAAAGTTTTCACGGTGGTTTTGTGACCTATTCTGAATTCATTTATACAGGGTTTTGTAAATATTTCAACAAAGACTGAGAAAGTTCGTCCCTGTGAGAGCCATAAAGCCATTAACAATGGAAAAGACAAAAACCTAGGTCGCTTTTTGGGATGTTTAAGTACTGAAACATAATGTTTAGCATTAGACTTCGACTAGACGAGAAATATCACATTTGAGACCACAAAAACGGATCTTTGTTCAGAACAGCGATGCGATTACAAACGCTTTATAAATGGTACAAATCTTTCACTTTTCAATAAAGTCAATACAGTAATACGCGGGTTGTAAGAGGAAAGCGCTCGCCGATGTATCTCAGATCCCGTTCAAATCCGGCATTACTCATAGTATTTCGATACTGACTGAAAACTACTTTTCTTAATTTTTTTTAGAAATGCTTGTTATAAGTAATTCTCGTTTCCCCAAAATGTTATTGTGTCAACATTCAGGACTGTGTTGAAAAGGTTCAAAGGATTAGTGGATTCGATAAACATTTGACTTTGAAGGCATAAAGATACCATACTTACCATCACCTTAAAAACTGTTGAAGGGCTAACTCCCGACTAAGTCCAACCTAGCTCTTTCCCCCACCCCAAACAATCACATTATACGAACCTACAATAACAGTTAAAATTTTAACATGCGATTGTCAGAAGAAGAAAAGTGTTTCTGCACCTTTAACCAGACGACAAAGATCAATGTTGGTTTAACCAATTACCGAACGGCTAAATTCTAGACTGTCCAAATTGAAAGTAGTTGCAGATGACGAATTAAAAGTTGGTGAATTTTTAGATTTTTTTAACTTTCTGTGGGTAGAAAACTTTGTGGAAAATGAAGAAATTGCTTATTTCCAACCTTAATCGCCCTTTTCCTTATTCTGCACTTCCTTTATTTTATTTGAATAAAAACACTCTCTTGTTCAGTACCTACTTGGAATTGATCATAAATTCCCTCTGAGTTCATCTAACATATATATTTTGTCTTTTTTAAGAATAGTGCATTTCATTAAATGCGCTCTTTGTACTTAAATCTGTGTATTTAATGTTGTCCGAACGTTGTTTAGAATGTATCATGTATACACAAATGTCAATAGATAGTAATAAATAGAGGAAAAATCGTTTCAGCGTTGAATAACCGTCCTTTGTTATTCCAACTTTTTTCCTGTTCAACTCACCTGAGTACGAATTGTTTATTGTCGTCCTCTTCCCGGCGTCCGGCGTCCGTTGTCCGTCATATTAACAATTTTAAAACGAAATCTCCTCCCAAACCACTCGGCCTTTTTCTACCAAATTCGGCAGAAATGTTCCTTAGGTGGTGCCCTTTAGAAAAATGCTAAAAAAAAAAATTGAAATCAGTTGATAACTCTGGTTGTCATGACAACATAGCTGCAATTTAAAACAAATCTTTGAATATTATATCCTCATGACCCAGAAGACGTGGAGCCTATTGCTAAGATCATCACCCTCGGGTCTTCACGAGCGGAGACCGGGGGGGGGGGGGGGATTGGGCTTATATAAATTAAAACGACATCTCCCCTCAAACCATTTTCAATTTCAAAGCTGAATTGACCAATCACTGGCCCCGCCCACTTACGTCGTGGGCCACGGCAACCGACTCCGACAGGAAGTCCCGCTCCGATTTTTAACGGCGTTATTTTGCAAAATTCATGGCCAGTATGATGTAACAAAAAATTAAAATGGTTGGTTGGTGACTTAAACGTCGTAACTACAGTTGAATAAGCTGCAGCTACGACGTTTAAGTCGCCAAACCAACAATAAATGTAAACAAAAATGTCGTCAATGTCGGACTTGATAAAATCAGGTCCGGGCTGAATAGATAATTTGATTGGTCGGTTTTATTCCTTGATTGACATTCACGATTGGTCAATTGATTTATCCAAACCCTGCAACCGTGTTGTAAACGAGAGATGTCAGTGAACATCAGCACACACACTATTGTTGGGACACTGAACGAAAATTAACGGATCGTTAGCCCCGCCCACTGACCTCTAACAAGGTAAATCAACTGAGAAATAAAGGACATTAAACAAAGGCTGAAGTTCATGGTTGACCTGTACGACACAACTACAGCTTGAATAAGATGTAGCCTCGACGTTTAAGTCGCCTATTAATGAAAGTTATCGAAAATAACGTAACAGGTCATCATTTTACTTCATGTTAAAAAGAATTGTGCAATCGGTCAACCATTTCTTTGACTCACACAGTCATTTCTCAGTCTAATGGGAATAGTCTACTTCATCCATTCCCACACAATTCCGCATTTTTAGCCTACCCCTTCCCCCCCCCCCCCCCGTAAAAACTTGGGGGAAACAAAGTTGCGAATTAAGAAATTGCTTGTAATAAGCAATTCCTTCTTTTTAACCTGGTCTTCTACCCAAAAAGACCAAGGGACCAATGTACTCAAAATTCTCTCAACTCGAAATTGCCGTGTTCAAGTTGCTGTGTGCTGTAGAATTTGGACCAGTCTAAAAATTTACGGTGTGGTAATGGGCTGAATACATGTACATTGTATTTGTCACAGCACAGAACTGTCCTATAACATTGTTTTGTGGTCTCACTAACATGTGCAAACTTTGAGAGCAATAACTTGGACTATTCCTGAGATATACTATTTACGCGTAAAATTCTATCAAATTTACTTTGCCGGAAAACATACGCCGTTCTACTTACTTACTAATAGGCATTCGTCTATTATCCTGTGCTGCAGACCCACATGCAAGTTTGGAGGAATCGCTTAACCCTTTTCTGTACAAACACAGGATTTTACGTTGCTGTGATTCTACGCTTGAGAAAACATTGTGGAAAAGAAGAAATTTCTTGTCTAAAGCAATTTCTACTTTTTCCACAATATTTTCTACAACATAGGATGGTTTCATTTCAAAATGTATCCAATATACATTGTCGTCTGCAACCTCTTTAAATTTTGACCAGTCTAAAATTTCAAAAAAACGGGAAAGGGTTAAATTGATATGAAGAGATACTGGTGTTGTACGTAAAAAATCAACCGGGTGCCGAAAACAAACGTTGCTTCAGACGTCGACGCTCATGCGAGTAAGGAAGCGCTTATTCTTCGAAAATTCGAGATAACGCATTACCAGACGACAAACTTTTAGACTGGGCCAAAGTTCTAAAAAGAAGATATGGTGACGTTGTACGTAAAATCTTAACCGGAAGCCGAAGCAACACAAATTTTATTCTATAAAATGTCGAGTAAAACCCATTACCAGATGACACGATTTCAGACTGCCCCGAACTGAAAAATTAAAGTTACAGCTGACAATTTGATGTTGATGTAAGCTTTTGTCTTTCAAAAAAAGAATAAATAAAAGATTTTTTCAGCAATTTCTTCATTTCCAAAATAAATTAATTTTAGTTTCGTCTATCAAATACGGGCGATCTGATTGGTCAAAAAAAATATTCATATCTTCATGAACAAAATTTTGAGCCCGCATTGATTTTGATTAATTCCGCACAAAATAGTCCAATACAAAAAGATATCAAAATTTGTAATGTTTTTGTTTTTTCCGCTCGATGCTATTAAATTATAAGAAATGAAGAGAATTATTTTTTTTTTTTTTTTTTTTTTTTTCATGGAGGTATGAACCGAAAAACCTAATCACACTTATGTATGAATCCGCTTCGCGTATTCATACAGTGTGATTAGTTTTTTTCTCTTCATCTCTAAATGTTTTCTTAGCTTTCATCTCGTAGGTCGTAAAAACGTGACTGTCCGTGAGAGCTCTTGGTAACTGTAAAAAAAACTCTCATATTAAACTTAATCTTTGGTTTCAATCAATCCCAAACGACCTCACTTTAGTCTTTTTTAGCCCTCAAAAATTTTTTTTACGAAAACATTGTGGAAAATGAAGAAATTGCTTATTACAAACAATTTCTTAGTTATCCAAGAGGTTTTCTACCCTAAATGTTCAAAACTTTTTGAAAGTCACAATTCAAAACTGTCGTCCTCAACTTCTTTCAGTTTAGGCCAGCCTATAATTTTGTTGACTGGCAATGATTTCAATAACTCAGAAATTTGTTGTCAAGTCAAAAAGTGCAGACCGTAATGATTTTTTTAGCAACACCGTGTAATGCAGTTCGACTGTGCGTATCTGAAACATGGTGAATTACAAATATTGAAAATTATCCCACAAAGCCAGCCTAAGAATGCCGCGCACTCCGATCAGAGTGAATATTTTATGCACATCCTCAGAGATGGTCCTTATTCGCGTGACCGTTAAAGCCGCCGTCATAGCGCAGTCGGTAGCGCGTCAGACTCCCAATCTTCAATTATGGGATGCCATGGGTTCGATCCCCGGCGGCGGAACATATTCTTTCCAACATTTGTCTCTCACAAATGGGTAGATAATCGTAAACCTAATAGGGATAACAGCTGGAGACTAGGAAATGATGTAGTGGTAGTACTGGTTTGAGAAATACCAGGGATCCATTGTTAGGTGCTCCAGCCTCCGCGATATGACTGATATACTATTAAAAGCGGCGTTAAACCCCATTAAATCAATCGATAAATTCGCGTGACCGGTTAAGAGCTTGGAGAACAATTTAACCCTTTCCAGTTTTCCAAAATTTTAGACTGTTCAAAATTCATTGGTCTTGCTGACGAAAATTTAGAGTGGATTTGATTTGAAAATAATCGATCAGTTGGGTGGAAAATATTTTGGAAAAAGAAGAAAATGCTTGTTACTATATTTTTCTACAATGTTTTTTCAATTATAAAATCACAGGGACGGAAAAAAACAGGGATTGGACAGGAAAGGGTTAGAGCAGTGCATCTTTATGGAATGAGATGCTTTTTTTTTTTAAATAAACAGTGTAAAAATCCTTGTTTCGACAGTAAGTGGGATCAACTCTATTATACCATCGGCAATAGAGTCCATTGTCTAATGGTACGTACGATGGATAGAGTCTAATTAAAATTGTATACAACAGCCTAGCAACCTTAAACAGAATGAATCGAATGAAATATGACGGCCTTACAGTCTTGAAATAAAATTTGAAACGAACGGCTCGGAATATGAAGAATTGATTGAAATACAACGGCCTAGCAGGCTATATAGCAACCTATTGGCATCCCGACCAGGTTCTCTAACACAATAATAACCTGAATAAAACGTGGTGAAATTATAATGAAACGCAGACCGTGTTAGTCTAAATCTAAAAAGAATTGTTTATCAATGAATGGATACCCGGATATCACAACTCCTTAAACCCATTACCAGACGACAAAATTTTAGACTGGTCAAAATTTAAAGAAATTGCAAACGACAACTTTTAGCAGTTGATTATTGTTATCATTTATTTTATTTAATTAATTTATTTATCTTTTTGCCTTTTGGAAATGAAAATATTGTGGAAGATGAAGAAATTGCTTGTAATAAGTGGTTTCTTCATCGTCCTTACTGCTAGCTAAAGTTTTGTTGTTGTTGTTTTTTTTTGTTTTTTTTTTTTTTTTTTTTCTTAGGTGCGTCGGTTTGTCATTGTTTGGGAATGGGTATAAGTATAATTGACACCTTTCTAAACTAGTTAAACTGTCCAATGAGTGTGCACATTGTACTTAAAAAAATGGCGAGTTCATGACTAAAGTTATATAAATGCTGAATTATCAACTAGCTTGGTTTTTAACAGGGCGCCTCGGATGACTGCATGGTTACCGATTCAGAGGGTTATGATCTGGTATTTCAAGTAGTTAGTAGGTATATAGGATGAAATGCAAGAGATTGGATAAAGATGGAGAGTAGCCTAGATTTAGATTTCTATTTCACCCTGATCAGTCTAATGCTTTCATGCCGCCGTCATAGCGCAGTTGGTAGCGCTTCGGGTTCGATCCCCGACGGCGGCACTCATCCTTTCCGACTATTTGTCTCTCACCAATGGGTCGATAATCGTAGACCTATGTAGGATAGCAGCTGGAGGCTAGGAAAGGATGTAATGGTAGTACTGGTGTGAGAAATACCAGGATCCCATTGTTAGGTGCTCCAGCCGTCGCGATATAACTGAAAGATTGTTGAAAGCGGCATAAAACCCCATTAAAAAAACTAATGCTTTCATTTACTTTAGGAGTCTTCAAAGTCAATATTAGAAACCTTTCAGTCTATAATTTCTAGGATATTCCAGTCTATTCAGTACCGAGAATTCCCGAGATCACATGTAGGGGGCGCTAAACGCTATTGGTGTTGATCATCTAACAGAAGTCATGGTATGAACGAAATAAAACGAATAATCTAATTTCTTCCTTGCTTTGTCGAAATCGGAAGAAAGCTACTATATATTTAATTTACAATAACTCGGATAATTGATTTCAATCAAAATAGAATGTTGGAAACATCGCTAATAAACAAAACAATGGGGTTACTAGGGATTTGCGTGTCGTCTGATGATTGTTTTCTTTTTTCTGTCATTTTTAAAAACAGTCAATCATTAATTATACTTCCTTATTATGATAATGCAACATCTTTAACAACTATCTTCGTCAAATATATCTTTTTGTAATGCATTTTTCCTTTAATTTCGTTTACAATCAAGATGTCCCAACATGAAAAACTGCTAGTTGTCAGAGGGCGACCTTTGTATGTTGCTCCATCGTCACTAAATTGTCAAAACTCAATTATCATGCATACATATGATATTGTGCATGCCCTAAAATGGACCCTCGCTTTGGTGACCTTATGTTTTCACAGGATGTTAAACTTTCGGTGCCAAAATTTGTTGCTGTGAGAACTGACTATACCATATAGCACACTTAACTTAAGCCCAAGGAGATGCCAGATTGACCCCTAAATAAAAGATATCACAAAATTGGTGGTAGAATATAGATTTAACTTGAGTGTAGACAACTCTAAACTTGCCTTTATACCAAATAAATCTACTAGGTTAAATGTTTAAAGCAAAGTTGGATGACTAAAATTGAAATGATACTTTTGATTCCTTTGTGTTGTCATGGACACTGTCCTTTGTAAGATGCACGATGACTGCAGCAGAAATCCAAAATTCCTAAAGGGTCAACAAGGCACCTTTCAAGATAAATTTTATGTAGAAATTTAAAATAGAACTGGACAAACATTTACCGAAAGATAAATGAAATGTCTAAGTTATAAAAAAATCTATTACATTAGATGAAAAGCATTTTTTGATTGGTACTGAACCCCAGCTTCCTTACATGCACAATAATTTAGGTTAAGAGTATACTAGACTTCCTCTACTCTCTTATAAGTAAAGCCTGCCCAAGGTACATACAGCTAGCCAATTTTTTTCTATATTTACCTGTCCAAAATGGTCCTGAGGCTTTTTTCATTCCAGCAGTCTTTGTTGAGAAATTTGGCATACCAGACCATTTTCTTTAGAAAGGTTATCCTCTTCACCTTAACCCATTCCAACTCAATCCCTCCTTTTTACGCCCCTCGAGAAAAAAGCTTTGGAAAATATTGTGAAAAATAAAGAAATTGCTTGTATCAAGCAATTTCTTCATTATCCACAATGTTTTCTTTCCAAAAAGAGGAAAAAATTCAAAATTCCATCAACTTGAAATTGTCGTCTGCAGCTTCTTTCAATTTGGACCAGTCTAAAATTTTGCTGTGTTGGAATGGGTTAATTATCATGCATGCAAGGAAAATGAAGTTCAGTACAAATCAAAAAAAAAATAATCTGATCAAATTGGTTTTATTTATTTGACCGACTCTTTCGTCTCGTTCTATTTTTCTATGTGAAATGTATGGGACCCGAAATTCATCTTGAAAGTTGCTCTGTTGGTCTTTAAGAAATTAAAAAGAAGAGTGTCAATGACAACAAAAAAGAAGCAAAATTGTCATTATTTTTATGCCCCCGCATCGATAAGATCGGGGGCATATTGTTTTAACGGTGTCCGTCTGTCTGTCTGTCTGCAAAACTTAACCTGCCAACTAAACATTTTCCTATAACTTCAACCCTGATTAAGTTACAATGCTAATATTTGGTATATAGATAGGTCTCAACAAGGTGCAACTGGGGAAGGTCATTTCATCAAGGTCAAAATTTTAACCCTTTACCCGTTTCTAAAGAATTCCCGTTTCGGGGGCATAGTGTTTCACAAACACATCTTGTTGTCATTATTCTTTGCTTAAAATAACTATTTTCTTATATCTATTGTGACAGATGAACTTGACCCAACGTATAACTCGGCCCAAATTTTATTTTATGTCAAATCAATTTGAATATTGATTATTTATTACGTATAGTTATTACAACTACTAATGTATTCAATCATCATTCAGTTGTGAGGAAATTATGTATGCATCAGCTGCAGATAGAAAAGTTAAAGTGAAATTCAACAGTCATTAAAATGACACATATTTAAGCAATTATTGGATATAATATTAAAAACACAAAATAAGGTAGTTTGCAAATATTAAAGTTAAAATGGTAAGATAATACTGTATCATTTGTATAAAACTGAAACATATTCTAAGGATTATGATACATTTTACTATTTAGATTATATATTGGGGCTGAGTTGACCTGGCCAAGTTATTCTATGGGCCAAGCTGACTGGTAACCTATATATATCTATGTAAAGTCCATATTAGGACATTTTTACACATACCCAAAATACACTTAAACCAGCAGTTCAATAACTGAACATGAAGCCTCCACTGTTGCCTTCTTAGGGAAGTGGCTTTTAATGGCTACCTACAGTGCTCTCAATATGTGCACATAGACCCTTACGCAAATTAACGCCCAGGATTAGAGAAAAAAGTACTGAATTAATCACTCAAGACGTTTTCTGAAGTCACAAGATAAAGGCTTTGATAAACTAAAGATATATAATCTGACCAAAAATCGATAAAATACCCTCGGATAAAACTGAATGAACAATATCAAAATATCTGTATGACAACCAATGTAGATGGTACTTTACATAGGCTGTACTCAATTATAGCTGATTTGCTAGCCAAGCCATCAACTAGACTTTGCATTCTGGTCAAATTTTTGTAAACTAAGTTTGGCTCGATATTCACCCAAAATTTCAAGTCCTGCCTCCAAGGTTGTGGCAGATGCAGAATGGAGCTTCAAATAAGCACCCCTATTTTGCATATATGTTTATGAAACAGGGATTCCAATTTGTAATTTGAAATGACGTCTGTCAGAGAAACATCGAAATAACCTGATTTATCTTGCTAGTTTCTGAGTTCTCTCCCTTTCGAATGAATTGGGTTTAACACCTCATTTAACAATTTTTGGTCATACCGTAGCAGCTATTAAGATTGGGAGTCTGAGGCTTTACTAACTGCGCTATGACGGCGGCTAATTTCTTCTTGTACTCTAATTCTAATTCACATAAGTTAGATTTGTGACATATACAGGGGTCTCAGAAAGGACACTGTTGTTGTCCAAGATGACAAATTTTCTTGGCAGACAAAAAATCATATCAAAGTATTCCACAGGACGACAAAAATCGAATCAAAGAATTCTTGCGGCCATCAAGATTTTCAATGACATGCATCCGAAGACTCAGCCTGGATAAAATATATGCATTGTTTATTTGCAGTTTACTCGCATAACATCAGTCAAACGGTTTAAAAGTAGTAGGCAGGACTTAAACCACACCAACAACGAATCAGAATACGTCATTTGCCATTAAACAAGTGAATCTGATACTCTGTATACAGTTATTAGCCTCTCCTGATATATGGCTGCCGAATTGTTTGACTGTTTCTTATATTTGATTAATTGGTAAAGTAAAGATTAATTGACTTAAATTACCCATAATTGGTGTATATTGACTTTAATTAAGGAAATGATTGATCATCATATAGCACAATCTTTTATTGTGCACGACAAAGGACATAGAAAAGAAACACATTTCTCGAGAAACAACGTCTTCTTTGGTTTCTCTATTTCCACTCAATGAGACACAAAATTGAGGGACTATTAGTAAAGGATGGAAAAGAATGCACAATAGGCTTTATATCTAATTTCATTTTATCTTTTGGGGGGTTATAGTCGAGGGTGTAAAAGAAAAATCCTTGATTTTGTGAAAACTTCTGAAATTGAAACTCAGATTTTTAAAAATTCCTGAAATTGGTTCTTACAGCTGCACAGTGGTTTCTGGCCTTTCAATGTGGAAATCCCATTTAGTATGAAAATCCTGCCAACTTTTTCCTAAATTGGAATTCTGGAATCCTACTTTCAAAATCCTAGTGAGAGCCCTGGTTATGAATCAAGCTTTATAGAATTGGAAATGTAACATCTAGTGACATTATGACATTGGTTGTGAAACATTGACACTTTATCAAACTCTGTTCAAACTGAAAGCATGAGGTCTGAGAGCTGTTTGTGGCACCACATAACTAACCCGAAGTTCATTATATCCCCCAAAACTTTGTTTAGAGGGTATATAGGAGTCGGCCGGTCGGTCCGTCCGTCTTTATGCAGCTTTTTGCGTCCACTCAATTTCTCGGCAACTATTGCACCAATTTTATTCAAACTTCACTGATATTATCAGTATCAAGCAAAGATGTGCATATTTTATTTTGGTTATTTCATTGATTTTTGACAGAGTTATTGCTCTTTAGCGAAAAATCGTGTCCGATAGACATATTGTATTTTGGTTATGGTCCATTATTTTTGAATGATTTATGGCCCTGTAATCAAAAAGTCTATTTTTTGTTACAGCCCTTTGGCGGATAGCACTTGTATATGGACAAGGCTGTTGTTTGAGTAACAAAAAATATATATATAAACAAATGTGAGAATTGCCTTCCTTGTTTTCAGGATGTTTTTTTGATGATCAGAAGGAAGAAGGTTACCATGTTTACTGATGCGAAAGAATCAACAACAGTTTTAGAAGTCAAGAAAATAGTTGAGGGTATCTTGAAACAAAAGCCAGAAGATCAAAAGTTGTACAAAGATGATCAGGTAACCAATAAGTACTTGTCAGAATTGAAACCACCTTGGTTGGAGCATAACTTCTACTTTTACTGATGGATTTGAAAATAACTTGGCATTGTTGTTTATCTTGATGAGTGCTAGTGTCAAGCAAAACAGTTGTTGTGATACCTTCAAGGTTACAGTTGAAGGTAAAACATCAAACTTACCTTGTCTGGAGCAGAACTACTACAAATTTGATGGATTCTAAAATAACTTGGCACAGTTGTTCCTCTTAATGAGTGCGAGTGTCATGCAAAACATTTGTTGTGATACCTCCAAGGTCAAGGTCACAGCTGGAGGTCAAACAATGAAATTGACCTTGTCTTGAGTTTAACTTCTACATTTATGGATGGATTTAAAAATAAATTGGCACAGTTGTTCTTCTTGGTGATTGCTAGTGTCATATGGTATGTGCAAGGTTAAGGTCACTGTTGATAGTGAAACAACCTTGTCCAGAGCATAACATGGAAGAAGTCTACTACATTTTTTAATGAATTTGAAAATAACTTAGCACAATTGTTCTACTTTTTGAGTCTAGTGTCGGGCGAAATGTTTGTTGGATACATCCAAGGTCAAGGTCTCAATTTAAAAAAAACATTCTGTGCACCACCTTCTCAGTACAAATCAGCGGGTGGACATGTCCCTGGACAACCTATTTCTTGTTGATGATAAACAGTTTACAACACACTGAGTGGTGATCCTTTAATTTCACAATTCATTTCAGATGGAACTTAAGTTACTGATAAATTGCATCTTTTCTCTACATTCAGCCTTTAGATGACAACAAGACGCTTGGGGATTGCGGGTTTACTAGCGCTACAGCCAGAGCTCAAGCACCTGCTACCATTGGCTTGGCATTCAGGCAAGATGGTAGGTATTACAACATTAAGTGATAATACAAAGCCTATTTTCCGAAGTTTTAAATCTTTATTTTCCTTTTCAAAACTTTATCAGAGACCTGGGTAATAAGAAATAGATGTTAGTTTTGGGTCTTCATATTCCACATCATTTAATGAAAGAGACTAGTTTGGGGTTTTATATTCAATTCCATTTATACAAAAACAAATGAACCTATTTTCAATTTTACTGTGATAAATATCTCCAGCTCAACAAATATTGTTTGGTAAATACATCAACTGTTTAACTTTTTTCCACTAAATACATTTTTATGCCCCTCCTCTGAAAATTAGGTTTTAAATACAGTGTGAGAAAAGACGAAATTTTTCACTAAACCTAAGTTTCTGCTGCATATTTTTCAATTATAGTGCTCTTTGTCGTCTGCAATTACTTTCAAGTTTAACCAGTCTTAAATTTTAAAGTTTACTGGTCTTAACCCATTACCACACAATCTCTCCTTTTTTACGCCCCTCAAGAAAAAGCCTTGGAAAACATCAAGTAATTTCTTCGATACCCACAAAATTTTCTATAAAAAAAGACGAAAAGATTTAGAATTCCATCAACTTAAAATTTTCATTTGCAACTTCTTTCAATTTGGACCAGTCTAAAATTTTGTTGTGTTGGAATGGGTTGATTTTATTGCCTGCTAATATGTTAATTGATGGGCATATGTCATTTGTACCTGATAATAAGCACAAACTAAACTTCAGATATAATAAAGGATATGTTATTCATGTTAGAATTAAGATTATTATTGTAGCATCCTGTCATTAATGGTAATGGTTATTTTGATGTAAGTGAGATTGCCTTTTTTTAAGGCATAGTATATGTAATTATTACACTTTATTCTGATTGAATATGCAACATGAAGCTTGTTTAAAGTTTTTGAAATTCCTTATTCAGGTGTTTTTAAATTGATTCTAGGGTTTCCTGCAAATAAAACAGAATAACTCTTGGCATACTAATTGACATTTAGAAAGGTGTTGTTTCCCTTACATATAATTCTACAGTAAAAGTGTTTAAAACATATGTGGTATTTTAATATGATGTTAGCCTAAACTAAGTATGAAAAATAAACTTGTCACAAAATGAGCCATTTAGAAACAATGTAAAACTTTTTTTCAGAAAATATATTTGAAAGGGTTGGACATACCTCCAAACTCAAATGAATAAAAGAATCTACTTGTGTCTTTACCCATACCAACAAAAGATAAGACAAAGTGCATTTTTGTGAAAATTGTCTCATTTTGTTATGCCCCTCATCGATAAGATCAGGGGCATATGTTCTACAAATGTCTATCTGTATGTCTGCAAGCTGTAAACTTAACACAAAATCTTAACATTTTGATCTTATTTAAACATTGTTGCAGATACATGTCTCATATGTGAGATGTAGGTTCCTAGCATTGATAGGCATTAGTTGTAAGATCACGGTCATTCATAAAGGTCAAGGTCATTTAACAATGTCACAAGTTTTGTAAACTGAATGGCTCTATCGCTCTCGTAGGGACAAAATTTTCACAAAAAGGAATACTGAAATCGTCATTATAATTGTTTAAAGACCTGTTCTGAAATTATTTGTGGAGGCCTCTGTAAAAAGAAATAATGAAGGTTTTATGATTCGGTTTGGTGATGAGAGCCATTTAGCCTTTAAAGCAAAAACTTAGCATTTTGCTCTTATTCAAATACTGTCGCAGATACATGGCTCTAAATGTCGATATAGGTTCCTTGCATTGATAGACTTCAATTAGTTTTAGGGTCAAGATCATCTATGAAATCATCTATGAAGGTCAAGGTTACATATCAAAATCATATTTCTGATAAAAAGCTGTTGCAGGGGCATGGTGTTTCTCAAACATTTCTTGATTTTTTATTGGATTTTATCAAATCAGCTGATTGGTGTTGCTTTGACATTTTACGCTCTTCATAGAACAAAGTATGAGGGTAGCTTTTATGATTATGCATCCTGAAAAAACATTTGAAGACATAAAGCCAACTACTGGTAGTAAAACATTTTTATGTGAAGCCAAAAAAGTTGTAAAAAGAATGTTTCAATGAAAGATTCTTTTGGCTCATTCCCGAACAACACAATTTTAGACTGGTTAAAATTCAAAGGAGTTTCAGATGACAATTTTGAACTGATCCCAATTTATTGACTTTTTTCAATATTTTCCAAATCTATCTCCATTACGGACAGGAAAAGGAGGGATCATGTGGAAAATGGAAAAAAAGGTTTTGCAAACCATTTTGAAAATGAAGAAATTGATATTGTATACAATTTCAGCATTGTCCACATTATTTTCTTCAAGTTCTTTGATTGGAATCAAGGCATTGATACTAACTGAGGGATTCTGTCAGGATCCTTCAGTATTTTCACTATTAATAGACCTTAATACATCAACTAATGTTCCTGATTCACTGAAGAAGTTCTTTCTTTCACATTTAACCAGTTACCAGACTTCAAAGTGTTAGACTGATCTCAATTCAAAGAAGTTACAAACAGCATTTTTAGGGTAATGGACTTCATAAAATATTTGTCTTTTTTGGGAAATTGCTTTTTCTCTTGTGGCTTAAAAGAACAGGATTATATAGGAAAGAGTTTATTTGAAATGAGGAGGGATCCCTGATTGTCTCAAGGAAACCCTTATATAATAATTAGGGATTCCTGTTGGATCCCATAGAAGTTAACCCTTTTCATACTCAACCCCGGAGTTTACCTGTTTTGCAGGACGTTAAGACTATGATTAGCCTGCACATATGTGCAGTCTGATCATAGTCTATATCTCCTGCTTATCCCTTTTAATCCAGAATTGTTTATACATGTAATACACATTTTCAAAAAAAATATTAACACACAATGAATACATCCAGTACTGTCAGCCCTTTGATTTTTAATGTAACTTTAAAAAGGATTTTATTCAGCATGACGAGGGTTAATTGGTTAATATTTTTATAGATGGAGAATACGAAGTACTAGACATTACACCATTGTCCAGTCCACCAGAGTTACCAGATGTGATGAAACCACAAGATTCGCCGTCTACACATGTACAAGAGCAAACAGCCTCCTAGTTATCATTATATCTACCAATAGTCCAGAGATCTTCTTAGAGGAGGTGATAGCATCCGTAAACTGTTATTTCTTGATGAAACCCTATGTTTTTAGTAATTTTCTGATTGCTGCTGCCATTCGAGAAATCAATTGGCCAGCCAAACTGTTCATTTAGACAAGAAGTGCAATGTTGACCAATATTTATATCAATAATTATTATTACTGGTCAACTTAGACGTTGTAACTACACCTTAAGCTGTAAGTTGTCTACCAATAGTTTGCTTTTTGTTTTATGTTCAGAATATATATTTTGCAATCTAATGTTGTTTGAGATTGTGTGCAAACTGCCTTGTTAGGAATGAGTTGGCACTGCTAGCAACCTGGAACTAATTATTATACAGCCAAATATGTGGAATAGGTTGACTAGACAATTATCAGACTGCATGTATGTTCAGGTTGATCTTTGTATATGTTACCAATCTGTAAGAATAAGTTGATTGGTATCCCACAACTCATATGGGGTGCAAGATAATTGGTGCTAAAAATCACCAACCCTATCTGTTTTTATCAAAGGGCATTACACAGTGATAGACCTCTTTTTAGAAATTTAAGTAAATCAGTGGATACTTTCTGAAATATGTCTCAATATGACGATATTGGCCTGTAAAACCCCTGGTTTTTTATGTCCCTATGATTTTACAATTGAGAAAACTTTGTTGGAAAAGAAGAAGTTGCTTGTAACAAGCAATGTCTTCTTTTGCTACAAAATTTCTACACTGTAAGTTGATTACTTTTCAAATTGCACTAACTTTTGTCATTTGCAACTTCTTCCAATTGGACAAGACCAACATTTTGAAAAACATGAGTGTTAATCAGTACTAAAAACGAAGGGTGTGGGAAAATATAAGTGTTTTGGAAACTGTCACTTCCTTTAATTGAGCCCTCTGCAATACTCTAGAATTGTTTCTTTTTAACAAAAAAATCTTCTATTCTAGTTGTGAAAAGTAAGATCTTTGCAATATCAGCTACGTTAATCGGCCCATTATTTGCATTATAATGGACGCTTAATTCTGTAATAGGACTAGTTGCCTATTGATATTGTGTCGAATCATTTGTTCATTGTTTTAAGCTTTATTTATTTGAACATATTATTAATGGTGAAATGGTAGAATAGTCTGGGACACAGATTGTTTTATTTGTTTTGTTTTTCACAATGTTTGACTCCCTCTATGGAATACTTGAAACAGCCAAACAGTTTAAAAGTTAGCAGTCTTGTTGTTTATATGAATATGCTTGGCATGTCAAGGCATGCATACACTTTCTTTGTCAATCTGACAACATTATCTTGAGGCTTAGGTCATAAAAACTTAAAAAAAGAATGAATATGAAGTCACTAAGGCTGATTAATAATCTAATTTATAATTGTATATGCATCAGTTCTATGATTCATTGATGAATTCAAGTCATTTTTAACCCTTTCCTGCCTTGAACTTTTAGACTGGTCCAAATTCAAAGAGGATGCAGACAACAACGAAAATTGGATACAATTTGCAATGAAACCATCTAATGTGCTAGAAAAAATTGCGGGAAAAGGAAAAATTGCTTGTCACAAGCAATTTCTTCCTTTTCCCACAATATTTTTTCAAGTATAAAATCACAATAACATAAAATCCTGTGTTTGCATAGGAAAGGGTTAACAGAGCTAGAGATAGGGTTAACTGGATTTCAATATTTCATCATTACTGCCCGTAGCCCTTTGCTGTAGCTACTCATTAGAATTGTCTCATAGAGACAATTTTAAATGAATACCCACAACATAGGATTTTGAAGAGAAATAAGGATTTTTGGAATCCAATTACTTTTGTCTTTTCTAGACCTCTTTTAGATAATAGCAAATATACTTAAAACATGTTTTATTAATGAAAAATGGAGTGAAAGTTAAATGAGAGCCTGAAAAAATTAGATAGGTAGTTGAAATTGCTGCCAGTTAATATTACATAATATGTTGTAATTTGAAAGTCATGCCCTTAGAAGCCTACCAATTTGGTATTTATCGTTTTGTTATCACGTTTTTTTAAAATGTACAGTTGTAAAATTAAACTTTAATACTATATCTAAGTACCAATAATAAATCACCCATGTAGTTCTCATTTTATCAAAATCATTACACCGTTTATGTAAAACAAATGCAAAGAATTAAAAATGAAAAGGGCAATTTGTTCAGCAACTTTTGTTATTTTTCAAGAAGTCTACAGTGTGTTGTGTGATTATATATTTTGTAATTTGTCTAAATTTCCAGGGATACTTTGAAACTGATTGGATCATTACACTTTCAGCTTGGCCGTTTTCAGTTCCATTTGCACCCTCCTCTTCACATCCTATTTTACATTAAAACAGCTAAGAATATTTTTGAAAATCATTTTATGAGGCCCACAGATAGAATGTTGTGCCACCCTTTATGACCCTGTTCATAAGTAGTTAAAAGAATTCCACTTTGTTATATGCCTGAAGGGCCGCATTATGTTATGGCGCCAGTTTTCTGTCTGTCTGTTAGCATTTTTAGCTCTACTGGCAAAAGGCAGATGGTGTTTTCCCATCCGGCATCTGTCCCTCAAGTCATCTGTCCATTACCTTTTCCTTTTTTAAGCTCTAGAGTAGACAGTTTTCATTCAATTCTCTTCAAACTTTCTCAGATTAGTTGTACTATCATAAGGATCTTTCCTTTCGAAATTGGGTCTGATCTGTCAAGAGACACGGGAAAAGAGGCCTAGTTAAAACTTGATCAAAAAGTCCTCGTTAACACTCGAAAGTCAACAGTTTTCATTAGGTTATCTTCAAACTTTCACAGAATGATTGAAACACGGGAAAAGGGGCCTTATGAAAGTTTTGTAGAAAATCCTCATTAACACTCTAGAGTCCACAGTTTTCATCAGATAACCTTCAAAATTTCAATTTTTTTTACTATTATAAGGATTTTTACTTTCGAAAGTTGGCCTGTTCCTTCAAGTGTCAGGGGAAAACACTTATGAAATTTGAATGAAAAATCATTGTTAACACTCTAAGAGTCCACAGTTTTTAGCTCACCTGAGCTCAAAACTCAAGGTGAGCTATTGTGATCAGTCTTTGTCCGTCCATCTGTCCGTCCTCCAAAATGTTTTTAAAAATCTCCTACTCCAAAACCATTTGGCCAATCAAGCTGAAACTTTGCGGGGATATTCCAATTAGAGCAACATAAGTCTTCTCATAATGAAATATAAGGTGAAGGTTATTCATATTTGGTATGTAGCATAAAGTGAATAATTTTGTACTATGTTAAAGGAAAATAAAACTTTGAGATAAAAAAAAATCTTTACTCTAGGGGTCGAAAATTGCATAAATTCTTCAATATAGGGCCTAGAGCATTTATATTAAAACATAGCATGACATAATTGTTATCTATCATGTTTCTTGAAGCATTCATATTTGGTTTTTAGTACATCCAGATTGTGCTCAACCAAGTTTGCTAAAATAATACCCATAGGGTCAAAATAGCCCTGCCCCAGACGCTCCAAGTTTGGTAAATGGTCAATTAGAACAATTTCAAATTCTCCTTTTAACACCAGAAGTTACAGACGGTAAATAAGTTTGATTGAAATTTAAACACAAGGGGTTTTTATGGTAGAAAGCAATATGAGAAATGGAGAAAGTGCCTATAGCTACCAAGTTTTCCCTTTCTCACAAAGTTTTCCCTTAGGGCGTCAAAATGTGAGTTTGTTAGTAATGGATTGAACTATGAAGTCATAGGCTTATTGTATGGCATTACTTGATAGTGTCAAGGTACTATAACCAATATCTTATATTTAGTTTTATTTATTTTGCTAAAGCTGTGTCTTTTATACAAAAAGTAAACTGTAATTTGTAGATGCATCAGATGGGCGAATTAGGACAATCATTGACCTCTTGTAAGATAGATGTTATCCAGGTCGGAAGATTTGTATTTTTTAACACTGATTATGTTCAAAATATGGCGATATTCAGGAACTTCAGTCCTTTAATTCCATTTGACAAGACAGGAAAATGGGTCTAAATGGCAAGCCATAGATCAGCCTGGGGCTTCAAAGTTCTACAAAATAGTAAAGTATCACTTTAGAGCCTAGAGCTATCATTAGAGACGGTATACACTCTGTCACCCAGTCTAAGGGTCAATTTCAACTTGTTATGAGCAATTTCTTCATTGCCCGCAATGTTTTTTATTCTAAATGGCAATGATTTTCTTCATTCCAACTATTTGAGATTGTTACCTGTAATTGCTTTCAATCTGAACCAGTCTAATATTGTGTTGTCTAGTATTCAGTAAAAAACATAATCCACATTTCCCTTGATAATAATAAGCTTTTATAGCAGTAACCAATTAGACAAAACCCTACTTCCTACCACTTTCTAACATCCTGGGATCTCATTGATCTATTTTAGAACTGTAAAGAGGAAAACGTTTTTTCTGAGTGTGTGAAAAACATTAAATATGCAATCTAGTTTACTGTAAATAACTAACTGGTGTAATTTCGGTTACAACAGTCTCCTTGAAAATTGGGTGTTAATCAGTCCATCCGTGTGTACATACACAAAATCCTAGAAGTCTCAGAAACTCATTGTAACCTTTTAATCCTTTAACACAGTTCACTCCACTAAGAGTATGGTGAACAAGAGGTCCATGATGGTCCTAAATCGCTCACCTGAGGTATCACAAAAAAAATCTTAAGACTGGTTCAAAATGAAAGAAGTTGTATATTACAATTTCGAGTTGCTGGAATTCAGAAAACCTTTACCTTGTAGGGTAGAAAACATAATGGACATTGAAGAAATTGCTTGTTACGTGCAATTTCTTCATTGTCCAAAATGTTTCCCAAGTCCCTTTTCTTGAGATGCTTAAAAAGAGGGAATGGGTTAAATGCAAATGCAGATACTTGTACTTAATTTGACTTGCTTACTTTCAAGTTACTTAACCTTTCAATCAAACCTGACATGTAACAAATTTGGGTTTAAAGCTTATAGCTGAGCCCATTCCACACAGTGACACTTTTTGACGCCCCGACAGAGAAACAATATAGGAAACAAATGTGCAAAATGAAGCAATTTCCTCATGGTTTTATACCCCGAAAGTTGAAAAAATAATCTAAGTTATCATCTGTGACTCCTTTCAATTTCTGCCAGTCTAGAATTTGGTTGAAAAATATAAAATCATAACTCTGGTAACTCTAAATTCATTTCATTGGAATTTTTTAACCTTTTCATCTGAGGTTTGTTACTAACCTCGATCCTTTAAAACATTACAGCACAGGTTCAGGCATCTGCATACAAAATAAGTTATTAGAAAACCAAAAGATATTTATTGCAATAGTACTCTCATATTTAAATTTCAAACAACTGAATTAACTCAACACTTAATGTTAAACCCATTTCCAAACAGTCAAATTTTAGACCAGTCAAAGTTTTAAAAAATATTTCACATAGTGAATATGATTCGGTTTATATTGAATTCCTGACAACATCATTGCTTAACTAGTACAATCAGGCTTGTGGAGCGATACAGGTGCTCAAGCGCCTCTAGTTGTTGAATGTTCCTTGTCAGTGTTTCGCTAAATAACGTCGATTAACTCTTTCCTGGATAAACAAGGGATTTTACTTTGCTGTGATTTTAAACTTGAGAAAAGATTGTGGAAAGAGAAGAAATTGCTTGTGACAAGCAATTTCTCCTTTTCCCACAATATTTTTTACAGCATAGGATGGTTTCATTTCAAATTGCATCCAATTGGCATAGTTGTCTGCAACCTCTTTCAAATTAGACCAGTCTAAAATTTAAAAAAAAAAACGGGAAAGGGTTAATATCGAGTGGAACTTCCTGTTGGAGTCAGTCGGTGTGGTCAGCGGAGCCGGTGGGCTTGGCCAGCGATCCGGCAATTGAACATCGGCTTGTAAAATTAATCAAAGTAGAATGCCACAGTTTATTCCTGACATTTGGGACGATGTTTTAATCTGTTGTTCTTACTGTATTAAGTTCACCCTAAAATGTATAGCAAAGCGTCTTTGACGATAAGCTACAAACGCATACCCTTCTTTCATCTCCAACAAACTCTCCTGTCGGACTGACGTAGCAGTGGTAAGCGATCAATCAATTTCACGGAGCACCATTGTCAATCAGAAAAAAAATGCCCAATGATTTAATTCTTTGTTTCGTCTATCAAAAACGAGCATTTAGATTGGTCGAAAAAATTGTTCATAACTCCATGAACAAAATTTTGAGCACGCAGCGATTTGTGTGCTTCCGAACTAAATAGTCCAATATAAAAAGGTATCAAAATTTGTAAAGTTTTTGTTTTTTTCGCTCGATGCTTTTAAATCATAAGAAATGAAGAGAACATTTTTTGTTTTCATGTAGGTATGAACCGAAAAACCTAATCACACAATGTATGAATCCGCTTCGCGTATTCATACATTGTGATTAGTTATTTCGGTTCATACCTCCATGGAAACAAAAAATATTCTCTTCATCTCTTAATTACAATCGTTCATGTAGACGGAAAGTGAATGCTGGCCCTCGAGATTTATGTCAAGCATGTTTTGGAATTGAGATGTTACAACTACGGTTAAATCAACGTTTAGGCCTCCAAACATCCATTTTCTTTATGTTCTACGTACCTAGCCATAAAATTGCGATCAAACCTCGTTCGATATCTCAGTCGAACTCGTTGGACTTGGACTCGTTCTTTGTACCCGTTTACCGAGTGGCGGTAATGAGTAAAGGGAAGATCCGGATAATTAGCTTCAAACAACAATAACAGTCAAAAAATCCCAAACTGATATGTATATAAAAAAGTTTAATAATACAAATACAGTGATTAAATCGACATAATGATTTGAAACGTGGTGAAAACAAGTCTTCTGTAAGGATGCCCTTCAAGGTCAGGTCGGTATATACAGGTACGCCATGAAAAACAAAGATCAAGTATTTCAGAGTTCTACTCAAAACAATAATAAAATACTTGTTGAACTAGCATCTTCGCTAACCCCTTAGCAGACGAATTTCTTTTAGACTGGTCCAAATTTAAAGGAGTTGCAGGCGACAGTTAAAAAGTTAGGACATTTGAGAATTTTTCTTCAACTTTTAGGGGAGAAAACATTGGGACAAAAATGAAGAAATTGAATGGTACAAGCATTTGCTCCATTTTCCACAATATTTTTCCATTTGTTTTTTCTTGGGGGCGTTAAAAGACGTCATTGTGTGGGAATGGGTTAAAGTCACAAATAATCCGTTATATCATGACTTATGGCACCTTGCGAGATCATTCATGAAGATCTTAGTCGCCAAGAAAATTGTTAAATCTGTTTCAAATTGACCAATCGCTGGCCCCGCCCACTTACTACGTTGGCCACGCCCATTGACTCAGACAGGAATTCCCGTTTCGACTTTAATCGGCGCTATTTTAAAAAAATCTTTGGCCAGTAGCATGTAAAGGAAAAGTAGTACAGTTGGTTGGCGACCTAGACGTCGTAACTACAGCTTGAATAAGCTGTAGTTACGACGTTTAAGTCGCCAAACCAACAATAATGATCAACAAAAAAATGCGGCGAATGTTGGTGATCAAACAAGTTTTTGGTCTCGATGAATGATTTTATTGGTCGACAGGTTATTTGATTGGCAGTCGCGATTGGTCAATTAGTTGAACATTATACTTATACGTTAAAGAATGCATTCTTCTTATCATTTTCAAGGACAAATACAAACAAAAATGTGTAAAACGGTAATGTATCTACTTACCTCTAAGTTACGAGTGTACGGAAAATAACGCGATTGGTTACAAAAAGTTTGTTTTTTAAGTTCGGCGCGATTTCGACTTGAACTATGCTTTTCTAGTACATAAATAAAACTATTTGAATAAGAAACATTTGCTGAAATGAAAAAAAAAATAATCAAGGTTAAGACTAAATGTTAGTTGTCTGGCTATCTGAAAACAAGATAATTCTTAAGAAAGCGTGTTAACTGAGACATTACAGGCTGAAAAAGAAATACAAATTGTTAATGGTCAATACATAATCATGAACAAAAACACTTAAAATTGCGTTTAATTGAAATCGAACTTGATAGATGATTAAGAAATATTCTTTCTGTACTTACAATGGTTACATTATCAGTCTCTAGATCCAAAAAAACAGTGATTGTTTATCCCTTTCCCAAACAATCACTTTTATACGCCCACAAGAAAATAAAGCTTAGAAAGAATAGTTGAAAATAAAGACATTGCTTGTCACAAACAATTTCTTCATTTATCACAGTGTTCTTTACCAAGAATTAAAAAGAGTTATAGAATTAAATCAACTCAAAATTGTCGTCTGCACTTTGCTCTCAATTCGGACTATTCTACAAAACAGCCGTCTGGTAATGGATTAAAGGTTAAACTTGTCTATTCGGGTTTGTATAAAAAGCTCGAGTCTGAGATTTAAAAGATTGCACCCAACGTAATTGAGTTCACTGTCCACTGGAGGTCATTTCGCAAAACGTTCGGCTTTTCCGAGAATACGGAAACTTTTACATGTACTCGGTGTAAAGTATTGAAAATGCATTCTCCTTGCGAAAAATACTTCACGATTTTTTTTATTCAATTTGTCGCGCATTTTGTGAAATATGAATACGCGCTTTTGAAAGCAAATGTGTGCCTTTGTAAAACGCCTATCTATACATCTAGTGACAAAAATTCACAGTTTCTGGTGGATCTATACTTTTCTAATTAATAGTTACTTTGTCTCATCTTGTCCGTGTCAGTTACAATTAACCCATTCCAACTCTATCCCTGCTTTTTACACTCCTCAAGAAAAAAACTTTGGAAAACATTAAGGATAATGAAGAAATTGCTTGTATCAAGCAATTTCGTCATTATCCACAATGTTTTCTATCCAAAAAGACGAAAAAAATCAAAATTCCATCAACTTGAAATTGTCGTCTGTAGCTTCTTTCAATTTGGACTGGTCTAAAATTTTGTTGTGTGGGAATGGTTTAAGAGGAAATGATCGCAACAAAGATTGCTCATTTATGCATGACAGATTACATCTTGAAACATTGAACTCTCTATGACCCTTTCAGGTTATCTAGAAGGAAATAACTACACAATGTTACGTAAACGTTATCACCCACCTGGAGTCACGTGGTATGACGTAGATAGGTTACCGGTTCCTGTTAACTTTGACATCTCACACCTGTAGCGATACAAGAGTTCTTCGATAACGTAATCGACCCCTAGTTTTGAAAACCTTGAAAATTTTTGGAAGATATCTGGGGAGTGGAGAATCTCTTCAATATATACATACAATTATCTTCAATGATATTTCTTTAAGTGTATGTATGTGAGAATATATATTCGAATTAGATGCCGCTTTGTAATGACGTTTGCGACTTCTTTCGATAGGGATAAGTCTGAAATTCTGATGGCTTGAAATGAATGTACCCATTATTTATCAGAAGAGGTAACTCAAACCCTAGCCGAAATTGACAGAAATTACAGCCAAACATTTAGAAGTACATATTCAATATTACGCCTTCTAGGTTAGAATCATTTTTCAAACTGGAAAAATGCTTTTCACAAGTAGTTTTTCCTTTCCAGATATGATTACCTCTATATACATGTAATTACTTTGAAATATTAAAACAAGACATTGTGTGGTTTTGGTCAAGGAACATTCAATGACCGAAGTAACTTGTAGTCTGTACATATCAAATCTACTTGAATCTATCCCAAATTTCTATCGAACCTATGACCCCAAGATTACTAGCCATGCACCTGAACACTAGATCAACGAAGAAATCAATAAAGACCTGTGATTTCACGTGTATTTTTCCGAGATTCTGATTATACTGTTTTCATACTTTCTTTTATTTTACTTCTATGCCACGCAATGTACGGTTTGAAGAATACTTGAAATACATTGAGCCATAATAGATTTGGTGTATTTGTCCCCAAGTAGAAAGTAGACTATTTCGGACCAGTTGGGCATGGGAATTCCCACAACACTGTCATCATCTCTGAGCAGACTGCGCAAACTTGGACAAAATCTAATTTAACGCTTTTACAGTTTTTGTGAAATTAGAATACTCTATCTCTGATATAGTACATTTATTTCTACAATATTCATCAAGGTTAATCAGCGTTGGATCCTATCTTCTTTTTTTTTCAAAATCTTGCTTCCCGGATCATTCTTTTTAGAGTGAAGGATTACCCTTTTTACTTTGCCTTAAAAGTAGGTCTGTCGCGATTTGCAGATCAGTGCAAGCCAACGGTTCAAGGTCTACTTTATTCGTAAGACACAAATGGACTCGAACCCCTGGTTAGCGAAAATATAATTTAATTTTTAGTTTCGTCTATCAAAAACGGGCGTTCTGATTGGTCGAAAAGAATTATACATAACTCCATGAACAAAATTTTGAGCACGCAGCGATTTTGTATGTTTCCGCACAAAATAGTCCAATACAAAAATGTGTCAGAATTTGTATATTTGCTTTTTTCGCTCGATGCTATTGAATTATAAGAAATGAAGAGAATATTTTTTGTTTTCATGGAGGTATGAACCGAAAAACCTAATCACTCTTATGTATGAATCCGCTTCGCGTATCCATACAGTGAGATTAGATTCTTTGGTTCATACCTCAATGAAAACAAAAATATTCTCTTCATCTGTTAAGTGGTTTGAAAAACGGTACATGAAACTGGGCAATTCTGAGGCAACTTACCTCACACCATTTCCCACTGGTATACAAGTATCGTCTCTGCAAAGATTTGGTTTACATGAATTGATGTATTCACAATGTTGTCCATGATATCCCTCTTTACACATGCAGTTATATCCATCGATATCTGATTGGTTCAGAGAGTGACACGTGCCCTCATTCTGACATGAAATTAATGTGCATGGGTCTCTATCTGAAATTAAATTAGAATGTCGAAAATAAACTTGCAGACTAGGTATATGGTGTTTGTAATTAAATAAAGTTTATGTTATGCTCAAAAGATTTGGTACGTTTAACAGCTTTATTAAGGGTCGAAAAGGACCATGCCGATGTTAATATTACTGATACGATCTTGCTATACGTGGCTGCTCACTTGAAAACAAGAAAACTTTAACAACCTAAAACTTTTTTTTTTGACGAGTGTGTAAATACCAAAAGGTTACCGGAGATTCCAACTTCGCAGTTCTTGCCGCTGTATCCTTCACTACAGTTACACACATAGCTGCTATTGATATCAACACAGCTACCATGGAGACAAGGATTATATGTATGACAACCGGCGAAACGGTCACAATGTTCTCCTTCGTACCCAAGTAGGCAGACACAAACATTCAGAAAATCTTGATCACATGTACCATATCTGCAAGTTTCGACTGAACAACCTAATGGTTTTGCTGTTGTTGTGGTCGACGGTGACGCTGTCTCGCCTTCTCTCAGTTCACAATATTTCCCATGGTATCCCTGACCACAGAGACATTCATACCCGTCCAAGTTGGCGTTACAAAACCCAAACTCGCACTTGTTGTCTACGCAATAATCGATGACGTCGTCACAATTTTTTCCAGAATAGTTTTCGTCGCATGTACAATTGTATCCACCAAATACCAACAGACAATGTCCATGAACACATGGTTCTATGATACAATAGTCAATTACTGTATCACAGTTCGTACCTGTAAAACCATCGTCGCAGATACATGTGATATCATTGCTCTTCGTTACACACGAGCCGTTCATACATACAGACTCACAGTGTTCTAGGGCCTCGGTGTCACAGGTTTCGCCTGTATACCCGCCTTTACACACACAGAAATGCGAGGTCAGTGTGTTAATACAAAACCCACCACCACAGTCAGCTGTCGTACAATGGTTCGTGGTCTGATTACAGTATGTACCCTCATATCCTGGAAGACATTTACACTGAAACCCGTCCTCCAGTCTGTTACATTCACCTTGATTACAGTCTACATTGTCACAGAAATCTATCTTCATGTCACATAAATAACCCGTGTATCCTAAATCACAGGCGCATACTGGTCCTTGCTTTGACGAGGTACATCCCCCATTTTTACAAGGATTTGGTTCACAAAAATCTATAAATGGCTCACTACAGTTAAACCCCTTGTATCCATCTTCGCACTTACAACTGTAGGTTGTCGGCCCTGTCGGCTCACATTTTCCGTGAATACATGGTTTAATGGAGCAACCGCCCAAGAATAATTCGCAATTCTTTCCGCCCAATATTTCGGGACAATCACATTTATAATTATTGACCAAGTCGTGACATTTGAAGTTATGAAGACATGGATTGCTGGAGCACTCGTTTATTTCCGTTTCACACACTTGGCCAGTGAATCCAGGGATACATCGACATTGATAATTATCGTCTTTAATGTTCGATGTACAATCTGCTCCATTCTGACACGGGTGATCGTTACATGGATCTCGAATTTTCTCCGTACAATTAGCTCCCATGAAACCTTCAGGACACGTGCAGATATACCTGTCTGTGCCACGGGGAGAACACGAGCCCCCATTTTTACAGGGTTGTAGGTGACAAAGACCGACAAACACATTGCATCTCGCCTGGAACATAGAAATTAGGCAAATTCTCAAGCAAACTTTCGAAGTTGAAAATTAGACAATAATTATTTTAAGCGCAGCAAAAACATCTTTGGTTGAATACGAGAATTCACTTACAATCTGTATAATGTGTGTGCGCTTTTTGATTGTTTTTTTTAAGCTGTTTCAATCATACTTTTATTCTCTGATCAAGAAACCTTCAAAATCTAATCCTCTAGCTCACGCTTGACCTTACATTCTATTTTGTGAACTACAGTTAAACTTGTATTAAGAGACTAAGGAATGTCCAAAATGTAATCGTTTAAGAGAATGATCGCTTAATACACCTTTTGTGATATATATGACGATGATCAATTCGACTGCAAATATACATTATCGCAGGAGTCTCACTTAATCCTATTTTGATGGAACTTATTAGAATCGCCTCTTTGAGATGATTCTAATGAGATCCACCAAAATGGGATTTATATATGAAATTTTTATTAGCAAAAAAAACTCCAAATTATGAAGATCCCTTGATTCTAGAGAGGGAGTTTTGATGCTGGTCGCTTAATGGAAGTGGCCGCTTAATAGAGGTGGTTGCTTGAGCACGATTGACTGTATTTGCTACATAAAAAATATCATATGAGCCTGTGCGTGACATTTCCAACAATTTCGCATGTGCGTGACTTGCACACATTGAGCACCCTGGGCTGCCATTTAGGGCAATTAGAATATTCGCTGATTGTTTAAAGGAGCTTTGGGTCAGTATCTTTCTACAGAGCGCAGAGTGAAGACTCTGATCAGACTGTGCAGATGCACAGGCTGATCTGAGTCTTTACTTTGCGCACATGTGTAATGGTTGGAAATGTCACGCACGCGCTCATATAATAGTTGACATCAAAATATGACTGTAGTGTACCGATAACCCTTGTTCTTGATCCCTTATACGAACATGTTGATAAGCCATAAAAGTTTCATAACTAAACTCGGGATGGTCTTCTACTTTTAGCCGCTTTCATTAATGGAAATTCTCGATTTGAAAACTTTAATTTTTTCAAAAGAAGATGAAGGCATATAAACATATAGGCTAATCAGGCTTAAGAGGTTTTGACCCTTACCCCACCAAGCAAACTAGGACATTTGCATTCAAACCCGTTGATTCTGTCGATACACTGACCGCCTAGATAACACGGACTGCCAGCACATTCATCAATGTCAGTCTCACAGTTACTTCCGGTGAACCCGTCTAAACAGTCACATTGATATCCGCCGGAAGTCGATCTACAAGAACCGCCATTCTGACAAGGCGCCATCTTACAAAGGTCAACTTCAACTAAAATATGTTTTGAAAACGAAAATTCATTTCTAAATTAGAAAAAAATCTAAATTGCGAATCGAATTAAAGAAATGGCATTTTGCTTTTAAAAAAATACAACTATTTTATTCTATCGTTATTCTAAGGTAAATGGTATACAATGTATATAATTACATAATTTAATCTGTAGAGTCAACCAAATTATAAAGCCTTTTAGATATTTTCAATTCCTGTAGCAACTGGATATATTATGTGATTATATTCTTGTAACGAATAAAAATGCACGAAACTCACAATTAATAAATGGCCGTATAAATTATAATAAAGATTACAAAAAACGTCGATCTACTGGGATTTTTTTCATGTCTACCTGTTTCAATCTATTTTTTGTGATTGGAACATCTAAATTTATAAAATGCTCGCTTGTGTTTATTCAAATAGTAGATATTTTACAACGAAAGTTGATCATGCAACAGCGCGTTGTTTAAATATCAATGCAGGAATGTAATAATGTACATGATAATTGCACAATTTGGTTCTTATTTAATTTGTCGTTTGACAATTTTTATTTTCGTTATAAAAAAAATGTTCTCTCTATCCCAGAAAGGATTTGAAGGAATCTTACTGAAGTCATAAGTAGCTTTAAACGCCATCGGTATGCTGCCTGTCGAAAAGCGTATATATAAGGCCCCGGATGAAGACTGATACCGACGGTCGACGAAGTGATCCGAAGAGCAAAGATTTGACATAAATCCATCCTGATTGGTCCGACCATCGTACACGGAAATGCCCGACGTCGAGTCACAGAGACTGTCTTTGGTGTAAAAAGTTGAGAATTGCAAATCAACTTGCTTTCCCTCTGGAGCCTCGATAATAATGTAACAATCCACATCTTGTAGTGCCACGTAAGGAAAATACGGTGAGGCTATGGCTCGTGGTGAGTAGTTCCAAGGTATGGTGGCATTACAGGGCCATGCTGTTATAATGAAGAATACTTGATTAAATTCCGTTACGCATCAGTTAAATCAATAACAAAATTTCTGAAAATCCCTGCAGAGTAGAGATACACATTTTTATCTGATTTATTAAGAACGTGTCTAAAAAGTACTTGAATTCCAACACAGATTATCAAATTCCGATTCTATATCCTGGTTATATTTCATTGTTTCCAATGTATGTTAGACCCATTTTCAGCGATTTCTATTCTCAGATAAACTTTTGAATTAAGAGTAAAAATTTAGATTAAGATCTTGTTGAAACTTACTTGTATAGTACTGGTAGTGATTGTAATCCGATGAACGCCTCAGGTTTTGTCCGTTATTTGATGTATAGAACACTGAGCTCAAGCCACACGCCTAAGGTAAAACAAATAATTTATTCGATTATCTGCACTTTTTTTCTCTATTTTTCTCTTAAAGTTTTTCCAACAGAATTGACCAAATACGTATGCCAATCAAATAATCGATAGATCACCCTTTTCATTCATTAGACCGGAGGTGAACTTTGATCTCCAACATTGGCCGGCACTTTTCTTGATTTGCGACCTAAACGTCGTAATCACAGATTATCAAATCTGTAGTTACAACGTATTTATCGCCAACAAATCATTTTACTGTCTTGGTATGTTACTAGCCATAAATTTTGCAAAATAACGTCGTTAAATATCAAAGTCAGAGCTCAATGAGCGTGGCCAGTGGAATAAGTGGACGGGGCCAGCGGGGTTAGTGGGCATGGCAAGCGGGGTTAGTGGGCGTGGCCAGTGGGGTCAGTGGGCGGGGTCATCGATCCGTAAATTCTGTTTTTTAACTCATATGACACTGTACCATTGTAAAAAGCATTGGTGATTGAGTTCATTTTTAAATTATACTGCATGATAGGAGACAGCTTAAATGATAAAATGATTTAATTTTTGTATCCTCTGTCAATATTCAACCGCTTCTACTGCCTGAACATTTTTTGTTATTACTCTCATGAACAGAATTCTGGGCTCGAAAATATTTTTTATACTTGCACACAAAGTAGATCCGTAAAATTTTGACTTAAGAAGGGGGAAATACTTCTTCTGATTTGCTTGCTTACATTTAATTATAAGAGTGTTTATACAGAATACTTATGTTGTTAGGTTAACTCAATGAAAACAAAAAAATATATCTTGATTTCATAATGTTCATTTTATACACGAAGAGGTTTAAAATACCTCTACATTACTGAACAGTGGCGAATTTGAGGAAATAATTTAGAATACTTATATCTGTCAAAATAGTAGAGACAGATAAATACTGCGTGAGCATAGGTACAGATAGAGGGCGTAAATCATACTTTCGATTTAAGTATTTCACATAATACTGCCATAAACCTATGCTGTGGGTACTCATTAGAATCGTCTCGACGAGACAATTAAAATGAGTACCCACAACATAGGATTCCGTTGAGAAATAGGGATTTCAGAATGCTGTTATACACCCACCCCAACCCCCTTCCTATATGGATCTCTGATGAAGCTGACACTCTTGGAAAGTCACAAAAATACCTGTTTGTGTTCACTGTAGGAAAAGGACATGCACGGTTTACGGGTCTCCATCAAACAAAATAACGCACACTTGTCCAGTGTTTTGTTCTTAAACACGGCGAAATAGCTCGATTCTTGTTGTAGAATTTGGTTAGGAAAAGGTTGAAATAGATTCTGGTAAGTTCCTGAAACCAAATAATCCGATTAACAAGGCGCTTTACACATTGCCAGACGACAAAATAAATATGGGTCCAAACTGGACTGCTTGGTAATGGGTTGATTAATACGATTTCATTTCCTAACAACTATCTCTAGAAAACTAACAATCAGCATAAATGATGTATTCACAGACTATACTCCAGATATTTATTGTTAACCAATTCAAACACATTAACGCTTTTCGACGGCTCCAAAATAAGTTAGGAAAACATTGTGGAAAATGAAGAAATTACTTGTTACATGCAATTTCTTCATTATCCACAATGTTTTCTACCACAAAAGGCAAAGTTTTTAAAAAATGCAATGAACTTTAAAACTATCGTCTGTAACTTCTTTGACTTTGGACCAGGTTATAATCTTGTTGTCCAGTAATGGGTTAATAACATTTAGCAAGTCACCTGTATTTATCACATGGTCTTTCGACCTATATAATTAAGTGACAAGCTGGTGGCGTAGACACAGAACAGGCTGCATGTATATGCAGACTGGTCTGTGTCTCCGCCGCATAAAAACACGGGGAAAATCTAGGTTAAGTTAGTTAATGGGCTTTGTACATCTTTATAGTATTCATGCAAGGGTCTTATCCAAAGGGTCTTTCGTATACAGCTGGTTATCAAAATTAGGGTGGACAATTTTATCCCAACAGTCAAAATTTTGTTTGTTTGAATGGGGTTTACCGCAGGTTTCAACAGTATTTCCCTCATTTTGTGGCGGCTGGAGCACCTAGCCATGGATTCCCTGTATTTCACTCACTAGTACTACCACTACATTCTTTCGAGCCTCCAGCTGTTCATACCACTTCGGTTTACGATAATCTACCCATTGATTGGAGACAAATGTCGGAGAGGAAAAGTCAAAGGGATCGACTAGATACATCGACATTGTTGAATGACAGTCGTAACAAGCTAATGCTAGTATTAACTTTAATGATTATGACAGTGATAGATCAAAATCAGCTTTTACGTTATCTTCCGATAGGTGGCATTTTCCAAATACTGACCTATCTAATTTGAGCATTCTGGGTAATGTCATTCGTGACAACTCGGCCGATTCCGTCGAACTTCATTCAAAATGTCAGCGCCCATGAAACGCACGCTTCGAATTTTTGATGTCTCTTATTGGAGCACAAGTAAAACATGAGTACTTTCGCAATTAAAAGTAGTTATTTTTCTAATTAATTTTGGGCGACAGTTAAGTTTGATTTCTCAACTATTGTAGGTTTTATTGCAATTACCCACTTGCTACTTTTTGGCGATATAATATGGAGTTATGCGTACGACGTAGTAAGATTTATCCCAATCTGGATAAGTGATATGGTCCCGAAGACAGGTCAATCTTCGGAGAGTTCACGAATTCGAAAAGGTGAAATCTCGTTCTCGTTTAACGCGAGATTTGAGCTCTGGGGAATTAATCCCCGAGATCGTTCTTTACTCTATGCAAAGTTTTTAGATGATATTGAACGAACTATTACTAAATGAAATTCACAAAAATACGATTAATTTCGGGATCGATCAGAAGAATAATATTGACCATGCTTTTTAAATTTTTTTTCATGTTTTATCACAGATTTTACATTTTAACCATGTACGCTACCTGAGCTATCGAAAATGTTTTTGAAGTCCGTAAATCAAGTAATTCAAAGTTCAAAGTCACATATGAAAGAATTAATAATTTTATTCATTTTCGCATGGTTATTGGACGATTTTTTGAATAAAGTCATTGCAAAACGATGATTACGGATTCGTCCCAAAAAGTTTCGCTACCGATTATTTCCGATACTGCTGCTGGTAGGTCCTACCACAAAAATATTCTAAATGTGCATTAACCCATAACCAGATAACTGGTGCATATATTGAAAGAAGTTGCAGCCGATAAAATAAACAGTGCTTTAATCATGAAATAGGTACGTACAAATGTTGTGAGAAAAGGAGAAATTGCTTGTTTCAAGAAATTCTCCATTTCCCATAAAGTTAAGGGTGTCAGAAAGTGTCATTATGCGTTAATGGGTAAAGGCTCATTACTTATTTTCAACAGTTCATAAAACATTGCACATTGTCAATGCTTGGGCATTGAGTTCTATCCCTGACTTGCTGACAAATTACCTGCAACTTTATTGCTTCTATTTGAGTTGGATATGATTAGTAGTAGCCTCAATCTTGATGAGCAGCTTGAATCTGATGATTATGCAGTTGTGAAAAAATCACTGAATGCAAAAGATGCTGTATGAAATCCTTATAATTGCTGTAATTTCATATTACATGATTTTTTAAATAACTAGCTGTAATATGATGGGTTGAGAAACTGGTTTGGTCTAGTTGATCATTTCTGCCTTTACCACAATGTCTTCAGTATATTATATTGGTCTGCTGTATGTTAAAAACACTCACCTAAATTCACATTTCTCTATGTAGTTCTTTCTGTCATGAAAATTTTACATATTATGAACAGATTTGTGTTAACTCTTGTCTTGTTTAACCCTGAAAATTCATGTTTTAGTAGGAGGTATAGACAAAGATCAGCCTGCAGATAAGTGCTGTTTGATCTTTGTCTACACAACCTGTTTGTATCATTCAAGTCATTATATTTATCATATTGATTTTCAAGAGAAATAATGATCAATAACTTTGCTTCCAGTGCTTTCAGCCCCTTTGACTTTAACGCAATTCGGAAAGGATTTTATTCAGCATGACAAGGGTTAACACTTATGATTCGCTGATCAACATTTATCACTCAGGCAACAGGACAACATATTCTGGGCAATACATGTATAAGATCCACCGATTGCTAAAACTCAGTCTGATCAAAGTCTTCACTGTGCTTTCTGCAGAAAAAGAAGATTAGCAAATATGCTCAAGTCATTCCCAAACAAGCCAACTTTTGACGCCATTCAAGAGAAAAGCTTCTTAAAACATTGCAGAAAATGAGAAATGTAATTATTATAAAAAAAAATTCATTATCCACAATGTTTTCTATCCATTAAGATGAAAGGTTTTTCAATTTTCATCTACTAAAACCTGCCATATGCAACTTTTGTGAATTAGGACCAGTCTGAACTTTTGTCTTCTGGTAATGGGTTTAGGCAATGTTTGTATGTCCAGGCTGTCCATATCACTTTCAATCATACTCACAAGTCAATTTTTTGCAAACATGTTTTGTGAAGGCTTTTTATATCATCATGGCCAAATATATATCTTAAACTAATAACTGATTGAGCAAGGTTGAACAAGAGGCAGGGCTCATGAAAACACTGCTGAAAGTGAAGAAATTGCTTGTAACAAGCAATTTCTTCAATATCCAACAATTTTTCTATTTCAAAACACAAAACAATTTAAAATTTCATCAACCAAACAAGATAATCAAGATCTGCATGATCTTTGAATTTGGAAAAAAAATGAACTTTTTTGTCATTTTGGTATTTGGTTAACCTATTTTAAAAACACAAATTAGGAATGGTTCAAATTCAAAGAAGTTGCAGCCAAAAGTTTAAAGTTGGTGAAATTTGAAAAAAAATCTTTGTCTTTTGAGGTTGAAAATATCGTGGGAAAAATGTTTGTAAAGTGCAATTTCTTTATTTTCATCAAAATTGTCTAAAGCCTTTTCCTTGAAAGGTGTTAAAAGTGGGATTGTGTGGGAAATGGTGAGTACAAGTGACAAATTGGTGGATGAATATTCATTCATTAAAGGCCTTCACAAAAATGAGTGAGAATTTAGGGTCTACTAACATCATATTGTCTTTGTTCTTTATTGTTGTGTATATTGGTAATAAATCAAGGGATCACATAGGGAGTTACCATGGTGATTATATATAGTGCAACAATCTTTTTCAGACGACTGTCTAATTAAACAGATACTTGTATAAATAATGTTAACCCTTCAACCAATGAAATCATCAATTACATTTTATGCCAAATAATGTTAAACACATAGGGATTCCCCATGTATCAAGACTCAAAGAAACATAATAGTCTTAACCGATAACCAAACTACAAAATTCTAAGACAACAAGTAATTAAAGAAAAAAGTTCAAATCAAAATGGGTTTGTGATATTTTGATATCGGACAGAAATGATTGTGAGAGAAGGAAAAATTGCTTGCAACATGTAATATCTTCTTTTCGTCAGTATGTTTTCCTAAATATGATTCCTCAATTGGAAAATAAGTTGGAATTGTGAGGTATTGGTTTAACCCTTTTCCACACAATCTCTCCTTTTTATGTCTCTCAAGAAAATATTATGAAAAAAATGTTAGGAAAACAAAGAAATTGTATGTTACAAGTACTTTTTTGCATTTTCCACATTGTTTTCTACCCAGAAATATTTATCTTTCAAAAGAAATCATTGTGATAAGAGGGAACAGCACTTACTAGAGCTAAAATACTACCTGAATAGTATTTTTACACAAATTTGGATTGTCATTTGGAAATTGTGGTAACTTGTAAAGATTTGGAACAGTCTTGCTCCACAATGGGCAAGTCAGAGAAATTTCAAATTGCTTTTCTCCGTTCAATACATTCTTTTATGGACATTGAGGACAGATTTTAGAGTTGGTCAATAAAGTCAGCTAATCTCACATAAATTTAGCCAGGAATATTCACATAACTTGAAAAAATAGCAATTCTTTACAGGTTGAAAATTTAAAAAGGAAACATTTTGGGGTAATATTTATACTGCTTGTTACAAGCTTTTCTCCTTTTACCACATTATTTTCAAGAATTTTATTAAATTGTATTGTAAAAGGGAAACTTTTGCGACTTTCTTAACTTGTTACCAGACGATCATTTTTTTTAGACTGGTCCAAAATGTAAAAAAGTTCAAGTGGATAGAATTTCAAATATATCTCTCTTTCTGGGTAGAAAAATGTGAAAAACTCGCTAGACTGTGGGATTGTAAGACAATTGAATAACTTAAACATTTTACTGCCCTGCTGATCAAGCTGTAAAGGTATTTGATTCCTGATACAACATTATTATATTTGATGAATATTTTTCCTATTAACAATTTACTATGGAGGAAAACTTTATAAGTTGAAGGGTTCTATATTGCCGAACTGAATATAAATCTAGAAGTCATTTAGATTTATCTATCTATCTATCTATTTATACTGCCTAAATCCCCTTTCGGGTATTACTGGCAGGTGACACAATCCAGATATTTTCACGTCCCTGAAAGAGAGGCTGAATACCACTGCTACCCACTTTTACAGCTGGGTAGACTGGGGCTGGCTATAAAGTGTCTTGCCCGTAAGATCACGAGTCAAGCACCCAAACCACTCGGCCATCGGGGCAGTCCGATTTCAACTTGATGTAAGCAGGACTTTTATGTGGAATGGTTGGCTAGGTACTGGAGTTGTTAATGATTAGTCCCGAAACCAGATAAAGATAACCAGACAAAGAGGTCTTTTGCAAAATCTTCGATATTTTTTGTTAAAGCATTTGCTGATGAAAAATGCAATTCTCGGCTTCATTTTCTCCATTCTGCCATGCATTTATTCCAAACACCTCACAATGGCCAAAAGCGAGGCTAGCTCTAGACACAATAGCACAAATAACTTGAAATATGTTTTTTAATCATAAATAGTCAATTTTATTCCAAACACCTCACAATGGCCAAAAGCGAGGCTAGCTCTAAATAACTTGAAATATGTTTTTTAATCATAAATAGTCAATTTTACTGACAATTCTAGTATCAGACCGGGTCGGCAAAATAGATCGTCCCGGTTAAATGGACGATGTCTAACTACCGTAATGTTTGAAATCTCGTAGTACAAGTCATCATCTAACTAAAATTAATTAATCTGAAAAATGTCAACGAATTCTTTTGCAATAAATATCATTCGTTTCTTTCAAATTTCGGGCTAGTTTTCGGAACGAGATGCCGGAAGTAAACAAAGGTCTGGTTCCTAAAACCAGAAAAAGAAAATGGAAACCAACTGACCCCAGAGATCGATTCTCGTGATCTCGTTTTTGGCGAGAATTCAGGATGTCAAATAGGTCAATATGACATGCGCAGACAACGCAGCTTTTATGATTGACAGATTATGTCTGTCGATCAAAGAATTGATTGACCAATAAAATTTGGAGCAAAAGTGAACTTTGAACTCCAACATTAGTCGACATTTACGTGTATAATTTTTTGCTGGTTTCACGTCTTGAATGCCGTCGGTTACTCCTAACTACAACCATTTGGCGGTCTGGTAACGGTATGAGACGCCCTTACACACATATTTTGAACTCATTTCGGGACCAAAGAGTCGAGGATGGTGGTAAACCCATTCTCACACAATGTCGATTTTTGACGCCCCTCATGAAAAGCGATTGAGAAAACATTGTGAAAAATGAAGAAATTGCTTGTAACAAGAAATTTCTTCATTATCCACAATGTTTTCTTTCCAAAAAGGCAAAAAAATAAAATTCCATCAACTTGAAATTGTCGTCTTCAGCTTCTTTCAATTTGGACCAGTCTGTTGGGTGGGAATGGGTTAAGTTAGGCAGGTACAGATCTTATAGAGTTTCAGTGTATTCTAATTACCAAGAAAATGTCTTATAGTGGCCCACTTGTTCAGGTGGAAATCTCACAGAGGTGGCCGATCAAACAGGGTTGACTGTGGATAAGCACCAAGACCTTTGCTCTATACCTTCACGTTGTATAAAACCCTACCTTTTGGTCTTTCGTAATAGTCCATTGCTGAGTTTCGTCTAAGACCCAGATATCCTCCCTTTGTCACCAAAGTTGTAACATTAGTCATCAAACATGTATGTTCTCGTGAAGCATGTTCAAAAGCATAACATGGAAACTATAAAAAAAAAAGAGGAAAGATTATCGTAGAAAAAACGCTATCTTTTAGTTCTTATTTGTATACCCTAATGGGCTTTTACTTCACGTGTTTTTAGCAAAAGTAACAAAAATGATATTCTAATATAATGACTATGCCACGTGATCAAACATTTTTGTGCCAATTCTTTTTAACCCTTGTCATGCCGGATGAAAATTCTCTTCAGAATTGCATTAAAATCAAAGTGCTGAAAAGACTGGAATTACTGCTTTTATGTTTATATCTGTTTTCAAATTTTATCTTGTATATAACTCTGGCTTTAAAGGGACAAGTATGTGGTGTATACACATATGAGCAGGCTGATCTTTATTTACCTCTTGCCAAAAAAAGGAATGCTCCGGGTTCAGCATGACATGGGTTAATGGAATTACTCATATTGTCTATAATGGCATTTTCTGAATTGTAATAGAAGATAAGTGACAATAACATTTCGTCGTTGTCGTTCTAAAACGTCGTAACTACAGCTTGATTCAAGCTGTAGTTACGATGTTTTAGAACGACAACGACGATTTATAGATTTATCTTGCTTTCCAGGAAAATCTTATAATTCTCGGTCCATTGGTACCCTGCGTTACAGAAAGATGCATTGAGGCTTACCTTCGTATTTAAAACGACTTCATATCCACATTAAATCAAAACTTACTCACTGAAGAAAGCATTGTGGAAAAAAGAGAAATTGCTTGTTTCAAGCATTTTTTACCTTTTCTCACAATGCTTCCCTACTCTATTTGGCACTCATTACTAAAATTCAGCAAACAAAGCAAAAACTTTACAAATTTTGAAACTTTATGTATAGAACTATTTTGTGCGGAAGCATGCAAAATGGCTACGCGCTCAAAATTTTGTTCATGGAGGTATTTCGACAAATGAGAACTCCCATTTTTCACAGACGAAACTAAAAATTAAATCATAATGCCTGTATAGACGTACTTGGTTCATCCTGTACTCCAGAGAGCATTCCGCCGCACACTCGTTCAGCGTCAGATTCTTTGCGACCTTCACAGATCCTCTTGTGAAAGGACCAGGTAACATTTTACCAGGAACATGAATGTACGAACTGGATGGTCCTATAGCTGAAATAAAGTAACAGGTGAATATTAAATTGATATTTTAAAAAAAGCAGTTTCTCTTTTCTATTTATGTTTTCTTACCTATTCAGCAATTATATGCCATCTTCGACTTCTCTCAAATCCCGAGAGCCTAAATTTTGTCGTAGTGTTAATGCATACGTGCAAAAATAAATACAAATGCTAGACTCAAGGCAGCATTGAATTCTGATAATGTTTAACAGCTAAAAGAAAATCTGTCCTTGAAGGAAAATAGACTAGTCTGGTGAGTGAAAAAGTAGACAAGTCGAGCATAGGAAAAACTCTGCCTCTCTCTCTCTCTCTCTCTCTCTCTCTCTCTCTCTCTCTCTCTCTCTCTCTCTCTCTCTCTCTCTCTCTCTCTCTCTCTCTCTCTCTCTCTCTCTCTCTCTCTCTCTCTCTCTCTCTCTCTCTTTCGTTTGTTGTTGTTGTTGTTTGGCTTTTGCACAATTTCTTTCTTTCATATATATTTATGCAAATCAAAATACAAATAATACACAGTGACATCAAGCAATTCTAACTAAAATTGTCAAGAAATCTTTGAATTATTTGTATTTTTTGGAGAAAAACATTGTGAAAAAATGAAGAAATTAATTGTCGCATAATAATAATACTCGTTTTAACATGCGGTCAAACATTCTCGAGGCATTTGATCGTACATTAGGCGTTTTATAAAATGTATCGAAGAAGGGTTTATTAAGAAAACATTGCTTGAAAAATACAATAAACATTTAAAATGTATGCAAATCGATACACTAAAACTGCACGAACTTATGCTGTCAGCGCAAAATGGTAGACAGATCCCAAGAATCATGAGTAACATCATATTCCCTTTAGAACACTTCAGTATTTGGTTCAGATATCAATTGTCATGGAAGTTTTATATCTCTTAACCCATTCCAACACAGTGGAATTTTAGACTGGTCCAAATTGAAAGAAGCTGCAGACGACAATTTCAAGTTGATGGAATTTTTCACTGTTTCATCTTTCTGGATAGAAAACATTGTGGATAATGAAGAAATTGCTTGATCTAAGCAATTTCTTCATTTTCCACAATGTGAGAGGGGCGTAAAAAAGAGGGATCGAGTGGGAATGGGTTAAGCAATATTCCCATCAGTTATGACAGCTATTTTATCATTCACCTGTTTCTGTCAAAGAAACCTTTCAGCTGTCGCGATAACCCGTCATTGATAGCTTGACCCGTTACCAGACGACAACATTTTACACAGATTCAAATTCAAAGAAATTGCTGACGACAAATTAAATTTGATGAAATCCTGAACGACTATGTCATTCGGGTCAAAAAAAAAATGTGGATAATGTAGAAATTGCTTTAATAAGCAATTTCTTCATTTTCCAAAATGTTTTCCATTTCTTGAGGGGGATAGTATGGAAATGGGTTAGGGTATACGGATATAAATTTGCATCACTCTACAATGTTTTCTATCCAAAAAGGCGGAAAAATTTCCAACAACTTGAAATTGTCGTCTGCAGCTTCTTTCAATTTGGACCAGTCTAAAATCTTGCTGTGTGGGAATGGGTTAACTAGTACGTCGAACGGTTTTATGACTGCGTGCTGTAACAGCATTGTAATAATCTTCTTATCGTCCTTCTGAACTCTAGAATTTAAAAAGTTTCTTAAAGGCAGCGATTTGAAGGACAGAAAGATAGATAAAGATAGGAAAACCCTGATATAAGCATAACGAAACTATTGGTATGTATTTTTGCACTTCATTCGTTTTATGTTGTGCGCATGCTATATGGAGTAATATTTCACACAGTACCTTTTTGTCGCCCAAGCAAACTTATATGCAAGTAGAGGAAATCATTGCGAACAAACTTCTTTTCTCACAGTATAGATAAAAATTATCATACTTTTTTCTCACTTCTTTTATTTAATATTTACACAAATATATCAATATATATTTAAATACAAATTTTTGCAACCTTTTCTAAGTTTGGCAGGTATAAACTATTGAAGACTTGCAACGTGTTTGGGTGGAATCGTGCCAATATTCGAGAGTTAACGTGAATGATTTAAGATCGACTTGCTTTGGCTATCTTCTGTTGCAGACGGATATAGTAACGGGGTTGTCTATATGTTCGTTCGTGGGTACGTTCATCTGTCACACTCGATTGGTCTCGCCACAAATGACATCTTCCAATCTGAATAAGGATAGTTACACGATAAAGCATATATATTTCGAAGTCATTAAATAAGTTTTTGGCCTCTCGATAGGTTACCTTTTCCTCGAGTCTCTTTCAACTTTTTCGTGTGAAAAGCCTTTTAACAAAATAATTATGAGGTCACAATGTCAAAGGTCGCATGATCAATTCTGTTTTAATCTTGTTTCCTATCTTCAACTAAACATTTTCTTCTAATCCTTTCAAACTTTGCTTAAGGGTAGTTCTCGAAAGGCAAATGAACCCTATTTATCATAAGGTCACAAGGTCAAGGTCACATAGTAAAATTTCGTAATAAGCCTGAGTCCTATTTAGAGGTCACATTTACCCATATTGAACCCTTGTGGGTGTTTGGGGTTTTTTTAGTTGACGGATCAGTAGCCCGATAAATCGGAGAGGAAGTTCGACAAAACTATTAAAAGACGTTTTGAAAAAAGGGACATGATAAAAAAATATTACTAAAAACACGTGCATAAGCTGTAGTTGCGACGTTAAGGTCGCCAAACCAACATTAATGTTTCATATACATGTCGACTGTTGTCGGACTTCATAGTTCACTTGCGGACTAAAGGAAAGGTCTGATTGGTCAGTCAGTTTTTTATTGACAGCCTCGGTCCGTCAATTGGATTATCAGAAGACAAGACAAAATTTTGTTTCGTGCTCTAGGCCTCTCCACAGGCCACATTTTTGCCTACCTCTTGAAAACTGCCAGTAGTAGAGTTTGACTAGGTATTATTCAATTGATATTATTAAAAAACTGTTTTGCTCATTGCGAGGGTATGCCTTAATTTACAGAGCTCTTGTTTTTTGAAGGTTTCTTGTTGAGCTGTTAATATCTAATTATTAATCGGATTTGCATGAGCCTCAATATTTTTGTAAACTGAAAATATATTATAAGCCAACTTGTCAAATCGCCACCCAAAATATGATAGAAAATTGTCGATGGAGAAAACGATCTCATTGCAATACTATGGATCATCGTTTTTAAGGAAGACTCGCTAAAATTTTTAATGTACTTTTCTAAAGAAATCCTTTTCTTTCTCTCTTGTTGGAATTAACAAACGAGGGTATTTCAAACTAATTGCCAACTGCAGAAAATTCATAACGTCTTTAACCTTTTCCTGTTCAAACCCTGGATTTTACATTACTTTGATTTTATACTTGAGAAAATATTGTGGGAAAAGAAGAAATTGCTTGCTTGTATATTGTACCACTAGGACCTTTTCATTTCAAATTGCATCCAGTTTTCAATGTCGTCCGCAATCTCTTTTAACTTGGACTAGTCGAATTTTTTTAAAAAAAAAACGGGAAAGGGTTAAAGTAATTACTTGTTCTTTTGGCATTCGTAGCCTACACCAGAAAAGGAGACACTTTGTTCCGAATGCATAAGGGTCGATCAGTCGAGGTTTTAACCCTTTCCTGTTTCATGAAATTTTAGACTGGTCCAATTTGAAAGAGGTTGCATACGACAATGGAAAATGCATCCAATTTGAAATCTGACCATCCTATGTGGTAGAAAATATTGTGGGAAAAGGAGAAATTGCTTGTCACAAGCAATTTCTCCCTTTTCCACAATGTTTTCTCAAGTATAAAATCACAGTGACGTAAAATCCCGGGTTTGTCCAGGAAAGGGATTACTGGGACGTAAGGTTTCTTTTCTTTGGAAATGTTTTTCGTTATTGTTGTTGTTTATTTGTTTGTGTGGGTTTTTTGTGGGGTTTTCTCTTTTTTTGGGGGGGGGGGGATGTTGTTGTGTGTTTGTTTGTTTTGGGTTTTTTCGGGGGGGGGGGAGCGTGTTTAGCTGGAATGACCACTTTGTACTTTTATTTTTGTTAAACAAAAGCAAAGTTTCTATACTTCTTTAGTCAATTGTCGCATTTTTTTTCACAGATTGTTTATTCTGTTTGTAACTGAGAGACTAACATGATCGTCCTAAAGAGCTGGATTGTGGTAAGCAGAATCTTCTTATTTGTTATTTAACGAAATCGGTATTTATCTTAAGATCTTAAGTTGGCAAAATAACAACATGAAAAAATCAAAGTACTGAAAGTACTGTAAGCTAGCAAAGCAGTAATATTTGTCAAAGGATTTCTAATTCCACTAATCATGATAACCTTTGACAAATATAACGGCTTTACTGCTTTGTGGAATTAGAAAATCTTTTTCTTGCAGGGTAGAAAACATTGTGGACAATGAAGAAATTGCTTGTTACAAGCAATTTCTTCATTGTCCACAGTGTTTTCCCAAGCTTTTTTTTTTTGAGATGTTTCAATTGAGTGGAATTGGGTTAAATAGCATTTTTTTAGGAGTTGTCTACAATTTGAATAAAGTTAATTCGTGTGGCCACAAAAAGCAGTGGCAGAGTTGGCAATATTCCTGAAACAAGAACTACTTTTTATGGCGTAGGCATTCAATTGATTTAGTCGTTAAGCCTCCAGTGGCAGTTTGCACTCGTTGTACTTTGAGACGATCTCAAAATTTTGTCTTTTAATTTAAGCTATCTAAGCTGACGCTTTGCTAACTAAAAACGTTATATTTTTGGATTAGTTTAAATACAAGAACATCAATACATGGTTTACAAGTTTCAGATTCAGTTTACTTACTTGAATACGTTGCGTACGTCGATAACGTAAATATTACTCATTATAAATATTTATTTTCAGATAACTTTATTCCATTATATGACCAGATCAGCATCAGGTTTCCTGATAGATCACGGCTGTTTTGTGTCACCACCATGCCACTGCATGCCGGACGGTGTAGATTGTTCGAGTATGGCCATCAATTACCTCCCCTTATTTGACACCGTCATTTGGAATACTTCGATTTTGAACCTTCAGCTTGACAGCAACAACCTGACGTCTGTCGACGATGACGCCTTTTCGAATATAGCAATTGGTGGCTCATCGAATATCAACCTTTATTTAGAACATAACGAAATTTCTCACCTCTCGGACTTCTGTTTTCGTGGAGTGGAAAATAGCGTTTACAGTGTCAATTTAACGGACAACCAGCTAACGCACATTCCCAAAGCATTCGGTAACCTTACGAAACTATTTCATTTGTATTTGAACAAGAACCCAATTACGGTTTTAGATTCTTTTACTATGAGTGAAATAGGACGAAATCTGCATACTCTAGAAATAGATATGTCCCATTTCCCAGTTTGGCCAACAGAGCTTCATTATTTAAGATATCTATTCAATCTTGTTTTGTACGGTATCCCATACGACAATCTCCACTATGACGCATTTACTGGATTTGAAAACATTCTAACATCTCTGGCAATCCTTGGATCAGACCTAGACGAACTGCCAGTCGCCATATGTCACCTTACTAGATTAAACCAGTTGGACTTTGAGTACAATCATAAACTAGTCAGTAACACACTGCACACTGAGGCGTGTCACGTTGAAAGTCTGGGAGTTTCTATGAAAATGAAGATTGTGATGAGAAATAACAACTTGGTTCAGTTTCCTAAGTTATTAAGCAACGGGGCTCGTTATCATACTGTAGATATGGGTAATAACCAAATCAGCTTTATTGAAGATAGTCTTGTACCGAAATGTAGCATTTCATACCTGCATCTAGATCATAACAAATTGACCAGAGTCCCTCATGCATTGCAAAACTTAGAATCCATTTACAGTCTTGACCTCAGTTACAACCAGATTCTATCCCTAGAGGACACTTTACTGGGTAACTTAAAGCTTCCTCATCTAAATCTACGAGGCAATACAATCCAGTACATCAGTAAACAAGCACTACTTAACAAAGATCTCCGATCTTTGGACCTGTCAGACAATAATCTAATGAAGGTCCCAGAGAGTCTGAAATACGTCCTTCCACAAGGTACTATACATTTGGATAATAACGTGATTAATTGTGACTGTTTAGATTTTGACCCGATATTATGGAACTCCACGCAAGTTGCTGTTACAGGCCTTTGTGATGATGGGACGGAAACGATAGACTTGTTCTTATCAAACGTAACTACAATATGTCCTTAATCAATTTCATTAAACTCATGTTTTTCTTGTTGAAACAGGACTTTTAATGGATCAAACGAGGTAGATCATGTTTAGATTTGTAAGCGTGAGTCGTGTGATTTCCCATGGACTGATTGCTAGCCACGCCTTCTACTCCGATAAGATATTCTTCTTCGATTTTAAATAGCGTTATTGGCCTGTAATATGAAACGATAAGAATGTAAAATGGTCGATAGGCAACCTAGACGTCGTAACTACAGCTTGTACAAGCTGTAGTTACGACGTTTATGACTCCGAATCAGCTAAAATACGTCACTCACATATAAATGACGGAGTTCAAAAGTTCACTACCGGTCTAAATGAAGGATTTGATTGGTCGATTGATTCTTTTGTTGGAAGACGTGTTTTGTCAATTAAGGCTTAACATTCATATTAGATATTGAATATTTCGTTATTCATTTTAATATTGTATCAAAAAAAGCAATATTTCATGGTAAGCATCGCATTACGACAAATATGTCATAGTTTCGTTACAACATTTGTCACGGTAAGGAAACAACAAATTGTCATGGTTACGTTACAACAAATATGTCACGGTAACTATATATGTCACGGCTACGTTTAATAAATATATCATGATAACGTTACATTAATTCTGTCAAATTTACGTTACAACAAATGTGTCACTGTTACAATACAACAATTATATAACGGTAACTTTACAACAAATAGGTAAAGATTACAATAAAACAAATATGTCACGGTTAAGTTAAAGCAAATATGTCGCGATTACGTTACAACAAATATGCAACGGTTAACATACAACAAATATGTCATAGTTGCATTACAACAGATATGTCACGATTACCTTACAATACATATGTCACTCATACCTTACAATAAATATGTCACTGTAAAATTACAATAAATGTCAAGGTTTAATTACAACAAGTATTTTACGGTCACGTTACAACACTCCCCGAGAACTACGTTACGGTCTCTGTCAAGTTACATCGAAAAAATGCGTCAGCTCGATACCTGTTACAGTAATAACGTATGACTGACAGAGGGTCATCATCCGGTAGCAGCTTCTGCACAAAAAGATCAAGTCTACCGTTCAGAATTACCTCTCGTTGCAGCATAGTTATCGGGGAGAAATCAAACCGTTTCTACTTTGGAAGTAACTCCTTGATTAGATACATGTTGGAGCCGAGATAAGAAAAAGACACCCGAAAATCGAATTAAATATTTCATTTTTTATAAAAACAGAATGAATAATTTAATTTGGTCAAACCAGGTGACAGATCGCTGGCAACGCCCACCGACTCCAACAGGAAGTTACACTTTGATATTAAACAAAGTTAGTTTGCAACATTTGTAATAATATGTAATGAAAAAAAGAAAATTCTTGGTTGGCGGCAAAATGTTTAACAATGTTGGAATTCAAAGTCCCCTTTCCGGTCTAAATGAATGATCTGATTGGTCCAATGATCCTTTGATTGACAGTCACTATCCGCCAGTTTAGAGGAACGTGGTGTTATCTGTATAACTACAATTTCAATATATATAAACTCCCAAAATGAAATGAATGTACTTTCTGTCTTACTGAAAACAAATCCAGGAAAAATTACCATGAATCTATTTATGATAAGAAGAAAAGAGAAGCAAAACTTAAGATATCTTCAGTTTCAAGGTCATAGGTCAAGGTCAAATTCTAAAACTGAACTCCTACATTTATGGTTATGGGTATCAAAATTATTATGCATCTTATTTTGTTTTCTGTCATATGAAACAATTATAGACTTTTTCAAACTTTGGACACATCTTAGCCCATTACCCGTCAAACCCACAATTTGACGCGCAGAATAAAAACAGATTTTGAAAACATTGTGAGAAGAGAACAAGAGGCCCATAGGGCCTTATCGGTCTCCAAGTCCAGAGAGTGCAAAAACAAATAAAAGTCCACCAAATGATGCTACATACCATATGTCAAAGCTCTAGACCTTTCTGTTTGGGAGAAGCTCTAGACCTTTCTGTTTGGGAGAAGAAGATTTTTTAAATTTTTCACTATACAAGACCTATGTAAAATTTGTGACGTCCGGGGATGGGTTAATTATGACCCTGGGGCCATTATTCATACGATCTTGATAGAAGTTCACAAGATTATATTATATACCGAATATCCAAAGCTCTAGGCCGTCCTTTTTGGAAGGAGAAGTTTTCACATTATAAGCCCTAAGTAATACTTGATAGAGGTCAACCAGATGATACTGAATACCAAATATCAAAGCCTTTATGTTCCAGAGCTTAATTTTCACTATATAAGCCCTTTGTCAAACTTGTGACGTCTGGGAACGGGCTAATTCTAAACCTGGAGCCGTAATTTCTACAATATTGACAGAGGTCTACAAAATGATGCAACATACCAAATATCAAAGTTGTAGATCTTTTAGTTTGGTAGAAAAAGAATTTCAAAGTTGTCAGTATGTAAGCTTATGCCCCCCCCTCCCCCAGCACAGCCATTTCTCCGCGGATTCGTTTTTCTTTCCTGTACCAATTTTATAGTCCTTGCCCCAAAGACTCTAAAAATCAAATTTGAATCCAATCCAACAGCCGGTTCATGACAAGAAGACTTTTAAAGATATGCACTTTTGGCCCCCTTTTGGCCCTTCATGGTCCCCCATGTAGATAACTGCATGACGTGTACAAATTTGAAGTGCCTTTCAATGGGGATGCTTCCTGCAAAGTTTGGCTGAAATCCGACCAAGGGTTAAGAGGAAGTCGAAAATGTAAAAAGTTAAAGCACGGTGCACGACGGACGATAACGGACGAAACACGATCGTAATAAATCACCTTGACCTTCGGTCAGGTGACCAAAAGAATGACTTTTCTTTTTATCTAATTGCCACTTTCTTTCCTTTTAAGATTACTTTGGAAAGTTGTCAGCTACTTCTTTCAATCGGATCAGTCTAAAAATTACTAAAAAAATACTTTACTCAAAACTCCCTTTATGCGAGGAATCTTAATTCTGCAAGTAATTTGTTTGAATCTGGTTAACTTATTGCGAGAATTTACATGTAAGACACTTTTGTCTGCTATTCGAATTGATCTACCTTTTGAACACAAAAACCAGATCATTACGATTCTAGTTTCACCATCTTTTTTGGAGAAAATAACGAATAGATATTAAACAAGAGGATCATGTTGGTCCTATATCGTTCCCCTGAGTATGATGACTCGAGGCTTTATGATATATACACAATATGAAAGCTCAACGCCTAATTATTTTAGAGAAGCAGATTTTTAAAGATTTTCTCCTTTGGTCCATAGTATTTGATTCAACATTTTAGAGCTAAATTCTAGAATACGGTAACTCTTTGGAGATTTTTGGTAGAGGGTCAAAAGGCACTGATACACGCTAAATATCAACGCTCTAGACCTAATGGTTTAGGGGGAGAAGATTTTCAAAAATAGCCTTCTTTATTCCTATCTAAAATAAGGGATCGCATAGAAAAGGGTTAATTTTCAGAGTACCGTAATTCTTTTAAGTATTTTGGTAGAAGGTCAATAGGTGATGCTATATACCAATGTTCAAAGTTCTAGGCCCTGTGGTATGGGAGGAGATGATTTTTAAGTTTTCACACGTTTGCCATGACAACCAAAGATCTTTTGAAAGTATTTTGAAAGAGCATGACGTAAGGACCATTTTTGTAAAGTCTAGTTAAAGTTTTAAAGTTAATTTAGGAGGAGAAGATTTGTTATAAATTGTGGAAGGACGGACGCCGGACGATGACCGATCACATTAGCCCACCGAGAGCACTTCTTGCTCAGGTTAGGTAATTAAATGTAATTATCTGAGCTTTGCTTTTTTAAAGATAATTTTTACGAACATTCTTGTCATGAACGATGGACAGGAAGTTCTAGCCGAAGCGGCGTAATCGACGTCATCTCGTCGTGTTCATCACAATCTTAGTAACTGGATACCCCAAATTGAATGCTTTAAGTTCTGCATCACTGAATGTACTCTTTCAGAGTCTTGACCTGTCTGAGATAATTCCACGAAAAAGGTCCTGTGTCACGTACATATAATTGAATTGAAGGTTCTCTACCCGGCCACTTGAATCCGATGGCCACGCCCACCGACTCCGATAGGAAGTTTTGCTTCAATTCTAAACAGCCTTATTAAAGACTGGTACCATGTAACAAAAAAGTAAAGTCGTTGGTTGGCGACAAAAACGTCGTAGCCACATCTTGAATGAGCTAAAATTACGACGTTTAAATCGCCATACCAACAAAAAACGGTTCACATAAATGTCGGCAAATGTTTGAGCTCAAGCTTCACTTCCCATCTAAATGAATTATCTGATAGGTCTATTGATTTTTTGACTGACAGCCACAATCGGTCAATTAATATTACTAGCGATTTATCATATTTTTCAACATCTTAATTTACGTTGTTAATTCTTGCATCCTATACTAAATCTAAGTACATTTCTGAGAACATATATAATTCGTTATACGGTTTTCTGCGGTAAGGACCTGATTGTAGTAATTTGAACACATCCTCTCATGTTTGCGTTATAAAATGTCAGAGTTGTGTGCCCTGGATCGCTCACAGATACTGCAAAAGATCATGAATTGTCAATCTTTTAACTTTTTCCGAATAAAAATTTGACCATATTGCTTTCTTTTTATTCAACTTGATTTCCTTATGGATTCATTGATCTCTCTTAAATTCCCGACTGGAACTGGGTAACTCGTACAGGAACCTTTCTTAAAGATCTTTGTCAGTATCTTTTCAGCAAGTTTTCTTGTAAACCACAAAGGTGCTCTCAACATAGGGCTAACACAAATCACATTTTCATAACCTAAAGTTTTTTTGTAGATGACAATCAGGCAATGCTAAATGTAAATTTGAAAGCTCTATGCCTTCCGGTTTCAAAGCGACCTTCTTAGAATTCACAAGAAATTCATTTGGGTTGCTTTTAGCAACCAGAGTCATTTCTATATTCCTATTATCTTAACTCTTTTAAAAACATAATCCAAGAATCATTTTTTGTCAAGTTCCATTGAAATCAGTTAATAAGGTTAGGTGATGATCTTTTAAAGAATTTGTTCCTATGAAATTTCCATGTATCCACAACATAGGGCTTAGATAAATTACATAACCATAACCTAAAGTGTTTTAGTAAATACCATGAGCTGGTGCTACATATGATAAGAATTTGAGAGCTAAAGGCATTACAACTTAGACGATTTTTGAAGAATACCTTAGAAATACCTTTCGGTTGCCATAGTAACCAGCTTTATCAACCGATAAAGAATCCTTGAAGTGTTTTGGAAGGCAATCAGGAGCTGAGGATGTTTGAGTAATTGGTCTGTATTTCTTTGTAAATTCCGAGTACCCACAATATAGGGCTTATATAAATCACAATATTATAACCTGAAGTATTCTGGTAGAGGACTATGAGGCAATGCTAAATTCAAAATTTGAAAGCTCCAGACCCCTATGATTTTAAAGGAGAAGATTTTTTAAAGATTTCTTTAATTGATTGATTGCATGGGGTTCGATGCCACTTTTAACAGTATTTCAGTCATATCGAGGCGGCTGGAGCACCTAACAATGGATTCCTGGTATTTCTCACACCAGCATTACCACTACATCCTTTCCTAGCCTCAAGCTCTTATCCCACTTAGGTTAACGATTATCCCCCCCCCATTAGTGAGAGACAAAAAAGATTTCTTTGAAATGCCTTCCGGTTGCCAAAGCAACGGGAGCTATCAACCGATTAAGACTCCTTGAAGTATTTTGATAGGCCACTACCAAAGGACAATTTCTGTTAAATTTCGTTGAAATTTGAGCGTTAGTATAGAAGACGATGATTTTTAAAGAATTTGTTCAAAGTACCTATATTTAAGTGATGAAATAAATCGCTTTAATCTGAAGTATTTTGGTAAAGGACCATAAGATGATGCTACATATAAAAAATGATAGCTCTAAGTCTTACAGATATTAAGGAGAAGATTTTTTTAAGGAATTCATTTGGAATTCCTTTCGATTGTTTAAATTGCTTAAGCATATTGGCTGCATTTTTTTAAAGGAAAATACATGTAACAACGTCCGTATTTTAACCAGTATAAGTGGCTATTCATTTTGGCAGACACGATATGACAGTCATTTGACATATATTTCGCACAATATGTATCAAGTAATTTTCGGGACTTTAAGCCCTTTGATTGTAAAAGAAATCCTGGATCTAATACAAGAAAAATGTCTATCTCAAACTGTTGTATAATGTCTTTATGTAACACAGTTATAACGTCGATTCCGAGGTTGACCTTGAAAGAAACTAATAAGTAGAATATGTTGAAAGACACTTTGTCCCTAAATTAGAGGATTGGTAAGTTTAGTATTTTTGTTGTTTATATATTTGGTTATGTAGATATGTTTATGGACAAATCCGAAATCACTTCATTTTCAGTCTCCAACTTCTTATTAACCCATTACCTCACAATCCCGCTTTTTTACGCCCATCAAGGAAAAATAAAGATTCGAGAAACACTACGGAGAATTAAGAAATTACTTGTAACAAGCAATTTCTTCATTGTCCATATTTTTTCTACCTTAAAAAACAAAGAATTTTTTTTAGTTTGATCACCAAAAAGTTGTCGACTGCAACTTCTTTCAATTAGGAACACTCCAAAATTCTGTCGTTTGATAACGGTTAACCCCTTTTAGGTTTTAGTCCCTGATTCGTCGATATTTTGCCTCAGATATAAGGAATACTGGTTTGAAATAAATTATGGGTGCTATTATTCTCGCCTTGGTCGACTTTAATCATGGCTGTCAAAGAGCGATCTCATTTGAATCATCTACATGTAAACATTGAAAATTAGACTTTTTATAGCCAATATCGCAGTTCAATATTACGCTTGCTTATCGATCTTTGCTACCCCATTTGACCTGTAACGTGGCAGTTCAGTTGAAGCATAAGGTCGCATTACTTTTCAAAATATATGATCAGGGTCTCAAATCAAAAAGGAAATCGTTGGTTGTAGACATAAATGATGTTACTACGATTTAACCCCTTACCACACGACAAAATTTTAGACTTGTCCAAATTGAAAGAAGTTGCAGACAGCAATTTAAAGTTATTGAAATTTTAGATATTTTCAACTTTCTGGGTATAAAATATTGTGGAAAACGAAGAAATTGCTTGTCCCAAGCAATTTCTTCATTTTCCACAATGTTTCCCAAAGTTTTTTTCTTATGTTTGTCTAAAAGTGTCTTTGAGTGAGAATGGGTTAAATAACTTCAGTATACGGTAATTTAGTCTCAAAACCAACAAAAATGTTTGACAACGAATTGAAGCATTTTTGTTGGTTTGCGACTAAACGTCGCAACTATAGCCCTTTACGGCCTTGTAGTATGTTACTGGCCATAAATTTTGTAAAAAAAAAAATGCAATTTAATATTTAATTGGAACTTCCAGTTGGAGCTCAGTTGGTTGGGTAAACGACCCATCAATTATAATAAGGATGTGTAATTTCATGAAGTTCTATAGCTTTAATAGAAGAACTGGCGAAAAAAGTAATTTTATATAAAGTTTTCTTTTGTATTACACGTGGCAAAAAAGGAATAGCAGCGATCGTTTAAGAGATTTGTCATTAATATAAGAAACAGCAACTGCACGTGCACGCCTCGCTTTCCAAAAGGTAGGGAAAACAAAGAATGTTCTGTCATTTGATTATTAATAGATTATTGATAGTCATTATACAAGATGTGTAAACTCAAAGTAAAAAATCTACTTAAAATCGAATTGAAAAGGGACTCAATTCCATTTTGTTGGTTTTCTTCATGCCATAGTTATTCCCAAATTGTTTGTCCTACCTTTTGAGATTTGTGCGGAGAGCATATATTGCCTACGTCACAGCCGATCGCTGCTAGAGGCAAAAAACAAAGTGTGTGAAGTGACCGCCTAATGTAAATCAAGATGAATATGATACGAAGTTTCATTGAGTTCTAGCCGCCGTCATAGCGCAGTCGGTAGCGCGTCAGACTCCTAATCTCCAAATATGGGATGTCATCGGTTCGATCCCCGATCATATCCTTTTCGATATTTGTCTCCCACCAATGGGTGGATAATCGTAAACCTAAGTGTGATAGCAGCTTGAGGCTAGGAAAGAGTGAATCGGTAGTACCGGTGTGAGAAATACCAGGAATCCATTGTTAGGTGCTCCAGCCGCCACGATATGACTGAAATACTGTTAAAAGTGGCGTTAAACCCCATTGAATCAATAAATTCACGGAGTTCTGTCCAATTACTACAGAAATATGGCTATAAATAGCTATTTTATATTTTGCGACTTTTCAATGACACGGACATAAATAAAAACAAGTCAAGCTATTCAAGTTGTAGTTACTACATCTTGCACACCCAACGACGATATAAAATTGAATTTATTTTGGGCAAGGGGTTTATTTGATATTAGTACAGGTGGATGGAGAGACGGACGAACAACACATATTTTCCGGACTGTACCTTTTGTGTGACACCGCAATGAATATTTCATGAACAAGACAGGAAAGTGAATACGTGTACTTCACACACTGATATTAAATGCGAGCCATAAAATGCATTAAAAACAAAAAAAACTTACATTTTCCAAAGACTGGTCTAATAAAAACACTTGTGATGAAACAGAAAACTGGCAAACCTGTGTATTCATCCTAACTTACTATTAATTTGCACAAAACATAGATTATGTTTAATTCTGTTTGACGTTTAAGCCATGCACTAATATCATCAGAACTAATAGAAAGCGAAAAATACTATGACATACATACACACACTCGATAAACTCGTGCACCAATTTATATTTGTGTTGCCGTATCTGTAAAGACAAACGCTCTGTGCTATACAAAGTTACACAGAGAACTCTTTCTTTATTGCCGATATATTTTTTAGCTCCGCTGGCTGAAAGCTGAAAGCCAGCAGTCTATTGTCCTTGCGTTGTGTCCGCCGTGCATCCGCACGTGCGTGAGATCGTCCGTGCGTCCGTAAACTTTCACTTTAAAAATCTTTTTCTGAGAAAGTACTGAAAAGCATTCAACCAAATTTTACAGAAATTATCATTGGGTGACCGTTTTTCGATTTTTAATCGAAGGAAAACATGGCTTAAATCGGCGGGGCTAATTTCAATATATGGTGAAATTTTTGAAAATCTTCTCCTTAGAAACCAAAGGATGGATTTCAACCGAATTTCACAGCTATTATCCTTTGATAACCCTTTTATCAGGTGCCTTCAAAAAAAAAAATCAGATGAAAAACATGAGTTGAATGACGGGGCTAATTTCCATATATGGTAAAAGGTTTGAAAATCTTCGAAGAAACCAGACGATGGATTTTAACCAAATTTTACAGAAATGATCCTTGCTTGACCCTTAATCAGATTCATCCAAGGAATTCCAATTGGATGAAAACACGGTATTTATTGGCGGGGCTAATTTCCAAACATGGTGAAAGCTTTGAAAATCTTTTTCTCAGAATTAATGCCAGTTGATTGTTTTAACCAAATTTCAGAGGAATGATCCTTTCGCGACTTTTTATCAGATTACATAAAAGCGTTTTAATCGGAAGAATAATATTGTTTTTTTACGCTGGGCTTATTTCCATATATGTTATATTTGATTAATCTCAAATATCACTAGATTGATTTCAACCAATTTCATTAGGAATTATTCTTAGGAGACTCATTATCAGATTTTTTCCTTTAATTTGATTGGATGAAAAATTGGATTTTATGGTTTGGGCTTATGTCCTTACATGATGTATACTGAAACTTTGAAAAAAATTTCAGAAACCTGATGGAATTCAACCAAATCTTACTGGAATGATCCTCAGATGACTGTCACAATCCTTCATATAATTATGATCGTTTGAAAATCACGTCTTTTATGCTTGTGGCTTATGTCCACATCTGGACAGTGAAAATTTTGTAAATTTTGTTAATATCTTTTCCTCTTGCTTAGTGAATGAATTTTACTTGAATTTAACTTGGCTTTTGTAAAACAATGAAAAATACTTCTCTAGGACTCTTTCAAACAATTTAGAGACAATTTTTATTTGCCAGAAATGTTGAATAAGATTGAGTTTATATTGAATTCCTGTAAACACCATTTGCTTAATCAGTACATTCATGCATGTGGATTACAGGCGCTCAAGCGCCTCTAGTGAAATGAATGCATAAGGTATTCTGCCTTTGTCAATGTTTCCTTTCTTTCTATTTTCAAGTGTATGTGGAGTTGCTCTAGACAGAAAATATACCGATATGGCATTTGTTTGCCTTCCTCGAATAGTCCTGGTAAGTAAAAAATAGTTTAATCCATTTCAAAACAAACTCCTTTCTTACGCCCATCAAAGCATAGATGTTGAAAGCATTGTTGGAAATGAAGAAACTGCTTGAATCAAACAATTTCTTCAATTTTCCACAATGTTTCCTACCATGAAGAAGATAGATTTTTAAAATTTTACAAACTTCAATTTGTTGTCTGCAACTTCTTTGAATTTTGACCTATCTTTAAGGTAATGGGTTAAATGGCACCATACTTATTTGTTAGAAGTAGTGTCTTCATAAACACCGTACTATTCAATTAGAAGTATTGTTTTCATTATGAAGACACTAGCCTTTTAAAGCTCCCGGGTTCGACCCCGGTCGCGGTAAATCTGCTCTCCGACATTTGTCTCCTACAAATGAGTGGATTACCGTAAACATAAATTGAATGAGCATCTGAAGGCTCGGAAAGGACGTCGTGGTCTGAGAAATACCATGAATCCATGGTAAGGTGCTCCAGTCGCGCGATGTGGCTGAAATACTATTAAAATTGGCGATAAACCCCATTCAATCAACAGATCAAGCCTGCATTCACATGAAAATACATAATACGATATCTTGACATATTGACCAATGGTTTCATTACGTTTTTTGAACACATTGCTGGTCAAATAAATGGATCGAGGTTAAACAAATTGACACGTTACTATTTATGTTTTCAAACATGGTATCAGAAGAATCTAAGGACCTTTATCCACGCCCACTGATCTACGACAATTCAGTTTGACCGAGATATCAAACGGTTTTATTTGAGCCTGTGCGTGATATTTCCAACCATTTCGCATGTGCGTGACTTGCACACATTGAACACCCTGGACAGTCATTTGGGGGCAATTAGAATATTCGCCGATTGTTTAAAAAAGCTTTGGGTCAGTATCTATCTACAGAGCGCATAGTGAAGACTCTGATCAGACTGTGCGGATGCACAGACTGATCTGAGTCTTTACTTGGCGCACATGTGTAATGGTTGGAAATGTCACGCATATGCTCATTTATTAAAAATATCATATGGTCAGGGACATGAACAAAAGCAAATTGCTAGATGATTATGATTTACAGAATTTGCGGATGCACAGACTGATCTGAGTCTTTACTTGGCGCACATGTGTAATGGTTGGAAATATGAAGCATGCGCTCATATGTTAAAAATATCATATCGTCAGGGACATAAACAAAAGCAAATTGCTAGATGATTATGATTTACAGAATATGCGGAGGTAAACAATACACTTCCTGTCTAAATGACTGATTTGATGGTCAATCGAGTTTTCGACTGACAGTAGTGATCGGTCTCTTGACCATCGCGGCTGTCAATCTAATATTCAGTCGACCAATGAAACTATTCATAGGTACTGAAAGTTAACTTTGAACTCCAATATTGGCCACCATATTTGTGAAGCTTTTTTTAGTTTTGGTGACTTAAACGTCATAACAATGGCTTATTAAAGCTGTTGTTATTACGTTTAGGTGCCTAGCAACAGTTCTACTTTTTTTATTCCATGCTATTTGCCATAGAATTTACAAAAAATAATGCCGTTTAAAATCGAAGTGGATCTTCCCGTCGGAGTTTATGGGCGGTGCCAACGGAGTAAGTGGGTGGGGCTAGCGATAGGCCAGAAGTAAGTGGGTGGGGCCAGCGGTAGGCCAATTACTGACATGTGCATATTTCAACAATTAGATGACGATTAAACGTTCAACTTTACGTTTAACTTTAGCTAAAAATTCAGTTTTAGTTCCAACCTCCTATAGTCTTTATACTAGTGTTATTAATACAATATGTAAGGAAGATTCGTATGTTCACCGTTTCGATCTGTGGTTACCTACTTTATATCGTCGTTGGGCGAACAAATTGTCGTAACTACAGCTTTTAAAAACTGTTGATAACTTACAATATTTTGCTCGCCCACCGACGTTATAAATTTACTCTTTTTTGTTTTGTTTTGCTTTGTTTCCTAATTTTTCTTCTCCTCCTTCTTTTATTCATTTTATACGGTTACGTCTTATTCATTTGTTCATTTCATCTATACATCCATTTCATACAGTATAAAACATTATACAGCTTTTTAGTTGTTGTTGTTTAAGTTTCATTTCGGATCTGTTTTGTTTCTCTCTACAGTTTGTAGTTGTCACGGTGCTGACTTGCGGCGCTAGCGGACTACTTTTGACCCCAAACTGTTTCATACAGGCCCCGTGTAGCTGTTATCCGAATGGTGTGGACTGCGAGGACAAAGGTGTAGACTTTATTCCAACCATCGACCCTGTTGATTGGACCAGACCATTTCTTGGTCTCCATTTCGGTGGGAACAATCTAACAACACTTGAAGACAATGCTTTTATAAATTTCAATATTAACAGTAGTTCGGATATTTCTTTGTATTTAGAAAATAATGCGATATCAAGTATTTCGGATGCTTCCTTTAACGGTATTGAGTCAAGTGTATACAGTATCAATCTTACAAATAACGAGCTGACAAGTTTACCTAGAGCTTTTGCGAACTTGACTAAGTTAGATGAACTATATGTGAGAGGAAATCCGATAAAAAATCTGGATTCCTACACAATGAAAATACTTGGAATGCATTTAGTTGCTCTCGAAATCAGTATGGCTAATTTCAATAGATGGCCAAGTGAGTTTAGATTTTTACGTCGCATGTCAAGTATGTATCTATTCGATATTCCATTTTATAATTTACACTATGACGCGTTTCAGGGAATGGAAATGTCTTTATTGTCCCTCGTAATGATTGGCACACAGTTTGACCAACTGCCATTAGCTCTTTGCCATTTACGAAGTTTGAATAAATTTTATTTTGAAGATAACAATCATCTGGTAGATAACAAAATCTTTATTGAGTCGTGTATCATGGATCTTATTTATCTCTCAAAGCAGACTAAATTAAGTTTCCGCAATAATAGTTTAACCGAATTTCCTACAGTTCTACACAATGCATCAGAGTATTATCAGGTCGATCTCGGTAACAACGAAATTGAATTCATCGAAGAAGATACTATACCGCATTGTAAAGTCACTAAAATGATTTTAGATCGTAATATATTTACTCGAATACCTTACGCCTTGAATAATCTGCTAAGCGTCCAAAAGCTAGACCTTAGCCACAACAAGATTGCGATGGTAGGGGAGCCGGATTTGCAACATCTTACCTCGTTAGAAAGCCTATACCTACGCAACAACAAACTAATGTTTGTTAACAGTAAAGCATTTGTTCATAACACCCATCTTAATCATTTAGATATAGCTGACAATAGTTTGAAAACGGTACCAGGTGCGTTGGCTCTAGGTCAAGCATTATCTACTATAGAGTTAGGTGGTAATTCTATCGACTGTACGTGTTTAGAATTCGATATTTCTGCTTTAAAGATCTCCTCTATGAAGATAAATGGTTACTGTGAATTTGGGACAGAGTCTCTGCAATCCTTTTTGTCTATTGTAACAGCGAGATGTCCCTGAACATCCCGGTAAATTTTTGTTTAATCCATTATCAAAATTAGCTGAAAATGTTAGACTAATCAAAATTCAAAGACGACAATTTCATGAAATTTTAAAATCGCTATCATTTTGTGAAATTAAGAAAATGATTGCTACAAGCAATTTCTTCTTTTTTTACCAATGTTTTCCAAAATCATTTTCTTGAGGGGCGCAATTAAGCAGGATTGTGATGGAATGGCTTAGGAGCCAAAAGAAAAAATAGATTATAAGTACTTTCTATTAGTATTAGTATTAGTATTCACCCGAATCTTTTCATTAGTTACGCTTTCATATATAATTCCACTTGCAATGAGCAAATGTTTAAAATGTAGTTTAACCCTTTCTCGTTCAAATACGAGATTTTACGTTCCTGTGATTTTATATTCAAGAAAACATTGTGGAAAAAGAAGAAATTGCTTGTAACAAGCAATTTCTCCTTTTTCCACAATATTTTCTACCACGTAGGATTGTTTCATTTCAAATGGCATCCAGTTTTCATTGTCGTCTAAAATCTCTTTCAATTTGCACTAGTCTAAAATTTCCAACACGGGAAAGGGTTAAAACATCATAGCCTTTATTCCATGTCATATTCCATAATAAGCTAAATAAAATATTTAAATGACGTAAAAAGTTACATTCCTATTTTATTTTCAACTCATTAGAAAACAATAATACTGATCTTGCGGATATACACATGCAAAGGTTCTAAACATCGCAGCTGTCAGTTAACACATAGAATGACCAATCAAATCGTTCTTTGAGACCGGAATTGATGATCTCCCACATCTACGTCTAGAGTTCGTGTTCGTTTTGCGACTTCAACGCCGTAACTACAGCTTATTCAAGCTGTAGTTACGGCGTTAAAGGTCGCAAACCAACCATTCGCCTATATATTCCTGGACATATAATTTGCCAATTAACTTCGTTTGATATCTCAGCATTTTTTACACAGGACGACATAAGGATCATTCCCGCATGGGATTTGGTTCGATATTTCGATTGGTTTTGGAGAGATGTCGTTTGGAAATTTTCTTAATTTCTCTATTGGTCTCTTTCTCCCCCTAACCCCACCCCAAACCCCAACCAACACACACACACACACACACTACGTATTCCGTCCCTTCAAAACGTCGGGCAATATTTTAACAAATTGTATAGATGTCCATAAAATTTTGCCCCAATGTCAAATATATCAAAGCTCTTACCCTACTGGTTCAAGGAGAAAAAATATCTTTTGTTTCTATAGCAATCAGAGATATTTATTTCTTTTAGCAATTTTCAAAAGGGGGTCCAACTAAATTGTTGTTACCATTATAACCAGAGTTCGTAATGGATTTCGTTCCTTCTTTTATGTATTCTCAAATGAGAACCTCCATTTAACAAATTTGTCAATTTCGGTCAAATTTGGTCTAGAAGATAAGGATAAATAAATTGCTGACTGACGCCGGACGGCGCACGACGGACGGACACCGAATATTAGATAATCACAATAGTTCACATGGGTACTTTATGCTCAGGTGATTCAAGAACTACGGTAGTTTGTCGTGTCTTTCAACCTTTAGTGTTACTGGCTTTCCTCCAGTCATAGCTGCTCAAACAAGTATAAATGTAATTTTTGACAATCGTTTTGCAAAACGATCTTTGCTATGGAGAAAGTCTTTGATCGCATTAAAAATGTATTTAACACGTTTGGCTTAAATATACCCGTGATCTGCCATTTAAAACAAGTCAATTATCTTCATAATACTCTTTTATTTATTAGAGTCTCACACTCTCACAGTTTATCATATGAAGTTTACAATACGTCAATATGAAAATATTTAGAATTCTTCAACGGAAAGTATGAAGAAATTTAAAAAGACGCCACTTTCCGTATAACGGAAAATGTCGACATCTAATTGAATGAAGTAGTACAGTAAATATTGTACAAAGCAACCACTCATGGAACTACCAAAATGTGGTCGCTTAAAAAGGGTCGTTTAAAACACATTTCTGTGAAATATATGAAGGACTTACATAAATTATAACGGAATTCTTGTTAAACCCTTTTTTGTTGGGACTCTTAAGAATCGTCTCTCTGATACGATTCTAATGAGTTCAAAAATCAATGGAATTATTTTCATATGCGTTTATCAAATACGACCACTTCTTGATGATATATGAGCCCATGCGTGACATTTCCAACAATTACACATGTGCGCCAAGTAAAGACTCAGATCAGCCTGTGCATCTGCACAGTCTGATCAGAGTCTTCACTGTGCGCTCTGTAGATAGATACTGACCGAAAGCTTCTTCAAACAATCAGCCAATATTCTAATTGCCCCGAATGGCTGTCCAGGGTGCTCAATGTGTGCGAGTCACGCACATGCGAAATTGTTGGAAATATCACGCACAGGCTCATATGATTTTATAATGGGATTTTAATTGTGGTCGCTTAATAGAGGTGGAGGCTCATACAAGATTGAATGTAAATGACTTTTCATATGTCACAATATATCTAGCTAATTATCAGGTACATTCGTTACAACAAAATTTAAAATTTTAAAATAAAAAAGAGCATGACTGTTATGTTATAGTGCAAATTGAGAAAAAATGCTTTAAAGGTATAAAAAAAAAATATGTATTAACTGTAAAATAAACCGAATTTAAGCGACTACATTGTTTTCTGGTGTTCTATATCATGAAAATCTTTCTAAACCATTGCAAATAAAGGGGTATTTGTTATAGTCGGCATTTTTCTTTTTATATCGATGAGTGTAATAATATGCTTGGTAACAATTATGGTTATTGTCCAGCTCTTTGGTTGTTCATATCCGTTGGTAGATATATTTATTCATTGGATACATATAAATGATCTGAATAAAATTCTTGCTTTCTGACAGAACTTGGCAGAAAATAATCCGTATTAGGCGTAAATCAAAACTTTGAAAAGTATCAGTCGTGGACGCGGACTACATTTTGGGTACTGACAATCGGGTAAAAGTACCGATGACGTATGTATTTTTGCTGTTGTTGTTGTTGTTAATTCTTAATTACTATCCGGAGATTTTCTTAATTTGATGACTAAAGGGGTATATAATGAAATAATTTTTACAACATTATCTTCTTTATTTGTTAATATCGTGTTCTCGAAACGTTTTTAGGTATTTTTACTAAACACTATTATATTAACAAAATTACCTACACACGATTATCAAACTTGCAAACAACGTATAGAAAAACGCACTGTTGTATTATATTCCCTGTTTATTTGAGAAACAGATTTTGTACAAAGAAAAAACATCGTCGGTGTACGATTAAATTGGTGGATCGCTGACCACGCCCACCGACTCCGACAGGAAGTTTCCTGTTGGATATTGAACGTCTTTATTTTGCAAATATATGGTCAGTAACATGAAAGAAAAATTAAAAAAGCTGGTCGGCAAACTAGAAAATCAGCAAAAAATGCTTCACACAAATGTCGAAAAACAGCGGGAGTTCAAAGCTGACTTTAGGTCTAAATGTATGACTTAATTGATATATCGATTATTTGATTGACAGCCGCGAGCTGCTAATTGCGCTACATACATCTCGTCAACGACTATATAATTATTAACCCTTTCCAGCTTTTCGAAATTTCAGACTGATCCAAATTGAAAGAGATTGCAGACTACACTTAGAATTAGATGTAATTTGAAGTGAAACCACCCCATGTGTGTTACAAGCAATTTCTTCTTTTTCCACAATATTTTCTCAAGAATAAGATCACCATATCTATACTATGTTCATCATCTACGTTAAGCACCTTTGTGGTACAGTAGACAGAAATGTCTGTAAAAGTTCTGTCCCGGTCTCACACTTTCCTTTGAGAGATAATCGGGTTGTGTTCCAGGAATATGAGTCAAAGCTCAAACAAGAACAATCGACCACATTGCCTTCTAAATTGATCATAGCCGTTGGATGAACATACTTCATGGTCTCTGGTATTGACTTTAACCGATTATTCGCAAGGTTTAATGTCCTAAGACTTGTACTTGAGAACGCCCTTGAATGAATGTATTCAATTTTGTTGTTTTCTATAAAAAGTCGATTTAAATATTTCATATTCCTTAAATCCGTATCTTCTATCGATAGTATTTCATTGAATGCTAGATTTAACTCAAAAATAAATTCTAGGTTGTTTAATGCGTTCGGTATACGTACAAATTTGTTACTGTCTAGATAGACTGAGGTGATGTTACATTTTGGTATTAGGTTTTCTTCAATGTATTGTAAATTGTTATTACCAACGTCTACTGTGTTATATGTACCCGCAGTAATCAAGATATTTGGGAATCTAGCCAATTTGTTGCTTCTTAGTTTTAATTTCATCGACATTGATTGACTGAATATATTTTTGTGACAAGGATCAGCTTGCAGAATGTTGTTCTGTAGATGAGTGTTACCTTCAAATGTAAATTGAGTAATATTATTTAGATTGCAAAGAGCATTTGATAATTCTGATAAACTAGAATCAATAATTGATAGAGATAATAAGTCGTTTTCAAAGCCACGAAATGCGTTATTTGGTAAGTTCTGAAACGGAACTCCATGTAAAGTAAGTGTGTCGAGTATTGTAAGTTCTTGCAAAGACGACGGCCATGTGGAAAAGCTAGACATATCAATATCTAGGGTCTGTAATTCTTGGCCGATTGAGATCATTGTAGATTGAGCTAGGTTTGTTAATGGATTCTTATCGATATAAAGATTGAGCAGGTTGGTCAAGTTTCCTAAAGCTCGCGGTAACTCCTTCAACTGATTGTCAGTCAAGTTAATTGTTGAAACGCTATCTTCTATACCTTCAAAGCAGAATTCAGACAACCTGGAGATGCTGTTACTTTGAAAATACAGATTAACATTCGACTGGCCGTCAACATCTATATTCATGAATGAGTTATCGGCTATTTCCACCATGCTGTTGTTATTTAAAATGATATTTAATGTGTTTTTAGTCCAGTTGAAGGACTCGAACAATGGAACGGAACGTAGTCCCTTGCTTGCACAGTCTACACCATCTGGTACACATCTACAAGGCGGGGAGACGAAACAGCTAGTGTCCAGTAAGAAACTGATAGTCGTACCAGGCAGGAATAACACCATTAATATCTGTAAATAAACATATTGGAAAATACCGATGCATGGCTGTCATTAAAAGAAATATAACAAAATGAAGAAATGAAATTTTTGGCCTATCAATGTTCACTTCCGGTCGAGATATCAGATTTGATTGGTCAATCAATTTTCATCGAAATTCGCGATCGGTCAATTGGTTATATTTTGTAAGTAATTTGATGTAATTGATAGCTAAGTCAGCTAGCTAAATATAAGATAAAAATGTAATTAGTAATTACTTTTAATTGCAGTTCAATTACATTACTATTCTGTCAAGTGAGTCTGATTTCAACTCAAATCTATACTTGATATTGTCAAATCAGCTTTATAATAGTAAAGGATTTAGTTCGAATGTTGTTTCTAAATATTGGTGGCTTAGTGAAAAAACATCATAAGTGTCTATACAAAGTATAGACACATATGATGTTTTTACACTAAGCTAACGATATATTTGAGTTCTAAAATGGTAATCTAATATTTGCTATCAGCAATGTGTTTTGCACTACAGTAATCCACTACAGTGGTTCAAAATGGATTATTTATTAAACATTAAACATATTTTTAAGTAGTTCAAATTGAGAGACATTGCATATAAAATTTCAAAAGTGTCTTAAAATTAGGAAAAAGTATTAAATAAAGTTGTAAACATTGCGAGAAAAATGAGAAGTTGGTTGATACAAGCAATTTCTCCTTTCCACACAAAGATTTCTCAAGGACGTCAAAAGCGGGATCGTGTAAAAAATTGCTGAAATAAGTAACTTTTAAAGTTTGAAAAAATGCCATCTAGTATTGGATTAATTATTAGCAAAAGAATACATTCAATGTTATCCACTTATTCTATTGATTGTGGACATTTAGTACAGGTTTCAGTAGCATCTTTAAACTAGGCTGAATGAACGGTTTATAATTTTTTCACTTATGTTTATTCTATTTTATCTGTCAGCATCTCTCTTCCATCTAACATCCTTTTTTATATATGCATATGTGTGTATCTTCTTGTCGAATGTACAGCTATAAGTTTGTATTGCAAATAATTTGCTATGTAATTATGTTTGTGCTGTGTGTGAATTTTCGTCGCTACCGTAGCACATGTCCACATGAACGACGCCCCGAGAAGACGGTTAGTTGTTGCCGAGGATAGTGTAAAGATACCGGACGAAAGTGCTGAGAATCTCCGTCTGGTTCTTTAAAGTGTTCGATGTACAGCACCGTCACACGGGGCCTTGGTTAAACATCTCAACCGAAAGACAATTAGTTCATAAGTTCGGTCTTGAGGTTTGGAGTCAAGTGCTCTACCAACTGAGCTAATCAGAATGACAGTTTGTACTTTCTATGTGATATTCCATTTTGTACTTTTATATATTTAAGCACCATATGCTCTCGGATTATGGGAGTAATAAAATAAACATTTCTGAAATTTTCAAAAACAGCACAGCTTAAAAATGAGATTCACGGATTCCTCGTAGAGCAGGCATATATGCCAGTTACAAAGATCTAACTAAATTAAGGATTTAAAAAAAAATTACGTTTACCATAGATAAAACCACATAACAGAACATTGAACGTATGGAACGGTCTTCTTTAATCGTTAATTTTACAAGTTCAATTTCATATATCTTAGACTAAACTGTTTAGTACATGAAATGAATACCTTAGCGGTATGAAGATTACATAAACAAACCGTATTTGTGATTTCGATTGTTAGTATTCTTCCTTTAACCCATTCCCACACAATACCTCCTTTTTACGCCCCTCTAGAAAAAAGCTTTGGAAAACATTGTTGAAAATGAAGAAATTGCTTGTATCAAGCAATTTCTTCATTATCCACAATGTTTTCTTTCCAAAATGACAAAACAATTTAAAATTCCACCAACTTGAAATTGTCGTCTGTAACTTCCTTCAATTTGGACAGGTCTAAAATTTGTCTGTGTGGGAATGGGTTAATTTACAAAGAAAGAGATAGAGGAGAGTATTCTGGGTTTAATGTTTAAATATTTCAACATTACCAGTTTCCCGTTTCTTGAAATATTAGACTGGTCCATTTTGAAAAAGGTTGCAGACGACTATGAAAATTGGATGCAATTTGAAATGAAACCATCCTATGTGGTAGAAAACATTGTGGGAAAAGGAGAAATTGCCTATTACAGGCAATTTCTTCTTTTACCACATTGTTTGCTCAAGTACAAAATCACGGGGATGTAAAAACCAGGAATTGAACAGGAAAGTGTTAATTCTGTGTTGTTGGTACAAAATGAATGGTCCCGTTGAGAAGATTCCAATGGGTACACACAACATAGGGTTTCGTTTGGAAAGAAGTGTTGGAATGTGGCATTTCCGTTTTTATCTGGACCACTGTATTATAATCAATGATGATTAAAAATGTATTTACCAGATCGACCTTATAAAGAAGACACATCTTGGAGCTATCTGGAGCCTACGATTACAAGGCTTGGATCCAACGATGAAAAGGCTTATACGCAGTCTTCCCTGTAAAACAATTACAATTTAACCCATTACCAGATGGCAAAATTTTAGACTGGTCCATATTGAATGGAGTTGCAGACGACAATATCATACCTATGAAATTTCGATTTTTTAACTTTTCGGGTTGAAAACATTGTGGAAAATGAAGAAATTGCTTGTAACAAGCAATTTCTTCATTTTCCTCATTTTTCCTCGGCTTTTTTTTTTCTTTTGGGTGTCTAAAATCGTCATTGAGTGGCTGTTAAAAATTGAAGCGGAGCTTCCTGTCGGAGTCAGTGGGAGGGGCAAAAGAAGTAAGTCGGCGGGGCCAGCGCTTGGTCAATTATCATTCGGAAAGAAAATACTTACCTCTTAACAAGCTGTTTTCTCGCCCAAATGAATGGAATCCTCTCTGATTGTTTTGAAGTTGATAAAAACACGGCGTTAATTTTGCTGCCAGAACATCTTAACTTTAAGTTTGTAAAACCTTAGTTACTATTTTTTGGGGGAAAGGAACAGACTATTATATATGTAAAAATAATGCCAACAGGTCGAGGGTTCTTTAACGGGGTCAAGACTGTCCCAATTTGATCTATACTTTGTCCAGTCCGTTGTACTTTAATGGACTTTCTACGCTACTATGAATATGACATAGCAAGCGAAAAGAGACCATCTCGGAAACATCATAGGGTCGCCCCTAGGAGGACTGGATAAGTTACCAAGATTGATCAGGGCAGGCGGATGCTCTGTATGTAGGAATATATCTAAATTAATGAATAGCTGGCTACGCCCACCTCCCTCCGACATGGCAGTTCGGCTGAGTTAATAATAATGTTAATACACGTGTCTTTATTTATAGAAGTAAACATGTTAAAGGCTCTATGGCTCTCACGGGGACAAGATTGCTGACAAAAAGGAATCATAAAATCTCCAGTAGAGTTCTTTAAAGCGCTCAATCAACGATTTCCGAATAGGACACAAGCCCGCCATGAAAAGCTTTGCCGAAGACGAAATGAAATAATTTTCTAAATCATTTTCTGTTCGGCAAGTTGTTTTGTTTTGTTTTTGGGGTTTTTTTTTTTGGTGATGGATTTGTGTAATATTATTGAATTATTCATAGAGGGGTCTGTACATATTTCGGAATTCCTTTTTGCGAGAAATTTTGACCAAACAAGAGCCATCGAGCCTCTAAGACATTTATAACCACATCTTATTCAAAATACGGCCTTCTTAAAGGTAACGTACACGTATTTTGTAAGATAAATCGCTTGGGACATGAAACATGAAACAAAATGCAAGTCGTTGGTGCCATGGCGACCTAAACTTCGTAACTGCAGCGTGAATAAGCTGCAGTTACTACGTTCAAGTCGCCAAGCTAAAATTTAAATACATGAATACAAACGTCACCCGAAAACTATACGGCATCAGGATTGTCTAACATTCTTGTTTAAATCTTGGTTTTGATTAGACTACGGGTGGATTTCCATTTCACGTGTAACAATTAGGGTTACATCATAAAATGGAGAAAATGTATATCATATGGATTTAAAATTTTAAAAAAGAGTAAAATAACGTTTTCTTTAATGCTTTCTGTAGAGTTATTGGGATTTCCCGATGAATTATCACTTGATAATTTCTCCAAAAAAAAAAAAAAAAAAAACCAGCAAATTCATCAAAATGATAAACTCATTGTTTGAGTAGATTTGGCCCTGATTTTGTTCATTTTGCACTAATAAACGTCATCTCATTTGGACAAAAGTCATGATGACGTCATCAAGTTGCCATGTAATTCACGTGCAAAACGGTGCTCTTTAAGAGATTATGTCCGATAAAATTCACATTTTGTCTCTTTTTGCATTAATGAAATAGAATAATTCTTTGTTTTTCGTGTAAGATCGATATATCTTTCTTTGGGAGAACATTGATTTAATCTATTGTTAACTAGTGGCTCTACCACAGTGAATGATAGCCTATATCGATCTTCAACTGAAACAAATATATAAGTATAAATGTTTCTAGAACAATATACATTCTTCAAAGACAAAATTGGACACGTGAGGATAAAATCTGTATCTGACAGTGTCAAATACGGTTCCTTATAAGGTAGCCCAAGATGACGTGATTTTTATTCTGTAGATGACTACATAATGCGAATAACAATTCTCAGAATGGTTAAAGGAAATGGAAATAAATGTGCAAATTATTACAGATTGTATTTTCTTATATCGTCGATTTTATTTTCAAAAATTGTAGGTATGTAATAAATTGAATATTACAGTACGATAGCGATACAACATATTGTATTTGCTTCTCGCTGCGGAGGAAATTCAATATTCCGGTCTAGTGAAATATAAAAATTTTCCTCCGGTCTAGTGAAATATAAAGTTTTTACTCCACAGCTCGAAGCAAATACAATGTGTTGTATCGCTATCGTAACACAATATTCCTGATGTATATTTACACTAGGAGACGACGCCAATCATGTCATGGTCAGGTCTAACTATCTCCTTAGACCGTGGTTACTTAATGATTTCAAAGGTGAAAAGTTTATCGAAATTTCGATGCTGTAACATCCCATTTCTGTGTAAAATATTTATATGATACAAGGTGTAACGCTTCATGGATTCCTTTAAATACAGGTAAACGGTAATATTGTATGAAAAATGCATAAGCATTAAATCTAGTAAAAATTATATTTCTTCAGTGAGCTCTTGAATTATCACTGTTTGATTTTGCCCCCCCCCCCCCCCCAAAAAAAATCAAAACGTTGATCCAAAAGATCACATGCGCATACTACATCATTCTGCGCATTAATTGTCATAGCAGCGGATGTCGAATAAATGGCCATGATATACAAAATTTGTAAGTCGAGGAAAATATAAAAACACACATAATAGAGGACTTTCCGAGTTTTTATCTGTGTTAGAAGACGAGTTTAATAAATCCGGTATGTTATTAACACGATTTTTATATTATATTTATATATGTGTGTACCATAACCTTAATAATTGGGACAAACCGACGAAACGCTTGAATTTCACCAATTACTGATATTCATCGCAAGATTTCATGCCGTAGTTTGTAAAATGACGTCATTACACGCAATATAACGTCATTCTAGCAGTAACGAATAGGCATCAGTCGAAAAGCATAGTCAGCCTCATTTACATGATTGTAATACTAGTGTTATAGCATTCATGTTATATCAAAGCTACTCAACGGACTTATTTCACCTCTCCGACGTAGGTCCGTTTGGTTGCGTATATTGGCTTGTAATACAATGTATACCAATACTTATTGTAATTTGGAAATACAATTTATGTTCATCATTTTCTAGTTTGACATTATATAACTGACTAGATATATGATGCATTGCAGGAACTTTTTGGAGTCCCGATAGAAAAATGGTCCTTACATTTGTGTTGGTGAGTATTTACCTTGTTATCTAATGTTCGAGCATATAAACCCCAAGTTTTCAATCGGTTATATCTCCCCTGATCGATATATTCGACATATGGTTTGCCTGCTGAAACGGTGACTGGGCCGTCATGATTAACATGTGTTTCTTATGGTACGACTTCTGTAGCTAACAAGTTCAAGTTCACATTGTGGGGCCACGGTCACTTATCAAGTACTGAAACACATTAAAATTTGGTATACAATTTCAATTGATTGATTGAATTGGGTTTAATGCCACTTTTATCAGTAATTTAGTCATATCCCGACGGTTGGAGTACCTATCCATGGATTCCTGGTATTTCTAACACCGGGACTACTACTACACCCTTTCCGAGCCTCCAGCATCTCACCCCACTTAGGTTTACGATTACCCTCCTCATTGGGGGGAGACAAATGTCGGAAAGGATATTCGCCGCGACCAGGGCTATAGTTTCAATGCTAAGAGGGTGTGGGAGGACCTTGCCAATGACCATCCCACGAGTGAAGAGATATCGAGATCATCTTTTACTCCAAGTAGAACATTCGCCGCCTTTAGTACGACAAGATGATTGACATGAACGGCAACGTAGTCAGTAATGATAAATGCCATTTTCCAAGGTCGCATTTAAAACTCCATAATTCGCCATAACTAATAAATGAAAAATCAAACGGCCTTCGTATTGCACATGCAAAACCAAAGTCATCTATCAAGATCGAGGTAAGTTTTCAAGGCCAAAATTCTAGAAATAAAATACCTTCACATTTGCCTTACAACTTTTGAATGGTACATGATTTGACCTCTATGTTTCCTTAGAACCTTACTTACTGTAAGAACCATTTTATTTATTTTTTCAAGATCATCCGTTGCCGTTCGGTCAAGGGCGAATTTGAAAGTACAGTCCGTGAATAAAATCTTCGAATACTTGGTGAATATTATCGATTTGTGTAAGGTTGTTTTATTCTTTGTAGGTGTTTGTAACCTGTTTGTTCTGTTGTTATGAAGCACTTCTTCTAGATACCAATTGCGTCGTGGACCCGCCATGTTTATGTGTACAAGACAGAATTGAATGCTCTGACAGGACATTGCGCGATATTCCAAACATCCGACCTGTAAACTGGACTCGGCCATACCTCACTTTATCGTTCAGTAAGAACAGTATAACAGCTATCGGACAAAATGATTTCATAAATATATCTACCAGCGACTCTTCGTATGTGGAACTACAGTTACAAGAGAATCTAATATCAAGGTTGGACCCGACATGCTTTAGTAGCATCGGAAATAGTTTATATAGTCTAAACCTATCCGACAACCGATTACAAACTCTATCAACCGGATTCACAAATCTGACAAAGTTACAGAAACTGTACTTGGATAAAAACCCAATATCTACATTGGACTCTTTCACCATGAATGAGCTTGGAAGAAGTCTAGATACGCTCGAAATAAACATGGCTAAGTTTACAGAATGGCCAACGGAACTTCATTTTTTGAGGCAATTAGCGAGTTTATCTGTTTGCGATATACCTTTTCTTAACATACATACGGATGCATTCCGAGGATTTGAAAACTCTTTGCAGTCATTGGCTATTTTTAGGTCAAATCTGGAAGAACTTCCTGTGGCTTTGTGTCATCTCACTAACCTGAATAGACTCGACTTTGAAGATAATCATAACCTTATCATCAATGAAATTCACACAGAAAAATGTCATGTTGATACCTTGAACTTGGCTCGGCAAATAAGGATTACATTCCGTAATAATAGCCTTGTACGATTTCCGAATATTTTAAAAGATGGTTCCTCTTTCCGTAAAGTTGATATGGGAGAAAACGGGATACAGTACATAGAAGAAGGAATAATTTCCAAGTGTGGAATAACCGACCTTTTACTTGATCATAACAGACTTACTCGAGTACCTTATGCATTGAATAACTTGGAGTTTGTTTCAAGCATCGATCTAAGTTTCAACGAAATTACATCATTACAAGACCCAGATTTGATTAAATTGACGCAGCTTGCTAGTTTGAATCTTGCGAATAACAAAATAAAGTTTATAAGCAAGAATGCATTTATAAACAACGGATACTTATATCAACTCGATCTTTCAAATAACAACTTGAACACAATCCCAGAAGCCTTGACACAGGCCACCGGCCTATATTCGCTACATCTTGACGGAAATACGATAGACTGTACGTGCCTTAATTTTGATCGTAAATTATGGGATACTTCAAAAGTTGTGTTGACAGGTTATTGCGAGTTTGGAATCGAATCACTCCAATCTTTCTTAGGCACTGTTTACAGCATTTGTATATAACCCATTACCAGATGACTAGACGAATTTTAGACAAGTCCAAATCGAAGAAAACGTTTTAAACCACAGCTTAATATGGATGGAAATAAGGAAAAAAGTACAAATTGGGATAGAAACATAACGAGGAGAGATTAATTGCAATAAGATATGTCACCTTTCCTCTCAATGTTTTCAAAGCCAATATTCTTCTATAAAATGCATAAATGTGTGATAGCTCTTTACAATAAAAAAAAAGATGGTTTTGTAGGATGAGATTTTCAATAAAAGAAACATTTTTTGGAAAAGATATCTTCTTTCCCCGTAAACTCTCGCAAAAAACATGTAATCTGTATAACCATAATGCATAGCTGTCTGGCTTAAAGATTTTAATTGCAAATCGTTACCATAAAAATATCTTAACATATATCAAGGACTAAGTGCAACAAGGTCGTTGCAACAAGGTCGTGCCTATATAGGCACTTACGCCCGTATTGCGCTAAGCCCTCGATATTTTCTCAGAGTAATAACTAAAACACACATATTAATTATTATCTTATTGTCATTATAATTATTAAAGGTACTATCTAAAGTTTTCTTGATTTATTTTACAATCAGCACTAGCCGGTACACATGTTGCTTTCTTCTACCAGTACCCAAAGCAAAATGTACAGGTCAGTGAGAGATACAAACGCCCCCACCCCCGAATAGACTCAACTTGTTAAAGAAGATTGCGGTACCAGTTTACATCTTTTTTCGCTCATAAAAAGGAGGATATGCACTTATCCGTCCTCTCATGAACAATGTCATGCGCGAAGAAGGTTAAATCAAGCGTAATCCAAATGAATAATTGCAGAACACATAAACAATGTGTCACCTGACCCTGTAGACTACTGTTCAACAACTCAAAATGCTGTTTTCGTGTAGGATTAGTTAAACATCCCCCTCCTCCAACGCAAAAAGGTTAATGTTCGATCAGGTCCTTACTACAGAAAAAACAACTGATACACGCATAATGTTATTCGATTTCCAATGAGTTGCACGAGAATATTGGCGCGAATCAGAGCAAAAGTTGTGATCTACAGTAAGATTTAGAAAACAAATAATAAATATAAATGTTTGTTATTATTTTGAAAATTTCATAAAGGTAATTTAGTTTTCTTAAACACAGGGAGCAACTCATTTGAGAAAGAATTTTTTTCAATCTCAGGGAGACAAATTTCTTTTATACAAAGCTTATTGTCAGTCAAGCAGGAACAATTTCGTATTACCCATGCAATGTTATCTGATCTCTCTAAATTGTGCCAATCCTCTCAAGAAGTATTATCAAACCTACGAAAAGTTCTTCAAGAATTGTGATTAATAGTCACCAAAAGATTATTCCTGTGAATTTTAGTTGAAATCTATCCTGTAGTTTCTTAAAGTATTTTCAGAGTTTTCATTAAATACCATTAAATACCATATATGGAAATTAGCCCCGCCCATTTAAGTAATATTTTTCAACTGAATAAAATTCTTTGAAGGAATCTCACGAAGGGTCACCAATAGAGTATTCCTATGAAATTCAAATGAAGATCATTTGCTTGTTTCTAAGTTGATCTTAGGAGATTCACTAAACTCGATATTGAATTTAGCCCCGCCCGTTAAAGCCGTGTTTTAATGTGAACATTTTCTTTAAAGAAATGCGATGGAGTCACCAAAGGATAACTCATTTCTGAGAAAAAGAGTTTCAAAGTTTGCATTATATATACTATATAGAAATTTGCCCGTCCTTAGGAGCAATGTTTTTTTTTTTGTTGTTGTTGTTTTTTGTAACAAAACAAATATTTTGAAGGAATCTGATAAATGGTCACCCAAGGATCATTCCTGTTGAATTCAGTTGAAATCGGTTAGGTTATTTCCATTTTTTTTTTTCTTTTTGTAAGAAAAAGCTTACAATGGACGGATGCACAATGGACATAACACCGTGACAATAGCCTGCTGGTTTTCAGCCAATGGAGATAAATAAGTTTTAGGAAGGGTACAACTTTTTAATGACATCTGAATTCGCCGGCCTTTTTTGTGATCATTGAGTATTCAAGCATCAGATATTCTTCAATGAGGGCCATTTGAGACCAAGTGACACAGGGCGTTCGATTAATCCCTAAACAGCTCGTTTAAAAGTAGTTACGAGGTTTGATTCTCAAAAAGTAAACCGGAATAATTGTTATCGGCAGAATAATCCCAGTTATCGTGTACAATAACATGGAAGCACAATTACTAGCGATCAAATGATTTTCTTTTTCAAAATCAACAATTCAATATTATGGTTACCATTTTTTTTCATAGAAACAAAATTAATCTATTTGTATAAGTAACTGGTTTATGTATGTGTTTTTTGCAATGATAAATGAAAAATAAAGACAACAATAATAGTGTTATTGTTATTACTATCAACATAATTTTTGTACGGTCGACTGGTCGAGGCCCGAAGAGCAATGACAAAAACCCTTTCGTCCGTAAACAATTCTTGTTTACGCGATGAAATAAACAAATAATGTCAGATTCTCTTGAAACTTACACATTATTATTTGAGGTTCAAAATAAGGAGCTTTTCATGAAATAGGAGAGGACCTTTCTGATAACATAAGACTGGTTACGCTGTCAACCGTAACGAATCAAACAAGTCGACAAGGGTACCTGTCTAGACAAGATCCTGAATAAACTACAATGTTTGTGCCATTTACTCTGCTAAACAAAGGTTCATATACATGCAAAATAACGCTCAATTATCCTTTTTTTCTCCAATACATACTAAAAATTCGCAATTACTCTTTTTGCGACATTGTTAGCACAATGCCTAGAAGGCATAACATCAAGTTTGATATCTGAAGAACGTATCATTAGACCAAAACTTCCGCCATTGCTATATTAAGTTAATCTAGCAAAAATTTCCGTTACCAAAATGTTCGTCTAAATATATGCAGCCCGTCAGGCAAAGAGAGGGACCATCAGAGTAGTGAGAACTGTAATGGCCCAAGTCAGACTATGAGAGTCAACCATTATTGAACCTTTTTGCTCTGAATCTAGTATAACCCTTCTACCTTACTTTATGATCATTTTTTGAATTCACCCTCTAAAGTCTCCTAAATGTTCAAACTTTTTTTCTTTTTTTTTTTTGCAATATTATTTCTTTTAATCAACTTCGACTTGACCTTCTAAATTAGATGATCTCTCTTGGATTCTCAACTGAAATTGATCACAGACAACAGCCTTTCTTAAAGAACTTATGTCAGTATCTTTTCATCAAGGTGCTCACAACATAGGGCTAATATTAATTACATCATGATAAATTCAAGTAGTTTGGTAGATGACAATGAGGCAATTCAGTATACAAATTTGAAAGCTTACGGTTTCAAAGGGTTTTTCTTCAATTTCATAAGAAATTCCCTTTGGTTTCCAAAGCAACCAGAGTTATTCATGGATTCCTATTATCTTAAGTTTTATGAAAGACCATCAAAGAAGAATCATTTTTGTACATTCTAATTGAAATCAGATGGTAAGCTTAGAAAGAGATATTTTTTTAAAGGAATTTGTTCCTATGACAATTCTTAGTACCTACGAAAATTGGCTTATATAAATCACATCATAACCTGAAGTATTGTGGTAGAGGATCATGAGATGATACTACAAACAGAATTTGAAAGCTCTAGACCTTAAAGTTTAGGAAGAGAATATTTTTTAAAGATTTTCTTAGATTTTTGTCCGATTGCCATATCAACCAGTTATCAAATTATTATGACTCTTTGAGTTATTTTGGAAGGCAATCATACAAGGATTATTTCTGTAAAATAGGATTTTTTCCATTACTATGTAAATTGTACCCACAAGGATTTGGAAGGCCATCACCCGAGAATCTCTCTGTAAGATTTCATTGAAATTGAAAGGGTATATTAAGAGAAGCAGATTTTTACAAATTTGTTCACTGACAGACGTACAGACGGAGGACAACCACTGATCACAATAGCTCCCCAATGCACTTCTTACTCAGGTGAGCAAACAACTTTTCAAGTATTTGTTTGATGGATCATTTAGGAGGTTCCTTTCAACTGATGGCCCCAATACATATCATACTTGTGTGTTTCTCCTTATTAAAATTCCATTATACATTTGAGAGAAGATGGTCAAAGGTATGCTCATATCAAATTGACAGTTTTAGAGATGCTTTTCTAACATTGTACAATCAATTTATGATTCAAATGGATTTGCAGCCTAACCCAAGTTTATTGAAGAAATCTGAGAGAAGTCCACCAAAGAAACGGTCCCCCCCCTTCCTTGTTTTGTTCCAATCAATTTAGTTTGCAGAATCTTAGAAAACCACTGCTCTTAGACATAAATAATTGATTTACAACCATATAGTATCCTCTGACTATTTTGGGAAGGAGCATAATTTTTTATTTCCATCTTGCTTAAGATGAGTATGTTAACTCTTGTCATGCTGAACCCAGAATATTCCTGTTTTGGAAGGAGGCATAGACAAAGATCAGCCTGCACATATGCTGCAGTCTGATCTTAGTCTACACAACCTGCTTGTCCCTGTTGAGCAGGGGTTGTTCATAAAATTAATTGTCTAAAGAAATATTAGTTTTCTGTGTGAGCTCCCAGTGCTTGCATTCCTTTGATTTAACCCTTTACTGGTTTTTGAAATTTTAGACTAGTCCAAATTGAAGAAGGTTGCAGACGACATCAAAAACTACATGCAATTTGAAATGAAACCATCCTATGTGGTAGAAAATATTGTGGGAAAAGGAGAAATTGCTTGTTACAAGCAATTTCTCCTTTTTCCACAATGTTTTCTCAAGTACGAAATCACAGCAACGTAAAAACCCGGGTTTAAACAGGAAAGGGTTAAATGAATCCTTTTGAAACGGATTTTATTCAGCCTAGAAGGTGTTTATTTTAAAACATCAATAATATAGAAGTTCTTCTTTCTGCAAACATTTATTTTTCGATCAAACATAACATTCAAAAACATTTTATAATATCAGCCTACTCAAAAACATTTCTGGCAATAACAAATGTGCTCTAGCTAAAGATTCCTTAGTTTTCCACAATGCTTTTCCAAAGCGTTATTCTTGAGGGGACATTAAAAGTGTTGATGTACAGGAATGGGTTAGGTTTCCAAACCAACAATAATGCTTCAAATAAATGTCAGCCATTATTTGAGTTCAAAGTTCACTTCCAGTCTAAATGAATGATTTGATTGGTTAATTGATTCTTTGATTAACAGCCTCGATCTGTCAATCCAACTCTGTGGGTGTACAAGCTACTAAGTTTCTACACTTTACACACATGTAAAAAAAAGCTTGAAATGTCAAGCGCAGGCCCAAAAATGAACACAATAAAGGTAATCAGCATTTTACAAATATACACCATTGATTCAATAAAGATAAACATCTTGATCATTACTTCTCTGCTGCATTACCACACAAATATGATGCACCAAAAGGAAAAAAATTTATAAAATATAATGGTAAAATGAAAGAAATTTCATTTTTTCCACTGTATTTCCTTTTCCTACACAGACAATGAATTTTAAATTGCAATCAATTTATAACAGTTACTGTTGTCCGAAACATCTGGTAAAGGGTTAAAATGACAAGAAGTTAACATTATAGCAATTTATACAAACAACTTTACCATTTTGTGTTGAATTAAGCCTACAATAACACATCTTGACGTCCCTCAAGAGAAAACAGTTTAGAAAACATTGTATAAAATGAAGAAATTGCTTGCTACAAGCAATTTCTTCATTTTACACAATATTTCCAGCCCAGAAATTTGAAAAATTCTAAAATTTCATAAACTTCAAATTGTCGTCTGTAATTCCTTTAATTTGGACCAGTCTAAAATAATGCCGCCTGGCAGTTGGTTAATTGACAAACAGCTACAGTTGTAACAATTACCAAAGGTATTTTTACACCATGGTCTTACTGAAGTTACCCATTACAAGAGGACAAATTTTGGATTGGCGAAATTCAAAAAAAAGTTAAAGAAAGCAATTTTTAAGGGATGAACTTTTAGAAGTCTCTGTTTTTTTGGCTGGAAAACATTGTGGTGCTCTTAAAGAGCAATTTCTTCATTTTCCAACATGTTTTCCAAAACATTTTTCTTGAGGATGTCCAAATGTGTCATTGTATGGGAATGGGTTGAACTATAATCAGTTCACATGAACAACTTTACTGTTTTTCTGCTGAATTAACCCATTCCCACACAACAAAATTTTAGACTGGTCCAAATTGAAAGGAATTGCAGACAACAATTTCAAGGTTACGAAATTTTGGATTTTTCTTATCTTTTGGGCAGAAAACATTGTGGATAATGAAGGAATTGCTTGTAACAAGCAATTTCTTCTTTTCCCACAATGTTTTCTGAAGCCTTTTTTCTTGGAGGCGTCTAAAAGCGTCATTGAGCGGGAATGGTTTAAATGACAAGCAGCTATGAATGTAGCGATGAACATCTAGAGTTGCTACCTTGTCAATATATTTCATGTCACAAGGGAGATAATTCTGCGATTTCAATTTAGGGGCAATAACTCCCAAATATTTAGGCCAAAACTCATACAAAATATTGCATTTTTTGAAGTAGTGGCAATAACTGTGTCTGGCGTACCTACAACTCCATTTGAATACCTTTGCCAAGTATAAAAGCAAAAGAGACTAAAACGGTGGAAAAAACATTTCTAAGTCAAATCAGGAGCATCACCCATTATCGTATGAGAGAATTTTCTCAAAATTTGAATCTTGCACATCTTCTAATCCAAAGAAAACTTCTGCCAAGTTTGAAGTGAACAGGACTGAAACTAAATTCAAATGCAGGGTAGTTACTCGGTAATTCTTGAAGGAATTTTCTCAAAATTTGAGGTCTTGCACAACTTAAACTCCAAATGAATACTTCTGTCCAGTTCAAAGCAAATCAGATTAAAATTATAGGAGGAGGAGAGTGGACTGTCTGCCAAGTATAAGCGAATTGGACAGTATAAGGATTTGTCCAAACAAGAATTCTGATGTGAATAAGGGACAATAACTCAATATAATTGATGGAATTGTCACAATATTTGTATCATGCAAAACTACAACTCCTAATGAACTCTTCTGCCAGGTTTAAATGGAATCAGGCAGAAACTAGGAGTTGTTCGGACAAGCACTTTTACGTAAATCAGGGGGCCATAAGTCAGAAATTCTTTATGGTATTTTCACAAAATGTACATCTTGCATATCTACAGATCCTAACTTCTCTGTAATTTCATACTTGAGAAACATGGTAGGAGAACAAGAAATTGCCTGTAAAGTATGAGATAATTATTAGGGTAACAATGCATAAAATTAGAATGAAATCGGTAGAAAAATAAGAAAGTTTTCATGTGTCAATGTCCAGAATAATTGACTGCAATTTTATTGACATTGTGTATCATTTCTTACAGACAGACAGGTAGACTGATACGGAGACAGACATTCTTTTTTTCTCCAACTGTCATTGGCAAGGCTCTTTTTATTAAAGGTACATGAGTTGTTCCAACAGTGCACTGATCATTGTGCATGAGTTCAGTTGAAAGTAATAAGAGTGTATGGTCTCAAACACCAACCAATTCCTTCTGTGCCTCCCTCTCTTCCTGAAATTGAAAAATGAACAAGTTACTTTATTGAACTGAGTTCCCTTTATGTATCTTTTTTCATATAAAATCTGCGTACCTGTAACATAGAACATATTGATGGTTCAGTACCAAACAGTTGTAACTGCCTATAAACATGTAGGCAGTAACAATTGTTTCATGAAGAATAATCAATATGTTGATCCAAGAGGAATATAATTTTAGGTTATTTAATAAATTTGTTGTAATGCTACTCTGTATGGAAAATTTAAAGCTCTTGACTTTATGATTTGGTTAGAAAAAATATTTTAAGATTACTTTCTTAATTTCTAAGTAAAATCAAGGGACCCTTGATATTGGGCTTATCATAGTCTTTGAGTTATAATTTGAAGCATTTTGGTAGAGTACCATTTGATGTTTTAGAGTTAAAACTTTAAAGCTCTCTGCCTTTTTGTTTTGGAGGAGAAGATTTAACCCTTTCCTGTACAATCACTGGTTTTTACGTCCTTGTGATTTTATATTTGAGAAAACATTGTGGAAAAAGAAGAAATTGCTTGTAGCAAGCAATTTCTTCTTTTTCCACAATATTTTATACCCTACTGAATGGTTATTTTTCAAATTAAATCCACTGTATTTTTTTGTCTGCAAAACCTTTGAATTAGGACAGGTCTAAAAAAATTAAAACGGGAAAGGGTTAAAAAAATATATCCTTGCTCACCTCCATGTCAAGTCCAGAAACCCACAACATAAAGATCATATTAGAGAAATAGTTAGAAATATTATGGTAGAGTATCGTAAGGCTAAAGTGCATGCATACTTTGAAAGATTTAGTCCATATGTTTTTGGAGGAGAAGTCTTTTTAAATATGTTTCCTTTTGATTGCCATGGCAACAAGAGTTGTTTGTTGTTTCCAATTCTTTGAAGGAGTTTGAAAGAGCTTGACATTAAGATCATTTTTGTAAAGTTTTGATAGATTCTGATGATCTGTTTTAGAAGAGAATGTTTTCATGTAATTGTTGAGGGACAGACAGATGTAGGAACAACAGATTATACATGAAGCATGGTGCTTACCGAAGCATTTAATCCTCAGGTTAGCTACAGAATCAGGGCATTTAAATCGAAAATTATACATTAAGTTAGGAAGCATTGTTAGAAAAGAATAACTTACTTAAAACAAGCAATTTTCCTTTGATATTTTCCTAAATATAAATCTTTTGGGGAGTTTAGTTTATGGGATAATTGGTTAAAAAAGTAATTAACCTAGGCCTACTTGAGTTTTTTCTCTATAACCCATTCTCACTCAACGCTTTTAGACACCCCCATGAAAAAAATCTTTTGGGAAAACATTGTGGAAAATGAAGAAATTGCTTGTTACAAGCAATTTCTTCATTATCCTCAATGTTTTCTTTCCAAAAAGATGACAAAAATTACATCAACTTGCACTTGTTGTCTGAAGCTTCTTTCAATTTGGACCAGTCTAAAATTTTGTTGTATAGGAATGGGTTTATACAAGAACATAATGGTTTTCTTGTAATAAATTTTCTGTATATTCTTTTTAAAGATGATGAAATCTACAATATATTTTCAATCCCTCATTAGCTGCCATCATAGCGCAGTTGGTAGAGCGTTGGACTGTCAATCTAGAGGTTCCGTGTTCGATCCCTGAAGGTAGCACTCATCCTTTCCGACTATTTGTCTCCCACCAATGAGTCGATAATCATAGACCTATGTGGGATAGCAGCTGGAGGCTAGGAAAGGATGTGATGGCGGTCCTGGTGTGAGAATTACCAGGAATCCATTGTAAGGTGCTCCAGCCGCCGCGATATATATGAAAGATTGTTGAAAGCGGCGTAAAACCCCAATCAAACAAACAAACCAATCCCTCATTAAACTATAATTGAAAAATAATGTTATCAAAAGAATAGTTTGTATGTTTCCCTTTTGAATCTAGTTCAATCTGTCACTGCTTTGTTTTGATATCACAGATTTATAAAATATTGAAGCTCACAGAACAATTTAATAATTGTAGTCAGAATTTGTTGTTTTCCTCTTTATTTGAAGAGAACGAAATATTTAATGGATTCTTGATGTTATCTCTACAAAATATAAACAAGTCTAATAGCTCTCAGACAATTTCTATTTTGTGTGCAATTCAATACTTGTCAATCTAAATAGAAATTGATCACTAAATGAACAAGAGTGCCATTGGCCCAGAAGCACTCACCTAAGTAAATGACTGCAGATGTACAAATAAGCTAAAGTGAACAAATATTTCTTCCAAAGGACCCAATAAAACATTCTGTCAAGGATATCAAAGAGGCAACAGATGTGTTTGTGAAACACCAAGCCCCAATAACAGAATTTTTGTTCACTTTTTCAGAAATGTGACCTTGATAAGTGACCTTCACTATGATGGGGGACCTAAACGTGGGGTAACCAGATCTGTTTTTGTTTAAAATGTTTACCCTTGTCATACTGGATAAAAACCTCCCTAGAATTGCATTGAAATAAAAGGACTGAAAGCTTTTAAAGCTCTTGTTGAGGGTCAGTATATCTTTTGAAACAAATCTGGCTGGAAAGGGACAGACACGTGGTGTAGATTAAAATCATACTGCATATATATACAGGCTATTCTTTGTCCATACCTCCTGCCAAAACAGGAATGTAACTCTAGGTTCCACATGGCAAGTGCTTAGTAAAGCACAGGCTGATTTATATTTCAAACATTTATCATAATTTGTCACATGTTTCTACAAATAGGCAAACATTTAACCCCTTCCTGTAAAATCCCTGATTTTTACGTCCCTGTGATATTTAACTTGAGAAAACATTGTGGAAAAACAAAACAACCCCATTGAATTTGGACAAGGCTAAACTTTTGAAAAACAGAGAAGGGTTAAATAGCATTCTTTCTTGAACTGAAATTCTGTAGGTCAGACAGTATGGAACAGGATCAATCTGCACATATTCAGTATACACATATCATAATTGCTTTCAAACTAACTGCTGAGTGCAATAGAGTTTATATGTATATAAAAGGTACAAGCATCACATCTGAATACTTTGCCCTGGAACCAGCCACTGTGATCAGTGGCCTTACCAGAACTTGAACTTAAATCCCTGGATTTCTCTCTAGTCTGCCTTCCTAATCACTGAGCCATGCTGGACTGTAACAATGAGCAAAGGAGTTGATTTTCAAATCAACAATATAACACTTTCCTTTACCATACCCGATTTTCATTTACTTTGCATATTAAAATCTTTAACATTTGTTAACATTAGAAAATGCTTGTCTAGGGGAAATTCCTTGTTTTCCTATCCAAAAAGATAATTGTAGTTTTTTATTCAAATTACATTTACTTTGAATGGTATTTGCAAAACCATCTTATTTTGATGAGTCTAGAATTTACATTTTGGGAAAGAGTGATTTTATTTCAGTTATAATGATAAAGTGTTAATGGTAATTTAGGCCTGAGAACTAATGGACAGCAAATAATATTAACAAAGATTTGGTCAATAATGATTGGATGGGAATCAAATAACTGGATAAAAAGATATATTGACCAAATCTAGAACCATTCTTTTTCCCTAATGTATAGATCCTCTGGTTGAACAAGAGCACCTCGCTCAGGTGCTTGATGACAGACTGTGAGGTGCTTAAAATTAATAAAAAAGTTTCATCCGGATTGGCCTTATCAAAGTTTGAGAGGAGAAGATGTTTACCTCTTCATGTGGGGATTTGGGGCTCAATCACTCTGTACTCAGTATCTTTGTGCCCAGTAACTTTGCACTCAGTATCTTTGTGCTCAGCATCTCTGTTATCACTATCTCCATGTTCAGTAACTTTGTGCTTCTTATTTGTGCTCAGTAACTTTGTGTTGGGTATCTTTGTCCTGGGTAACTTTGTGCTGAGTAACTTTGTGCTTAGTATCTTTGTACTAAATATGTTTGTACTCAGCATGTTTGTGCTCAATATCTTTGTCCTCAGTATCTTTGTGCCAAGTAACTTTGTGTTTAGTATCTTTGTGCTCAGTTGAACCTTAATATCTTTTTCCAGACAACAAAATTTAGACATGTCCAAATTCAAAAGATTTGCAGAAAAATATTTAGTCAATAAATTTTAGATTTTCCATTTTCCTGGTAGAAAACATTATGTAAAATGAAGAAATTGCTTTTTGCAAGCAATTTTTTTCATTTTACACAATGCATTCTCAAATGATTTTCTTGCAGGGTGTCAAAAAGCATCATTGTGTGGTAATTGGCTAACAGAAAATTTTATCAGAAATTCAATCTTGATAGATGAACTTCACCTTAGTACCAGCCAATGCATATAAGTTAGAACTGAGGTTTTGTCAAATATGAGCATTGTAAAGTTATAGAAAAAGTTAAGATTAAAGGTTAAGTTTTCCACAGAAAGACAGACAGATACCAGTAAAACAGAATTGATGGAGGATTATAATTTGTACAAAAATGAATTTAGAGTTGATCCTTACTTCCCTTTGATAATATAGATTGCTCTATTGGGAGCAAGAACACATATTCCAAGTTTCTGGTAAATATCTTTAGTAATAACAGAGGTATAAAAAATTAACAGCTTTAAGCTACACAAGGAAGATGATAATGCAGACAAGACTAGGCTATAGCAATACAAGGGCTTCGTGTAATACTGTTATAAGTGCAAATATAAATATTGGTGGCTTTGTGCAAAAACATCATAAGTGCCTATAAAAAGTATAGACAGTTATGATGATTTTACACTAAGCTAATGATATGTAATAGGCACTTATGGCAGTGTTGCTTGAAGCTAATCTTTCCTAAATCAAAACAGTAAAAAAATCTTAATGAAAAAGAAAATCACTCTTTCTAATTTATCCCATTACCAAACAACAAAATTTAGACTAGTACCAATTGAAAGAAGTTGCAGATGACATTTCTAACTGTGTTAAGATTAGTAAATAAGTGCCAAATAAGGTAGAAACATTGCAAGAAAAGGGGAAATTGCTTATTTTGTAGTACTTGGTTAATTCTTACATTTTTTCTGTGTTAAAATTGGTAAATAAGTGCCAAATAGGAAACATTGCAAGAAAAGGGGAAATTACTTATTTTGTAGTACTTGGTTAATTCTTACATTTTTTCTTCTAAATCCTCCAAGTTCTCTGGGTTGCAGATTTTTTTACCTGTTTTAAGGTAAGAGTTAAAATGTCCACAGAGATTTTATCAATACAAATCTAAATTGACATGAAAATGATATTGAATTCTACTATTAACAAGCTCTATAAAATCATCGGACTCAAATGAACCCAGAAAAAGAATGCAGACATGTCTGTGAGCTTCAACCACTTTTTGATGTGGACATGGATGTGAGATTGACTGGGCACAGTTTAAAGAAGTTGCAGGCAAAAAAGACAAAGATTATGATATTTTCGGTTTTTCACTTTCCTGGGTAGAAAACATTGAGGAAAATGAAGAAATTGCTTTCCAAAAGCAATTTCTTCATTTACACAATGTTTTCCAAATTATTTTTCTTGAGGGGCATCAAAAAGCGTCTTTGTGTGGGAATGGGTTAACCAATCTTTGAAGGTATAATTTTAATGAAAGCCTTAATCTATTACCAGATAAAAAAATTAAACAGAAAGTCAAATTCCAAGAAGTTGCAGGCGAGATTTTAAAAATGATAGAATTTTTAAATCTTTGTATTTTGGAGTTAAAAAAGTTGTGGAGAGTGAAGAAATTGCTTTCCACAAGCAATTTCTTTATTTTCACCATGTTTTTCCAAGTTTTTTTTTCTTCTTGGGCATAAAAAGGCAGGATCTTATAGGAATGGGCTAACTGTAAGTATCTTTTAATAGGTAGCTATGCATCTGACAATAACTTGTAAATACGGTAGCAATTGCGCACTCACACACACACACACACACACACACACTAAAAAATACATAATTCTTTTTATTTGAAATCTCATTTGGTAAATCTGTACCTTTTAAACACACACAATAATGCAACCCCGAGAAAAGAAATGAGAAAACATTGTGAAAAATGAAGAAATTGTTTGTAAAAGTAAATTCTTCATTTTACACAATGTTTTCTATCCAGAATGTTGAAAAATCTAAAATTTCATATACTTTAAATTGAGGTCTGCAACTCCTTTCAGCCTAGACCAGTCGAAAAGTTTGCCATCTAGTAATGGATTAAGGTAGAAAACAGTATGGATAAGAAGAAATTGCTTGAGCTATCAAATATAACTCAACAGAAAAAAAAAATCAGTATTCGGCATGTACCAAAGAACCGTATTTATCGAGTACCTTTAAAACACGGACTACTTTTTTGTGTATTGACATTTGATTTTTTTCGGAAAGTTGGTTATTTCTTAATCATCTAAGAGAACTTTCTTAATGTCATGTCCTAAAGGTATATAATAAAAGGAATATTACAAAAGTGCGTTTTTCTATTTGTTGCTGTCGTGTTCCAGAATCATGTGTAGGTATTTTTCATTGGATGAGACAGAAGGTCTCATTCAATAAAAATTACTTACAAACGTTTTGAGAACACGATAACAACAAATAGAAAAAGACGCTGTTGTAATATTTCCTATTTGTTGCAAATGTTGCAGTACAAAAAGTGAAAATATAGCTTTGTTGGCCACAAAAAGAAGAATAAATTGATCTTTCTCTAAAGTAATTTTCTATTTCTTTAATGAAAAACAGCAGCATATGTGATTTAACCCACTCTATTTAATTCTCCTCTCCCATATAAAATTTCAAACATTATTTTCTATCCAATATGATACATATCTTTCAATCCATGCACACTTGGAATTGCTGTCTGCAACTTCATGCAGTTTGGATCAGTCTTAACTTGCAGTATGGACCAGTCTAAAATGCTTTTATAAAGTAATTGGAAAAGTCGTTATATAAACTTTTTAAGAATTACCAGAATGATACATAAATTTCACGAATTCTAATGCTTAATTTGTTCTTTTTTCAGAAAATACATTTCAACCAATTTTGGGTACCAGAAGACAGTCAAGTTGAAAGCTTCTAAATCAAAAATTTGTTGTAAGGGTAAATTGAGACAACATTCAATCGAATACCAATCCATGTTGTATCATTTGTTCTTTTCAATAAATACATTTCAACTTATTTTGGGTACAAGAAGACAGTACGTTGAAAGTTTCTTAATCCAAATATTTGTTGTCGAGAAATTTGTATGCATAAATTTAGACAACATACAACCGAATACCAACCCATGTTATATCATTCGTTCTATTTCAGAAAAATACATTTCAACTAATTTTGGGTACCAGAAGAGTCCAGTGGAAAGCTTTTAAATCAAAAATATTTGTTCTAAAAAAATTTGTAAGTGTATTTGAGACAACATACAATCGAATACCAATCCATGTTGTATCAAGTCAGAAGAAAATAATATGACCAAGTAATCTACGACAACTTCATCTGACGCTGAAGCCAAAATGAAGGACAACCCAAGAATCAGTTTAACTTCAATATTCATCTTACTTGGGATAGCAAGCTGTTACAATGTGTCTACAAGAAGAAAGTTTGGAAAACTTCTGCATTACCTTATCCGAATATATCAGCTTATTGTAGTACTGTCAGTGGTTGGTTCAATTATACGTACCCTGTTTGTCATGACGTCTGATATACATATAATGTTATCATATGTGACCAACATTCTTTACCAATTTTCTTGTCTAACAAACTGCCTGATAAGTTGGAAGGCTTTTAGTGACAGATTTGGGCATCAAAGGAAAATGTTGAAATACATAAATGAGATCCTTTTCATGATATTTGACAATGCAGAGATTATTCTTGACATAAAAGGTCTTAGAAGAAAGCAAGTTATTGTGACAATTATATGTTCATGTCTAATGTTGATTGGTCCGTTTACGTGGATCATAAATTTTTTCGTACTTCTCCCCCCACCTGAGGTCATGCGTGAGAACAACATCTCTGTTTCAATCACTCAACCCTTTCCTGATTCTTATTTTACACGCACAATCATAATCCTTCCTGGTATTGTCTGTGATTTCAGCCTAGTTTCTATTTCCTTCTATTTGGTGACAATTTCACTTGTATTAAACACAGTCCTAAGTGGTTTTAATAAGACACTCAAACAACAACTATTTGAGGATATGACAAAATGTGCTGAAAACTTGGAACATTGGAGAGGGATCCACAGAAAACTGTGTGAAACTATTGAAGGCTTTGACAATGACCTTGGATATTTTTATGCTAATATCCATTTGTGGACTCTGCTTTTATCTATTGTGGTTCTTTATTACCTGGTCAGGGTTCCAGTTCATTTCCTTGGAATAATAATCCAGTTATATTACCTAGGCCTGTGTCTTGGTTTGCTATTCACAGTGGCTATATACGCAGCCTCTGTCCATCAACAGGTAGGTGGTTTTTATAAAAAAAAAGTTTTTTGGTTTGGTCAAAATTTAAAGTCATAGACAAAATTCAAATTGAGATAAAACAAAATGAAATGGGTGCTACATAGGCAGAAGAAAGTGTGAGAAAAGATGAAATTGCTTGTTACAAGCAATTCCTACTTTTACTCAAACTGATTTTCAAGCTATATTTCTTCACTATGTAAAAAAAGAAGTTAGATAGATCCAAATAGAAGGCATTGGTATTGTAAATACTGAATTAGTTTAATTATCAAATGAAATCATCCTGAATTAAAGACATCCTTGAGACAATTGAACCCATTACCAGACGCCAAAAAATGTACTGGTCAAAATTCAAAGAAAACTGTAGGCTTTGTTGACAAATTTTAAAGCCATATCTTCCCCCCAAACATTCAACAAAATTGATAAGAAAACTATAACTGAGGCCCAAAAAAATGAGCAAATATGACAATTGAAATGATAAGATCAAAGTAATTCTATGCAGTAAGCCTGCAATTCATGGAAGAAGTTTTGATATTTTAAATTATGACCTACCGCAATTTAAGGTTTGTTTATATAAATTTATGACACAAGTGATGACTTTTTAACAATAAAACCATACTCTAGGCTCAAAAGCATAAATAAATATGATGATTGAAATTATGAGATCAACATACTTCTAAACAGTAAGCCTACAATTCATGAAAGAAGTTACAATATTTTAAAATGTGACCCACCACAGTTTAAGGTTTGTTTACATCAAACTATGGCGTCAGTGATGACGTTGTAACTTTTGCTAGTCATTCAAGCAACTTAACCCATTCCAACTCAATCCCTCATTTTTACGCCCCTCAAGGAAAAAACTTTGGAAAACATTGTGGAAAATGAAGAAATTGCTTGTATCAAGCAATTTCTTCATTATCCACAATGTTTTCTATCCAAAAAGATGAAAAAATTCAAAATTACATCAACTTGAAATTGTCGTCTGCAGCTTCTTTCAATTTGGACCAGTCTCAAATTTTGCTGAGTGGGAATGGGTTAAGCTAGGTCTCGAAGATTAACAATGTAAATATAAGTCATCAGCACACGTGCATATTAAAGTCTACGCCGAAGATTAGCAAAGATTTACGGTGAAGGTGCATTTCAGGTGCATTAGTCCCGATTTCAAAATGTAAACAAAAACAAATTGAAATTGACAAGAAAAACAGACAGTACTCTTTCTAGAGAACACCACTCATACCCTGCTTTTGCGTATGTATATTAACCCATTACCACACAGTGACGCTTTTAAACGCCCCCTCATTATAAAACATTGGAAAACATTATGGTGAATAAAGAAATTGCTTGTTACAAGCAATTTCTTCATTCTCCACAATGTTTACCATCCAACAGGACAAAAAATTTAAAAAAAATTCATCAACTTAAAATTGTCGTCTGTAACCTCTTTGAATTTGGACTGTTCTAAAATTTGATTGTGTGGGAATGGGTTAAGAAAGCCTTTGTTTGCTTCAGTGACCAAAAGAGCGATAGATTATTTCGATTATTTTTTCTTCCTCGGAGGGCAGATATGGCTTTAAGAATCAGGTGCTTTTGTCTCGATCTCAAAAAGGTAAACAAACTAGTATTGAAATTTAGCTTATTGGTATTAACCCTTGTCAGACTGAACCCGGAATATTCCGGTTTTGGCAGGAGGTGTAGACCAAGATCAGACTGCACTTATGTGCAGGCTGATCTTAGTCTATACCTCCTGCTTGTACTTTTTCATGCAAGAGTTGTTTATGAAATCAAATTTCATAAGGAATATTGATGATTGATCAACGGGTACTACCAGTGCTTTCAGCACTTTGATTTTAATGCCATTCTGAAATGAGATTTATTCAGCATGACAAGGGTTAAGAGGGCTCTTGTTTGCTTTAGTTGGCAAATAATATAATTTTAAACTGTTTTTCCTTTCTCTGAGGGAACATGTGGCTTTACAAATCTTTGTTTTTGTGGGGTAGAAACTGTTGTGAGAAATCAAGAAATAGCTTGTTGCAAGCAATTTCTTCATTTTCTACAACATTTTCCCTATAGTTTTTCTAGATTGACATCAAAAAGCTCCATTGTGTGGGAATGGGTTAATCTTTAAAACATTTATTTCAGGCCCATAAACCATTATCTTACATATACAACATGGAAATACAAAAAATGGACTCAACCAATCTATCACAGGTAATATTTTTATGTTCATACCCCTAAATCAAATTATTACCAAATAAATCTTAACTGCATACAAAGTTAGGGTTAGTTTTAACTAAAACGAATGTCAGCATAATAAACCATCACCCTACCAGTTGAAATGTAACCCCTCAAGGCATGTGCAAAAGATTGAATAGTTAACCCTTGTCATGCTGAAATTAAAATCCTAAACATAATTGATTCAAAACCAAAAGACTGACAGGATTGGAATACCTTAATGAGGGTTAGTATTCCTCTTAAAATTTGATTATTTAAACAGCTCTGATTAAAGGGGACAAACAGGAGTTATAGACAAAGATCAGACTTCACTTATGTGCAAGTTGATTTTTGTCTACATCGCCTGCTTAAACAGGAATGTTCCAGGTTCAGCATGACAAGAGTTAAAAAAAAACAATAAGCAGACTTTCAAATAAAACTTTAACGAGGTACCAAATCCTAATTCACAAAAGGGTCATAATAACACTAAAACTGAAGTTGTTGCAAAGCAAATTCATATCCCCATTAGTTTTGTGTCATTCATTTGACCTTTGACCTACTTCTCCCATAAAATGATAGGGAAATTCCTTGGGTAATGGAAAATATATGTATAAAGTTTGAAGGTCCTAGTTCAAATGGCTTTTGAGTTAGAGCAAGGAAACACTTTTCCATCAAAGTTCAGTTGTGACCTTGACCTTTGACTAATAAGACAATATAACAATAAGACACATCTTCTGCTTATTAGCAACAAATGAATGAAGATTCATGGTTGTAGAGCAATGCCACTTTGCCTAGAGCTTTAAATTATGACTTTAAGCACAGTTCAGCAAAGTTTTAAAGCATTTCATTGTTTCAGAGATGAGACATGTTGCTGGGACTTGCACATAAAACTTTAACGTTAGTCTAAACAAGAGCTTCGCAGAGCGGCACATATACGCCCCAAGGAGCTTGTCAGTAACCCTGCTTTGTCAGCTGTGTTAGCTTGAATGATAGCTCATGCATTTTATCAATAGAAAGATCTTGTTACCTGAATAATATTGTATACACTTGAGAAACATTACAGCTTTCAAAACCATTGTTAAATTTAAAACCATTGCCATGAAAAATGTAGGATAAGATGTGCATACAAGACATTAAGTGTTTTTCGTTCAATTCAAGGGCAGATAATTCAAGATAACTCAAAAATGACTGGAAAGATTTAAATTCAAAAGTCTTATGCACAACTAGTTATCATAGGGAGTAACTGTGCAAAGTTTCAGCTCATTCCCATTGATAGTTTAGGAGGAGTTGCGCACACAAAAAATTGCTAGCAGACGGAAAGACAGACGGATGGACAGACAGATGGACAGACGGACGGACCGACTAAAATCATAGAGATACATTGTGGCCAGTTTCTTTTAATTCTATGTAAATTGTAGGAGTTTTGTACAAAATTAAATGTAAATTGAAGCTATTATGGTAAGTCAAGGGCAGATAATTCAGGAACAACTTGACATTTCAAATAAAAATTTCTAGTCCTAAGGAAAAGTAAACATCACACAAAGTTGTTGTAGCAACTTTCAGTTCATTCCCTTTCAGAATGTAGGAGAAGTTGTGCTCACAAGAAATACAGTGATTTTCATTCAATACAAGGGCAGATAATTCAAGATAACTCAAGAATGCCTGGAGCAATTTGAATTTCAAAGGTCTTATGCACACCAAGACATCATAGGGAGTAATTGTGCAAAGTTTCAGCTCATTCCCATTGATAGTTTGGGAGGAGTTGTGCACACAATAAACAGTCATTTTTATTCAATTCAAGGGCAGATAACTCAAGAAAACTCAAGATTGACTGGAGCAATTTGAATTTCAAAGGTCTTATGCACAACTAGACTTCATTGGGAGTAATAGTGCCAAGTTTCAGCTCATTCCTATTGATCGTTTAGGAGTTATGCACACAATAAACATAGTGATTTTCGTTCAATTCAAGGGCAGATAATTCAAGATAACTCAAAAATGACTGCAGCAATTTGAATTTCAAAGGTCTTATGCACAACTAGACATCATAGGGAGTAATTGTGTCATGTTTCAGCTCATTCCCATTGATAGTTTAGGAGTTGTGTACACAAAAAATTGCTAACGGACGGACAGACAGACAGACAGATGGACAGACGACCGGGGCCATAACATAATATGACCCTTCGGGCGTATAAAAAGGCTCACAATTCCAAAAATATGTCAGAGTAATGAATCTGCGCCCCAGAGGAGGTATTGGGTCATATATGCATGTGCAAATGCATGTACAAAGTTTCAGAGAAATACTATAAGTAGCAACAGAGATACGACACTTGCATGTAAATCTTTAACTTAACCCATTCCCACAAAGTGATGCTTTTGGACGCCCCCGAGAAAACATTTGGGAAAACATTGTAACAAGCAACTTCCTCATTGCTTGAAACAAGCTATTTCTTCGTTTTCCCACCATATTTTCTACGACATCATTTCAAATTGCATCCAATTTTCATTTTTGTCTGCAACTTCTTTCAATTTGGACCTGTAATAATTCTGAAAAAGGGAAAAGGGTCAACAAGGGCATTGTTTGTTTCTTTGTATAGTTTTAAGCCACATTTGAACAATTTTTCAGTTATATCAATGGGAAGTTTGCCCATCAATGTGTTAGCACTAGGTTCAGGCTCTGTTTGGTGACCCCTTACCCGTTTATTATATACCTCTTAATGATATGAATTAAAATCTAGCTATCTAATACAACTCAAAAGAGGCCGCCGTCATAGTGGAGTTGGTAGCGCGTTGGAGTGTCAATCTAGAGGTCCCGGGTTCGATCCCCGACGACAGCACTCATCCTTTTCGACTATTTGTCTCTCACCAATGGGTAGATAATCGTAACCTGTGTGGGATAGCAGCTTGAGGCTAGGAAAGGATGTAATGGTAGTACTGGTGTGAGAAATACCAGGATTCGATTGTTAGGTGCTCCTGCCGCGATATAACTGAAAGATTGTTGAAAGCGGCGTAAAACCCAATTCAAACAAAGAAACTTACCAAAGGACATTTTGTTGACCAGAATTCAGACCCATGAATTTTGACAGCTGTCCAATAAGTTCATTCTTTTACAAATGAGCCCAACAGGTACATTGAACATACATAACTACGTTTGTAAAATTGTTACCATTAACACTTGTCATGCTGAACCAGAAATATTTCTTCTATAGAACTAAGAAGGAAGTATAAACAAAGGCCATGTAACAAGCAATTTTCTTCATTTTCCACAACATTCTCTGAAGCCTTTTTATATGGGCATCCAAAATTAGGGATTGGGTGGAAATGGATTAACTCATTGAGAGCAAAATTTGAGACCGGTCAAATTGAAATCCCAGACAACAATTTAAGGTTTATGAAATGTTAGAATTTTTTGTTTTTCATTTTACACAATGTTTACCCAATTATTTTCTTGAGGGGCATCAAAAAGCGTTTCAAAAAGCGTTTGAATGGATTAAGTACCTTATCTCCAAAAGTGGCATTGTGTGGGAATTGGTCAAGCATACTTAAACAGTTTATTAATGCATGATGAGTTAAATAAATTTATCTTCAAATTGCAGCTGACAATGTTCCTCTCCAAGTTAACAGGCAGTCAGACTGGGTTTACAACATGTGGTCTTTTGTTGATTACCAAGGAGTTCATTGTCTCAGTAAGTATCAAATTAACCCATTCACAAACAGTGACATTTTTGGACGCACCTCAAGAAAAACAATATGGAAAACATTGTGTAAAATGAAATTGCTTGTAAAAAGCAACTTCTTTATTTCACACAATGTTTTCTACACAAAAAGTTGAAAAATCTAAAAAAATGTCTGGTAATGGGTTAAAATTCTATTAAAAGAGCACCATACTAAAAATATTTAGACTGGCCTAAAGTGAAAGAAGTTTCAGACAATAGCTTGAATTTGATGACATTTTAGATTTTTTCCACTTTCTAGGTAGAATGAAGAAATTGCTTATTATAAGCAATTTCCTCACAATCCAGAATATTTTCAAAAGTTTTTTTTTTTTTTTGGGGGGGGGGGAGGCGGGGGCATCAAGAAGCGTTACTGTGTGTTATTATGCATGCCATACCAAGAAACAAGAGTTGAGACTGGTGAAAAACTGCCTAACCGAAAAGACAAAAGATTTAAAGATTCTATCAACTTAAAATTGTCATCTGCAACTTCTTTGAATTTGGACTGGTTTAAAATTTTATTGAAATTGTCTTTTCAAAATCAAATGCTCTCAAAAAGAGGTGGTCATATGTGCTACAAACAAATCATACCTGAATATTATGCTGCTCATAGTCATTTAAATTGTCTCATTGAGAAGATTCTAATGAGTTCAAACAACACAGGATTCAGCGAGAATTCTGTAATAATTTTCCTATGCAAGCAAATTCATCTGTCACATAATCATGTCACAAAAATGCATCAACCTATTCCCACACAACAAAATTTTAGACTGGTCCAAATTGTAAGAAGTTGCAGACAACAATTTCATGTTGATTGAATTTTAAAATCCTTGGTCTCTCTGGATAGCTTTGGATAGAAAACATTGTTGATAATGAAGAAATTGCTTGATTTTGCTTTAGACGCATCAGAAAGGAGGGATTATGCGAGAAAGGTTAACCCATTCTCACGCAGTGATGCTTTTAGAAAAAGAATAGAGTAAACAATGTGTAAAATGAAGAAATTGCTTGTAACAAACATAAACTTTAAATTTTCATCTGCAACTCCATCCAATTTGGACCAGTCTACAATTATTCCGTCTGGTAATGGGTTTAGTGACTATTCTATTCAGTGACCACATTTTGGCTGTCCCTTCAGTGGTCACTTTAACTTTAAATTGCCATCTGCAACTCCATCCAATTTGGACCAGTCTACAATTATACCGTCTGGTAATGGGTTAAGTGACTATTCTCTTCAGTGACCACATTTTGGCTGTCTCTTCAGTGGTCACTTAATACAAGTTTTACTGTACTATTAATAAATTATTCTCATTTCAGATAGTTGGGGCATTTGTCACATACTTTGCCGTGTTATATACTCTATAAGCTGATACAAGGTATCTGGGGATAGACAGCGACACATCATCCAATGATAAAACTCAAACTAGACTAATACTGAAAGTAATTGTTTCCAATCCCTCTGTCCCCCCCCCCTCCCTCAACATCTCCATGTAAGAGAAAAAAACCATTTTGTCACCGGAGTAAAGCCTTTTCCCCCCAGATTTTTAAACAAAGGGAAATAACTCTGAGAAAAGTAAATGAACCATAATTCAAAATGAAATCTTTGCTTAATGCAGAGTGCTCATGTCATATAGGAATGAAATCTATTTCAAAAGTAGTTGTAGAGTGAATGAGCAGCCAAGACTTTAAAACAAAGGGCCATACCTCCTAAAAAAATGGGATGTAATCAAAATAGCATGTGCACAACTTTGCCTTATACTGTGTGTATGTGAAATTTGTGAAATTTGAATCAAATCCATCAAACAGTCAGAGAAAATGGGCTGACAAGATGAGAGCTGTAAGGGGACAGCAAAGCTCGACTTTTCTAAGCGCTGGATAGTAAAAGCAATTCAATGTTGAAATAAGGCAAAATACCTAAGTAGTAATAGAGATAACAAATCTTTCAATTAAAATTTTAACTCAAACAAGAATTTCTAACTCCAAAAAGGGTTAAAACTCCACTATAATAAATGTAATTGTAATGAATCCTTGCCTAGAAAATGATATGATGGTGACAAAAGTATATGCAAAGTTTCAAAGCAATAGCATTAGTAGAAAGAGAATGATTAAAGGTACATGACAGTTGCATGCAAGGTTTAACCAAGGATTTCTAAGTGTGATAACGGTTAAAATACCACTAAAATGAATGCCAGAGTATTAAATCTTTGTCTAGATGCTGATATTATTGCCACAAAAACATGTGCATTAGCATTAGTAGAAACTGAGATATGACAAAAGCGCGTAAGGTTTAACCAAACCATTATGCCAACAGTGACGCCCTGGTGACCAGAATAGCCCCCCCCCCATTTCTTCAAATAGTCAAGTTAAAAAAGCTACAGACCAACTAGCAGACTACCCAGCAGCTGACATTAACTCACCCAAAAAACAATTTTTTTTGGGGGGAGGGGGGGAGTATAATGATTGCAGATGACATATTATAGAGGATAAATTCAGTTAAAGAAGTACATGAATCAAGAAAATATTGCAGATGCTTGTAACCAGCATTTTCCTTTATTTTCATAACATTTTTTTCCAGTTAAATTTGTTTGAAATATCAATAAATTGTGTTGTGTGGCATTGAAAAAGTACATCTTATATATCAACTGACCAATTACTGTCAATCAAAGAATCAATCCACCAATCAAATCAAACATTTATACAAGAAGTGAACTTTGAACTCCTACATTGGCTGACATTCATTCAAGCTGTAGTTACAACACTAAGGTTGACAACATACTATTTTACTTTTTTTTTTTTACAAGCCTCTGGCCATAGAATTTGCAAAACAACGCTGTTTAATATTGGAGTGGAACTTCCTGTTGGAGTCAGTGGGCATGGCAACCAGAGTCAGTATGGCTAGGCCAGCAATGTATCAATCAAAAATCAATTAAATTTGTAATCATGCTCTACAAGTACAAAAGCACGCTATGCTAGCACATTATCCAAGAAGTGATATGCAGCCAACAGTGTAGCTCACCTCTGCTAATTTAGCTCGCTTTCTGCTCCTCACTTCTTCTTCGTCTTCATACATCTCCTCCAATTTTCTCTTATACCTGTAAGACATGGTGGAAAGAGATGCTTTAGAATGAATGGGATTGAGCATAACCAATTATCAGATGACAAAATTTTAGACTGGTCCAAATTGAATGAGGTTGAAGGCAACGATTGAAAGTTTATGAAATTTTAGATTTTGTCATCCTTTCAGAAAGAAAAAAATTTGGAAAATGAAGAAATTGCTTGTAGCAAGCAGTTTCTTCATTTTTCACAATGTTTTCCAAATTATTTCTCTTGGAAGGGGGCGGAAAGGGTAATTGTGTGGAAATGGGCTAACTTTCAATATTTTCTTGAAACTCAGGTTATTATAAATGAGAATTGATTTTTTAATTAAGGCAAATGCTTAACTACAAATTTTTTAACTGGTCCTAATTGGGAGAAGTTGCAGAAGATATTTCATGAAATGGAAATTTATTTTGAAAAATAAATGTCTTATTTGGCAGAAAATGCACCAAATAAAAATCATGACCTCGCTTCCTTCAATGGCATCATACAACCAACATCATGATCTCATCATTGACAACAAAGGTACAAACTTATTGCAGTATCAATTTGTCAATTGACCAATCACAGTTGTTAATCAAAGAATCAATCAAACTATCAAACACAGTGGAATACCTATACCCCAAAGTTCAGGGGACTTACTAGAAAGCTCGTAGATACTTCAATGTGTAGATATTCGGAGTTTTTCTAAGACAACCAAAAATGGTGGCAAAATACAACAAATTAACAAAACCAAAACTGATTAGTTCTAGTATGATGATTATCTAAACAATATTTATTTTATCATCACATTTTTGTATAATAAATTCATTTCAATAAAAACTTTTAGAAAAAAAATCAATTATTTTACAAAAGTTCATATCAAAAGGTTTGCTTTCAAAAAAACTCATAGCTAGAGCTTTGTTTAGACTTTATTGCTTTTTTTGGTTGTTTCTACAGCCATTATTGCTCCTTCTTCATGTTTTCATGTCCATGGTGTAATTTGAAAGATTGAATAATACCAATATAACACTGACTGAACTTTAATAACTGTTTTTATTTAAAATCCAGAAGTCACTCATTATTTAAAATTAAAGTTTAAAACAAACAATTTTACAAATCAAGTTAATAATCAATATCCAATGCTGAAACGTACTTGTCAATTAACCACATTTACACTTTGAAACATGTGAACATGCAGATTTCAACATTTAAGTTTGTCTTATATAAAGGTGCGAATAAGTGCAAACAAAGCTGGGGGACTTTAATTCGACGAAAAGTATTTATGAGGTAAAGAGAATGCCATAAGGAGGATCAGATATACAAAGAGTAGAAAGATAGGTACTTTGAAATAACTATAATAAGGGAGGGGCTCGGGGATTCGACTGTAACTCATTCAGACAGTAATTGATCTTTGAACCCAAACATTGGCCAACATTTATGTGAAACAGTTTTTGGGTAGAGTGACTTAAACATTGTATCTACAGCTTTTTCAAGCTGTGTTTATGAAGTTTAGGCCCCCAACCAACAATTTTTCTCTTTTTTTACATGTTACTGTTCACAAATTTTGTAAACGCTGTTTTGTAAACGCTGTTTACTATCAAAGTGGAGCTTCCTGTCAGAGCTCAGTTAACGTGACCAGCAGAATTATTGGGTGAGGCCAGCAATCAAATTTGATCTGATTTGAAAAAAGATCAGATGAGTATTTTTGAAATCACAGGGTAGGTTGCATATTTATTAAATGGCCCAAGACGTAATAAGCAATAATCACTGTAAGCAGTTTTTGTTTTTATAACAAGCAATTTCTTCTTTTTCTAATTATCTTCTACTCTGATTGATTATTTTTCAAATTAAATCCAGTTTAAAAATTTCGTCTGCCAACTCTTTGAAATTAGACAGGTCTAAAATTTTGCAAAACAGGAAACAGTTAACAAAAGAATAATATTCACTTCAAGACTGTACTTACACTTCTGAATCTGGATTATTTTCCTGATTTCTACAATTTTCTAATTTCTTCTGAACTGGACCAATCAACTCCCTTTGCAAAGGTTCCTGACTTTTCACCATATGCTTTAATTCTGAAAACAAGATGTGATTGGTTAGAAATGTTACCTTTACAGATGACTGATTGATTGATCAATTGAATGAGGTTTAACGCCACTTTGACCAGTATTTCAGTCATATCGTGGCGGCTGGAGCAGTTAACTATGGAATTTCTCACACCAGTACTACCATATCATATCTGGTGGCTGGAACAGCTAACTATGCAATTTCTCACACAAGTACTAGCACTACATCCTATCCTAGCCTCCAGCTGCTATCCCACTTAGGTTACAATTATCCACCCATTGGTGGGAGACAAATGTCAGAAAGGATATGTGCTGCCGCCGGGGATCGTACCAATGACATCCCATGATTAAAGATTAGCACCTTCACCCTGGTACCAACAGAAATGATTAATGAAGAACTCATATGTGAAACAAAGGTACTGAGACTTACCTTTTAACCCATCCCCACACAGTGATGCATCTAAACGCCCCTAAATATGGAAAAGCTTTGGAAAACATTGTGGAAAATAAGAAATTGCTTGTTACAAGCAAATTTCTTCATTATCCACATTGCTTTCTGCCCCAAAAGACAAAGATTTTAAAGATTTCACATATTCAATATTGTTTTCCGAAGCCTCTTTGAATTTGGACTGGCCTAAAACTTTGTCGTGTGGGAATTGGTTAAAAGTTGAACAAATTGAGAAACAGACAACAAAACTATAGACTGGTCGAAATTCAAAGAAATTGCAATGTACACAAAAAAATTAAGTTTGTTAACTTTTGAAAGTCTTAATCTTACTTGGTAAAAATCATTGTGGTCCTGAAGAAATTGCTCAAGTTTCTGGGTAGGAAACATTGTCACAAGCGATTCCTTTATTTTACACAATATTTTCCCAATTGTTTTCCTTGGGGGCGTTGTGTAGGTATGGGTTAAAGATTTTGGTTCAAACTTTTAAATTTTATTATTCTTCCATCAAACCCTACATTGTTAGTACTTGTCAGAACAATTCAACGACTCATACCCCTAACTAGCGCTTTGTTACTCAAGTAGCACTGTTGACCTTTACATTACCCCCAATAAAAATCAAGCACCTCCATTGATCATGGATAATATGTGTATAAAGTTTTAATGTCCTATGTCAAATAGCCTATGAGTTAACCCTTTCCTGTTTAACAAAATTTTAGATGTTCAAATTCAAAGATTTTGCAGACAAAAATTCACAGTGGATTAAAGTTGAAAAATAACCATTCAGATTGGTAGAAAAATTGTGAAAAAAGAAGAAATTGCTTGTTACAAGCAATTTCTTCTTTTAATACAATTTGTTCTCAGATTTAAAATCACAGGGACATAAAAACCAGGGATTGAACAGGAAAGAGTTAAGCTTCAGAAGAGACAAATATGCTTGTGCATGACCCTTCAAACAATTGATCAAGTTAAATTGTTTGCCAAGTTAACCCATTCCCACTCAATCCCTCCTTTTTACGCCACTCAATGAAAAGGCTTTGGAAAATATTGTGGAAAATGAAGAAATTGCTTGGATCAAGCAATTTCTTCATTATCCACAATGTTTTCTATCCAAAACGACGAAAAAATTTAAAATTCAATCAACTTAAAATTGTCGTCTGCAGATCCTTTCAATTTGGACCAGTCTGAAATTTTATTGTGTTGGAATGGGTTAAGACTCAGATCAGACTATGCATCTGCTGAGTCTGATATGAGTCTTATCCGACCTTGACCTTTGACCTAAGTGACCAAAAAACAAGAGGGCCATTGGCCCTGGGGCGCTCACCTGAGATAAAGGCTCTTTTTCTTTCAACAGTCTAATTTCATGTTAAGCTTAGGATTATGAAACAAGTGGGCCACAATTACATATAAAGACTATGAACCTGGGGATCCAAAAGTCTAAATTACAAATTCCAAGGCTTAAGTGCTGATTTGAAAGAAGGAAAACCTTTTTCCATGGGTTATAATTTCAGAAATATTTATTTATTTGAATGGGGTTTTACGCCGCTTTCAACAATCTTTCAGTTATATCGCGGCTTGAGCACCTAACAATGGAATCCTGGTATTTCTCACACCAGTACTACCATTACATCCCTTCCTAGCCTCCAGCTGCTATCCCACATAGGTCTACGATTATCGACCCATTGGTGAGAGACAATTAGTCGGAAAGGATGAGTGCCGCCGTTGGGGATCGAAACCCGGGACCTCTAGATTAATTTCAGAAATAAGATGCTTCGTGCCTATACCCCCCCCGGCTCCGCCCTGTAGACCCGAGGATCATGATTTTAGCTATTTTGTAAGAGATCAATATACTGATGCTTCATGCAAAATATCAAGGCTCTACGCCTTCTGGGTCAGGAAGAGAAGATTCTTAAAGATCATTTTGAAATTTCACTTTTGTTGCCATGGCAACCAGAATTTTAAAATGATTTCAATTCTTTTAGCTTATTTTAAGGGGGAACCACCTAAGGAACATTTCTGCCAAATTTGGGAGGAAATGTCATTTAAAAAATCGTTCTTTATTTCTATACACCCCCACCTCCCCGAGCTCCGCCCCTGGGGAACCGAGGATCATAATTTTAGCTATTTTGAAAGAGGTAAATATACTGATCCTTCATGCAATATATCAAGGCTCTACCCATTCTGGGTCAGGAGGAGAAGATTTTTAAGATTATTTTAAAAATTCACTTTTGTTGCCATGGCAACCAGAATTTTAAACCAATTTCAATTCTTTTAGCTAATTTTAAGGGGGAACCACCTAAGGAACATTTCTGCCAAATTTGGTTCAAATCAGCCCTGTGGTTTTGGAGGAGATGTCATTTAAAAAATCGTTCTTTATTTCTATATACCCCCCCCCTCCCTGGGGCCCCGCCCTTGGGGACCGGAGGATCATGATTTTAGCTATTTTGAAAGAGGTCATTATACTGATGCTTCATGCAAAATATCAAGGCTCTACGCCATCTGGGTCAGGAGGAGAAGATTTTTAAAGATTATTTTAAAATTTCATTTTTGTTGGCATGGCAACCAGAGTTTTAAACGGATTTCAATTCTTTTAGCTGTTATTGAAGGGGACCACCTAAGGAACATTTCTGCCAAATTTGGTTCAAATTGGCCCTGTGGTTTGGGAAGAGATGTCGTTTAAAGAAATTGTTGACGGACGACGCACGACGGCCTGACAAAAGGGGATCACAATAGCTCACTTGAGCACTACGTGCTCAGGTGAGCTAACAATGGGTCACTTCCTTTGATCAGTAGCAACAATTGTTTTAATGAGTTTTAAGTGTGAAGCTCAGTAAGTGATTTAGAGCACGAAAAAGTCTATGGACAGATGGATGTACCGACACATATAGACATGGTGAAACCAATATGCCCTCCTCTATTCTGAGGTGGGACGAAAAATTAGAATCCACAACATAGAGTCTGGTAGATAACAGATTGTCATCACTCTCATCAGGAGGTCTGTGGTATTCATTTGTAGTGTCTACAATAATTCTATTTTAGTTTCCTCTATCAAGATTCAAGAGTATTGATTGGCGGAAATTACTTTTCATACTGCAAATGTATGATAATTTAAAGTTCTATGAACAAAATTTTGAGCCCGCAACTATTTTGTATGCTTTCGCAAAAAGTAGATCCATAAAATTTTACATTTAACATGTAAAGTATTTGCTTTATTTTGCTAGATGGCATTTGGGTATAATAAATGAAAAGAATTTATATTTTCATTGAGGTATCAACCTAAAAATATAATCAAACTAATATATGAATCTGATTCATACAGTGTGATTCATATGTTCATACCTAAAAGAAAACAAAATTTTTTCAAATGTATCCTGATACAAAAATGACTGACGGAGAGATATATGCATGCTATAACATCAACTTTGACTCATTAACAAACAACAAATTTTAGACTGGACCAAATTGAAAGGAGCTGCAAATGAATGACAATTTCATGTCAATGATCTTTTCGGGTTAACTTTCTTTCCCTAGTTAGATGAAATCTTTAAAGTTCAAAGGTAGCAAAATTTGTGTGTTTACTCTTGGCTTGTCAACTTGTTGGTCATATTAGACAAATCTGAGTGTACTTTTACTAGTTCGTAGCTTTGACAAATTTACTATTTAGGGTTTAATGCAACTTCAACAGTATTCTAGTTAAATTACACCAGTTTAGGAAAAGATTTATTATTATTTGTGTTCCAACAAAAGAATTGTGTATGGACAGAAGGACTGACAAATGGACATTAGACATTTACCTATCACAATAGCTCACCTCTAGCACTTTGTGCTTTGGTGTGCTAACAAAAGTTGATAGTTCTTATAAAATCAGTATACAATAGCTGGACCTACTTTTCATCTGTTGAGCCATTTTGGGTATTTCTTCCCTTGGAGAATCCTTCAACAAAACAGTAGTGACATATCTGTTGAAAAACAATATCAAACTAACAAAGCATTCAATATATCAATTTGATGAACCAAGACTGGCAATCAAAACATGAAAGACCAATCAAATATCACATTTGACCAGATATGAACTTTAAACTACGCCATTTATGTTTCACATTTTTATTGGTTTGACAACACAAATTTTGTTAGTAAAGGCTGGAAAGGTGTTAAATTTTGCTGCCAGGTAACTCATTATGATTTCAAATTTTGTACTGAAGATTCAGTGGAAGCACATGAATATGCTCCCTTCATAGATACAAATAGGTCTCAGATTTATTTATTTTTTTACTCAAATGAGACTTCACTTATATTTCAGGGTGGAATAAATAGAGAATATCAAATGAGTTGTCATTTAGTACCAAATTTATTAAACAAATCATCTATAAATTTTGTAATTCATGAGCATGAATTTGATATTCTTTTTATAATATGACGTAAATATTTGAGATAAATTGATAAAATTCCTGCAATTTTAAAATTCCTCAAAACATATAACGCCATTTGTAAAATGATATTACATGCATTACATGACATTATTCTAACAGTAACGAGAACACGTTATAACAGGCTTCACTACACTTACATAGTTATTACACTAGTTTAATATCACTTATGTAATATCAAAAATATTTAAAAGAGTTTATTCCATTCCTGAGTCATAGATTATATTATAAAAGGTTTAATTCTACTGAATAAGTAGTAATATTGTATAGAATAAGACAATCTTTACCAATAAATACAAGTTACACTTACAGTAAAGTAAAAATTCCCCGAGAGATTTGATCAAAGCACAAAGGAAATCACTCGAATTGAGGCAGAAACAAATACATGCTCCATGTTTAAACAAATTGCTCATTATGACTATGAAAATAAGAAATGAGTAATTTTCAATTTGTCATTTCCTGAACAGGAATCTGCAAACGCTCTTTGAGGGTTTTGATTTAAGATACATTCAGAACAGCATTTAGAATCAAGCCCTAAATGGGGGCACAACAACACTATGTCCCATTTGAGTTTTTTCCCTACCTTTGGTTAGTATTATGCTTAGTTCATATAAAATGTCTCTTGCACTACGAACTATCCAGGTTTTACTGTATATGGAATTTAGCCCCACCACTTTAACCCATTCCCACATGATAAAAATTCAGGCCAGTCCAAATTCAAAGAAGTTGCAAACGGTAATTTTAATATGATGGTATCTTTAAAATATTTGTCTTTTAAGGTAGAAAACATTGTGGATAATGAAGAAATTGCTTGTAACAAGCAATTTCTTCATTTTCAAAAATGCTTTCCAAAGCTGTCATATTTAGGGGCGTTTAAAAGCGTCATTGTGTGGGAATTGGATAAGTCATATCTTTTATCCAATCAAGATTCTTTACATAAATATGATAGAGAGTCACCCAAGGACTGGTTCTGTAAAATTTCAATGAAATACATCTGTGTTTCTGAGAAGAGGGCTTCCAAAGTTTTCACTATACACTATTTATGAAAATTTGCCCTGCACTTAGGAGCCATGTTTTTCAACAATCAAAATTCTTTGAATGAATCTGATAAAGGATCACCATGGGATCATTCATGCGACATACTAATGAAATCCATGGACTAGTTTTTGAGAAGATTATCAAGGTTTCATTTTACCAAATCTGTAAAAGCCATGTCTTTTTTTTTTATCCAATCAGAATTCTTTTACGAACTTTAATGAAGGGTCACCCAAGGCTTATTCCTGTGAATTTTGATTGAAATCAGTGCAGTAGTTTCTGAGGTTAAGATCTTTAAAGAAAAGGACTTTGTGCTTGAAGGACACAAAGCCATGAAAATAGCCTGCTGGCTTTCAGCGAGTCAAGCTAAAAATCTTTAACATAAGATTTCAAATCTATAATCTATACATTTTAAATAGTAGTTAAACCTCAGATTTTAGTCATAAAGGATTAATTGTTGACTTACTTATCTAAACTAATTCCTTCTTCACCAGCACTCTGTATAACACCAGCAAGGGCTATCTATAAATAAATGAAGTATTAATCCATTAGCAGACGGCAAAATTTTAGACTTGTCTAAATTGAAAGGAGTTGCAGACGACAAATTAAAGTGTTTGAAATTTCCTATTTTTCCAACTTCCTTGGTAGAAAACAATGTGTAAAATGAAGAAATTGCTTGTTGCTTGTCATTCTCCAAATTGTTTTCCAGAGTTTCAAAATTTCAACAACTATATATCATTGTCTGCAGTCTCCTTGAATTGGACTCCACTTGAATTTTGTCATCTGGTAAAGGGTCAAGTTGTTATATACAAGCACCCTGAATTAACTCATTATCTGACATCAAAATTCTAGACTGATCCAAATTGGTGGGGTTGCAGAGTAGAATTCAAAGCAGGCTTATATTGGAAGATAAGCAATGGGTTAGGAAAGCATTGTGATAAAAGGAGTTAATACAAGCCATTTCTTGTTTTCTTACAGTATTTTCTATACCCTTATTTTCTCCAGGGTATCCATATGTTAGGCTATGTGGTATATGGTTAAATAATTGATTTTAAGTCCAACAAGTAAATTTTATCAGTTGAGGATAGACTGCAAGACTGAGCAAAGTGTCACACATTAGCACTTCATGCCAGTGTCAAGGTTAGGTTGAAAAAGCTGGATGGTAGAAAGATCAAAGTCAAAAAGTGGAAATTTCTTACAAAAATGCTTCTCCCAATTCATTTTATGGATCACTCTTGTGATAGCTAACATGTATGCTCAGTTTCCAGGCAATATCTTCAATCATAATAGAGAAATGACCATAATTGAAGTTCATCTCCTCAATGCCAACAAAAAAAAAAGACAAGGCAATCGGTAGATTTGGGCTGTCAATCAAAGAATCATTTAACCAATCAAATTATTCATTTAGACTGGTACTTATGTGATGAATATAGTTTGGCGTTTTTATCCAAAGCAACCATGTTAAAAATTGATCAAGTGAGTTGTTGATATGCCACTTTATAAAGTCCCTGTAATCAAGAGACGAATCACAGCCCTAACCAATGCTAAGGCAACAAACTCCATAACATTCTAACTTTATTTCTTGTCTATGACCTTGAACTTTGATGACAGTAAAATGACAATGTGGTGTATAATCCCTACCTGTGATGGAGAGAAGATTAAACAAGAATCTGTGCCCAACGACTTTTCTACAAACTCTTCAGCATTCTTACGTAGTTTTTCTACATCCTCTGGTTTTTCTTTAAAATATCTGGTCTGTTAATAATGAATTGTATAATTTCTCTATCAAATACAGGTTAATGTACGAGGTTGGGATGAACAGAATGGTTGAAAATATGAATTGAGCATCTGGACAACATTTTCAACAATTGACCAATTGCAGCTGTTAATCAAATAATCAGTTGACCAATGAAAACATTCATTTAGACTGGAAGTTAACTTTGAAATCCAATATAAGCTGCTAGTTATATGAAACATTTTTATTTGTTTGGAGACTTAAATGTCGTAACTACAGCTTGATTAAGCTGTAGTTACGATATTTAGGTCGCCAACCAACCATTATGCTTTTTTGTTACATGCTACTAGTCATTCATTTTGCAAACTAACATTGATATAATTGAAGTCAATAGGCAGGGCTGATGGAATAAGTGGTCGGGCCCAGGGATTTGTCAATTTCACAAGTGCATGAAACCCAACATTGAACAACCTTAACACCCACACTGTGTATTTAGCACATTCCCGGATTTTCTAAAGAAATGTTTTATCATCAATTGGGTTTAAAGGATTGGAATCACTAGCTTTGGTTAACCCTTTCCTTGACAAACCCGGGATTTTACGTCACTGTGATTTTACACTTGAGAAAAAACATTGTGGATAAAGAAGAAATTGCTTGTAACAAGCAATTTCTCCTTTTCCCACAATATTTTCTACCAAATAGGATGGTCAGATTTCAAATTGCAAGTATTTTTCATTGTCGTCTGCAACCTCTTTCAAATTGGACCAGTCTAAAATTTCATAAAAAAGGAAAGGGTTAACACTTGTCCTGCTTCATAAAAGTCCTGTTTAGAATTGCACCAAAATCACAAGACTGAAATAACTGGATGCACTAGTTGCAGGTCAATATTTGATTTGAAAATGGATCAGTGAACAATTCTGGCTTGATAGGGACAAGCAGGTGATGTAGACTAAGATCAGACTGCACAATGTGCAGGGTTATCTTTGTCTATACCTCTTGCTCAAACAGGAATTTTCCAGGTTAAGCATGACAAGGGCTAATATCTATTTTGAAAATTGTTATTATAAACTAGTCTGACTTTAAAGGGACAAGCAAAAGGTGAACACTACAATCAGCTAGCACATAATCATGTGCAGGCAGATCTTTGTCTATACCTCCTGCATGAAGAGGAACATTCCAGGATAAGCATGACAATGGTTAAGTTACTAGTTTACCTTCAAATCAATTAGAAAACCCTCCAAAGGTCTGAATGGATTATGAACAGTAAGATGATAATGTAACTTATCCATCAGAAGCAGCTCAAAGGCAAGAACAATGTTGGCAAACTTGTATCTGTCCCCCTTTAGGTTCCCTACAAACTGGTTGATGGAGACATTAAACTCTTCCACCTTACATGCTAAATATACACATGTCAACCTGAAATAGGCAAGGAATAATGTGCAACTATTATCAAACAATCCTTTTTAGAATTGCTGAAGAAAATGGTTGTGGAAAAGCATTTTGGAAAAGGAGAAATTGCTTCTGAGAACATGTATTTCTAAAGAATTAAAGATGAAAAACATGCAGCCCTGCCAGTAAATATTTATCGGCAAAACGGAATTCAACACACTTTATAAGAAGGGTCAACCAAGGACCAAACCTGCAAAGTTTGTTCCAAATTGGCCCACTTGTCCTGGAAGAGAAGATGCTAAATCTGTTTCCATATAATGACACTTTTTGCAGCCTCCAAGTGGAAAAGCTTTGGAAAACTTTTTGGGCAATGAAGAAATTGTTTGTTACAAGCAATTTCTTCATTTTCCACAATGTTTTCTACCCCAAAAGTAAAATAAATTCAAAATTACATCAACTGAAATTTGTCATCTGCAAAAAATTTCATTTTGACCAGTCTAAAATTTTGTCTTGGGGAATGTGTTAAAGAATAATAAATGACACATGGCCTAATGATGAATTGATTCTAAAAGCTCCCTATAAGCATTTTTGCTGAGGATGGCTCATGCCAACCAGCTTCAAACAATACAGTTGGACTGAGGTAATAAATTTTCTAAAACATGTGGTCAGGGGCATAAGGTAAAAGCACTTATAATCATTACAGACAACAAAATTTTTAATTGGTCCAAATCAAAATAAAGTTGTAGACGAAATTCCAAATCACACTAAAATTGGATAATCAATTTTAAAATATGTCTAAATATGTTTTCAATTTCTCCTATTCTAATAATTTCAAGAAAATGGTTAATAAAAAACATTGTGGAAAACAAAGAAATTGCTTTTAACAAGTAATTTCTTCATTATACATGATATTTTACGGCCCAAAACACACAAAAACTAGAATTTCATCACTCATCTAAAATTTTGTCGTCTGGTAATGGGTTTAGTAAAACTACTTATGTCAAATCTAGTGGATGGTAATCTATTCACATCAAAGGTAGTGAGTGATAATCCATTAACCCATTCCAACTCAGTGACGCTTTTAGACGCCCCAAAGAAAAAAAGCTTTTGAGAACATTTTGGAAAATGAAGAAATTGCATGTAAAAAGCAATTTCTTCATTTTTCACAATGTTTTCTAGCCCAAAAGTAAAAAAAAATCCAATATTTCTTAATCTTTAAATTGTCGTTTGCAACTCCTTTGGACCAGTCTAAAGTCAGGTAATGGGTTAAAATACTTACATCAAATCTAGTGGATGGCATTCCATAAACATATAATACTTACTCTAATTTCATTGAGGATTTTCGATAAACATAAAATACTTAGATCTGCATCAATGTATCATCTATATCAATGGATGTTAACCCTTGTCATGCGGTATAAATTACCTTTCTGAAATGCTCCCAAATCAAAGGGCTGAAAGCACTGATAGAACTTGGTGTTCAAAAATCAATATTTCTTTAGGTTTGTTTGTTTGAATGGGGTTTTACGCCACTTTCAACAATCTTTCAGTTATATCGCTGCAGCTGGGGCACCTAACAATGGAATCCTGGTATTTCTCACATCGGTACTACCATTACATCCTTTCCTAGCCTCCAGCTGCTATCCCACATAGGTTTACGATTATCGACCCATTGGTGAGAGACAAATAGTCGGAAGGATGAGTGCCGCCATCTGGGATCGAACCTGGGACCTCTAGATTGACGGTCCGACGCGCTACCAACTGCGCTATGACAGCGGCAGATTTCTTTAAGAAATCAACTTCATAAACAACTCTGGCAGGAAATTACAAGCAGGAGGTGTAGACTAAGATCAGCCTGCACATAAGTGCAGTCTGACCTTAGTCTACACCTCCTGCCAAAACCGGAATATTCCGGGTTCAGCATGACAAGGGTTAATCAATTAAGATAAAATCCTTACATGAAATCTGATGGATGTCTTTCCTTAACCCTTTCCTGTTTTTCAAAATTTTAGACTTGTCCAATTTCAAAGAAGTTGCAGACGACAATTAAAAGTGAGTGCAATTTGAAAAGTAACCAACCTATAGGGTAGAAAATATTGTGGGATAAGAAGAAATTGCTTGTTACCATTAATTTCTTCTTATCCCACAATATTTTCTTAAGTATAAAAACTTAGGGACATAAAATCTAGGGATTAACCAGGAAAGGGTTAACATAAGATACTTACATCTAATTTCGGGGATGGTTTTCCATAAGCTTAGAATATTTACTCCAAATTTTAGAGATAATAATACATTAACCCATTACCACCCAAGAAAATTTTAGACTGGTCCATATTGAAAGAAGCTGCAGACTATTATTTAAAGTTTATGAAATTTAAGATTTTTTCAACTTTCTGGGAAAACATTGTGGAAAATTCAGAAATTGCCTTTAAACACAATTTCTTCATTTTCTACACAATGTTTTCCCATTTGTTTTACTTGAGGGGAGTCCAAAAGCATCATTGTTTGGGAAGGGGTTAATCAAAAATACTTACATTAAATTTTAAGAATGGTAATACATTAATCCTTTCCTGGTTAATCCCTGGATTTTATGTCCCTGAGTTTTCATACTTGAGAAAATATTGCGGGATAAGAATAAATTGCTTGTAACAAGCAATTTCTTCTTATCCCACAATATTTTCTACCCTTTAGGTTACTTTTCAAATTGCACTCACTTTTGATTTGCATCTGCAACTTCTTTGAAATTGGACGAGTCTAAAATTTTGAAAAACAGGAAAGGGTTAATATTAAATACTTACATTGAATTTTGTGGGTGGTAAAACATTAATATAAAATACTTACCGGGTAATTCAAATTTTATGGATGGTAATATATTAATGTAAAATACATTGTACTTACATTAAATCTCTTGGATGGTAGTCCATAATAGAGTTGTGAATGTAGAACCTTTTGAAGTAGGTCAAGGCTGTACCCTGTATTCAATATGAATCTTTATCAAAATACAAAATCTTAGCCCTTGTCATGCTGAACCCGGAATATTCCGTCTTTGGCAGGAGGTATAGACAAAGATCAGACTGCACATATGTGCAGTCTGATATTGGTCTACACTACCTGCTTGTCCCTTTTCAGTCAGAGTTGCTCATTGGATAAATTTGCAAACTAAATGTTACCCTGCAATTGGTTTTCCAAGTACTTTTAGACCTTTGATTTCAATGCAATTCTGTAGATAATTTATAATTCAGTACGACAAGTGTTAGGCTAGTCCAAATTGAAAGCAGTTGCAGACAATGAATAAAATTTTTAAATCTCTTTGTCTTTAGGGAAAATAATCATTGCAGACAACGAAAATATTGCTTAAAACAAGCAATTTCTTAATATTCCACAATGCTTTTAAAAGTTGTTTTTTGTTTTTTCTCTTAAGAGGCTTTAAACTCTGGATTGTGTGGGAATTGGTTAACAGAAAGTATAAAGCTAATATATCTCCTATTGAACCTTCTAAATATTTTATCCTTTCATCATATCTTCTTGGTGACCTTCTAATTGATCTTACAAATTCATTAATTACAAAATTCCCAGGCAATATTTTATAAACCATTGCAAATAAAAATAATTTTCTGGGTAAGCAATACATTCTCTTTTATATCTGGTCAACTAGAGGTACTTGAGCAGCAGAATCACTCCACAGGCTTGATTTTACCAATATAGAGAGAGCAAAATATTCAAAAGATTTCACTATATCCCACATTGGCAGATCACCGGCCCTGCCCATCCACTCCGCTGGTCATACCCACTGACTCTCGCAGGAAGTTCCACAGCATTAATTTGCAAAAACTAATGTCCAGTAACATGCAACAAAAAAGTTAGATGGTTGGTTGGCGACCTAAATGTCATAACTACAGCTTGAATAAGCTGTAGTTATGATATTTAAGTCACAAATCAAACAAGAATGCTTCAAATAGATGTAGGCCAATGTGTGAGTTCAAAGTTCACTTCTGGTCTAAATGACTAATTTGATTGGTTGACTCATTCTTTGATTGACAGCTGCAATTGGTCAATTATAAAACTAAGTATCCCACATAAAATCTTGTTTTTCAAGAGATAAAAATTTCTTGAAAGTACATGATAAAAGACAATGAAGGACAATTTCTGCAAAATTTTGTCGAAATCAAGTGGATAGCTACTAAAAAATTTTTTTTTAAAAGTTTTCATTATATCAATTAAAGAAATAAGAAAGGTCTATAAAGGCATGTTTTTGATATAATCTAAATACCTTTATGCAATATATAGACCCATTACCAAACAATATTTTAGACTGGTCCAAATTTAAAGAAGTTGCAGCCTACAATTTAAAGTTCTTTCTGGGTAAACATTGTGGAAAATGAAGCAAGTAATTTCTTTATTTTTGTTATCCCAATGTTTTTTTCTTATTGGGTGCCCAAAAAGGGTCATTGTGTGGGAATGGGTTAAGCATAATTCTAGTATCATGCCTGTACAATTTGGTTAAAATCAAGCCAATAGTTTCTGAGATGAAGATTTTTGAAGTTATACTGTAAACCATATAATTTGGAATTACCATTCAAAGCTTTGATTTTCATTTTATTGAAATTCTTAGAAGAAATATGCCAAAAGGTCACCTAAAAATCATGTTAAAAATCAACCAGTAATTCTGTGGAGAAGGTTTTCAAGCAAAAAAGTTTAAGGATACACACAAAACGACACACAAAGGACATAACATCATGACAATAGCCTAAGTGACCTTCAGCCAGGGAAGCTAAAATGGAAGCAGCTTGTTAAGAATTAACCCATTCCCACACAAGCCCTCCTTTTTGGGCCCCTCAAGAAAAAAGTCTTTGGAAAACATTGTGGAAAATGAAGAAATTGCTTGTAACAAGCAATTTCTTCATTATCCACAATGTCTTCTATCCAAAAAGATTAAAAAAAATACAAATCCATCAACTTGAAATTGTCTTTTGCAGCTTCTTTCAATTTGGATCAGTCTAAAATTTTGCTGTGATGGAATGGGTTAAATCATATTTAAAGATATACTATTATCATTAGAACTTAACCCTTGTCATGCTGAATAAAATCCTCGTCAGAATTGAATTAAAATCAAAGGGCTGACAGTACCGGATGCAAATCATTACAGGCTAATAATTCTTTTAAAAATTTATCTTATAAACAACTCTGGGACGAGCAGGTAGTGTAGACTAAGATCAGACTGCACATATGTGCAGGCTGATCTTTGTCTATACCTCCCGCAAAAACAGGAATATTCTGGGTTCAGTATGACAAGGGTTACCATACATACATGGACTTACCTGAACATATTTTGGCATGGTAGGGTTGAATTTCTTGCAGAATTCACGAAGAATGAATTCAAAATGGCGCATCATCAACTTTTCCTCTGACGGAGTAAGAAAATGTTTTGCTTTACTCTTAGACTGAAATATAATTGCTTTAACCCATTCAAACACAGCAAAATTTTAGACTGGTCCAAATTGAAAGAAGCTGCAGACGACAATTTCAAGTTGATGGAATTTTGAATTTTTTCTTCTTTTTGGATAGAAAACATTGTGGATAATGAAGAAATTGCTTGATACAAGCAATTTCTTCATTTTCCACAATGTTTTCCAAAGTTTATTTCTCGAGGGGTGTAAAAAGGAGGGATTGAGTTGGAATGGGTTAACCCATTACCAGGTGACAAAATTTTACACTGGTTCTAATTCAGACAAAAATTCTTAGTTGAAAGGATTCTAAAAATCTTTCAGGGTAGAAGAGATTTGAAGTTTGTTTGAATGGGGATTAACACCGCTTGTAACAATTTTTCAGTCATATTGCTGCGGCAAGAGCACCTAACAATGGATTTCTGGTATATCTCGCACCAGTACAACCATTACATCCTTTCCTAGCCTCAAGCTGCTATCCCAGCTGAAAGTGAAAATGGAGCAATCGCTTTTCACAAGCAATGTTGTTTGGGAATAAAAGGAACATGGTACTGTATTTTTCCGACTAGAATCTCTTTAACTAATAGTAATAGAAAATCCTTAAGGTCAAATGAAATAAGGACTTATTAAAAATCTAAAAATAATCCCTAATTTCTTAACCCAATAACTAACAATCCAGCTCTATAACAACCCCCAAGGAAAATACTTTGACTTATGCCCAAACACCAAAATTTTAGACTGGCCCAAATTGAAAGAAGCAGTAGATGATAATTTCAAGTTAATGATTTTTTCTCTCTTTTTGAATAGAAAGCATTGTGGCTAAAAAGTGAAAAGAGAAAGTCTCAATCCTAATACCATATTACTACTAATATATGCTCCCAAAATCTATGCACTACATCTATATATCCTTTTTTACATATCATCACTTCCGTAGAATTTTGCTAAAATGAGCAATGCTTAAAGAAGACACTTAGTTTCAAATGGGGATAGAACAAGAATAAAGGACAAAACTATTAGGAGCTCTGCTGGTTCTTTAACATGCTTGAAGTGTAACCCCATTACATGAGACTTTGCTTTAACCCATTTCAACTCTGCAAAGTTTTAAACTAGTCCAAAATGAAAGATGCTGTAGATGACAATTTAACCCATTTCTGCACAAGCCCTCATTTCTACACCCTTTAGGCTTTGGAAATCATTGTGCAAAATGAAGAAATTGCTTTATTCAAGCAATTTCTTCATTATCCACAATGTTTTCTATCCAAAAAGACTAAAAAATTTAAATTGAAATTGTCGTCTGCAGCTTCTTTCAGTTTGGACCAGTCTAAAATTTTGTCGTGTGGGAATGGGTTAAGTGAAGTGAGTGAAATTTTAAAATCTTTACCTTTTCAGCTAAAGAATATTCTGGACAATGAAGAAATTGATTGTTATAAGAAATTAATTCATTTTTCTCAATACTTTCATAAGTTTTTTCTTGAGGGGCATAAAAAAGCGGTATAGTGTGGAAATTGATTAACATACTCATATGACAATTAGAACAATTACACTGACACTGAGTTTTTGCTTTGTACCTAATACATTTAGCAAAATGAACACTACTGAGTCTTGCTTTCATCTATATTAACTGAAATCCACATGAAGTAAAAACCCATGCTTTTTTCTTGAGGGGCTTCACAATGCATCAATGTGTGGGAATGGGTAAAGAGAATGTTATTCTTGTTTTAGAGAAAGATCTATCAAGTTATTTAAAATTAACTTTGCTTCAATTAATTTATGTCACATGACCTTGTTGTCAGCAGTAAGGTTTAATTTTCACAAGGAATTTAGAGTAACAGCTTTGCAGCTTAAACATTTGTGCTGTTTGATCTAAGTCTGCACCACCTTTTAAAGCCAGCATCTTTATAAAAATTAATCTAAACAATATTGACCTACAAACTACCATTCAAGTACTTTTAGAACTTTTATGTTAAAGTTTGTTTTATTTTTTACTTTAGAAAAGGATTTTATACAGAATAAGATAAGTTAGAAACAACAAACTATTTGTGGCCAATTAGTGAGCAAATATAACTTACATCCATGTTTTTGCCAAACTTTTCAATAAATCTTTCATTTGCCTCCTTTTGAAGCAGAGTAATCTCATCTTGGTTATTAAACATCCAGTGTTTTCTCTGTGTTCCATTGGCAAACATCTTTCTGAAATTGATGTAACAGTCAATTACTTCATTTGAATTAGTTAATTACTGTAGTGCAGTGTCAATCCTTTCATTGTAATCTACTACAAATTCAAAATTACAGTTGCTATGGTACGAAATAACCGTACTGTACAAATCATGGGACGAAATGGTTATGGTACGAAATGACTGAGTACCATATATTTCATCTAATCTACAGAACAAATGATAAATCGACACGAAATTAATTTTATAAATAATTTTCGAATAACTATTACATATATAACCACACTTAATACCGATATTATATAATATAGAAGAAAAATTCTATCAGTTTACACGGATCTGAAGTGGAATATTTTACAAAGACACCGGTTTATTAAAGGGAAGTTACTGTAACTACTTTCTATTATCAGAACGTAGAAAGTAGGTAAATGTTTTTGAAGCTTTTTGAAAATCTGTTTTATTCAGTTTGTTCATTCTTTTTTTTATTTGAAATTGAACTGTTATGAATTGATAAATGTTAAGTGACGCTAAAACGCATGATACCTCATGAATGATTATATAATACTGAAAATTAAAGCACCGAAGGTACTTTAACAGTTTTACTTACGTGGATTTGATTCTCTTAAACAAACTCCACTCCGCATTTTAGCCTAGACCCTTTGTAATAGTTCCTTTAAAATTTCGTACTTTTACTTTTTGCATCGCGATTTTTGAATGTCCTTTCTTCTGCGTTAGGCTGTTCCGGATGGTTGTTGCATTCTATGTAAATTTGACGAAAAGTTTATTCTTAGCATATATTCAAGGCAAATGAACACCCTTTAAGATGGGGAACCAGTCAAACGGCCCCTTGTGAAACTGGCCCCTGGTAAACCAGTCAAACCACTTTCAATGAAAGGACAAACCTTCCCTGCATTAAATAAACGATTAAACCGCCCAGAAATCGTCAAACCAGCCCCAAAATTGTCAAACCAGCCCCAACATATTGTAAGATGAATGTAAAATGATAAATGCAACTAACTATCCAACCTTCATTCATACATTTTATTTGTAATTTAATTTTGTTGTTATAAAGAATGTTTATAACGCTAAACTCATTAACAAAATATGAATGATATAAGAATAAAAATTTTTTGTCTGGTATCGAACACTACCTTTACTGTATTTGGTGAAAATAATTGATTAGTCAATGGTTTTAGTTAATTAATTCTGATTACCCAATTAAAGACAAGTACTAATCAAACCTTTTCAATAATCTGTATTCTACTTTAAAACATGCCTGTTAAAGCCTTTAATCCTATTGTTTTTTCGGCAATTAGACATTGAACTTTCAAACTTGTGGAAACATCATTCAGTTGAAAGCATTATTCAAAGATGCTACATTTATCCTTTAAGCGGTGTTTGTCAGCTTATTAGCTCATTGGGTACAGCACTTGACTTCAAACCTCAAAATCATGGGTTTGAACTATGGGCTAACCAATGTAACAAATAAAATTTCATTTGGATGAGTGTTTAATCGAGGCTCCTTTTGGACGGTGCTTCAAAGTGGTAGCAACGAGAATAAACGAGGTTGCTTTAAGCAGTGTAGATTTAATGTATATTGAGGCATATTGTTATACCCATGTATGTCTGTCTGTCTGATTGTATGTCTGCCCACAGCTTAACCTGTATATTTTACTTGCTTAGCTAAACTAAACTCTAAAACTATGCAAGGTACAATTTTCATACTAAGCATAAAGGTACATCTCATTACTTACGTAAGTTATGGGTCAAGATCAACCTATATTGATAGACCTGTTGTTGGGACATTGTTTGATGAAATTGGTTAGATTTTTTTTGGTAGCTTAAATCAACAGACAGAATTTTGAGACCGTCTCAAAGTTCAACGAGTGCAAACTGCCACTGGAGGCTTAACCACTAAATCTGTTAAATGCCTACACCATAACAAGTAGTTCTTATGTATTTCAGAAATATTGAAAACTCTTCCTGCATGTTCACCTCGTCTGTATTTTAGCTCACTTGAGTATCTTCAGAAAAAAGCTTTGGAAAACATTGTGGACAACGAAGAAATTGCTTGTAACAAGCAATTTCTTCATTATCCACAATGTTTTCTACACCATAAGACAAAATTTTCTAAATTCAACCAATTTGGAATTGTCGTCTGTAACTTCTTTCAATTTAAACCAGCCTAAGATTTTGCAATGTTGTAATAAGTTAACTCCTTGGTTACTTTAATCTTGTAATATTTATCGTGATAACCTTTAGCCAAGAAGATCACAATGCTTTGCTAGCTTACAGTACTTTCAGTACTTTGATTTAAACTTTACGAGAGACCACTTCAAGTTGTACCATCAGTATTTACCATCGTCGGTAGAGCCGACATAACTAAACATTTTCCGAATTTGCCTTTCCCCACAGTATTTCACAATACATGTATATTCATTTTCACAATTATGGCATTTTGTAGTGGTGAATTTTTCATTTTAATTCATCGCTTTAGATCTGCAATTGTTTCTTTTCCTTAAATCTATTAACATGTTATAAGTGCATACCGTATATATGGAGGAAACGTCCAATATTTCGTTATTCTGTAATCAAATTTAAACAAAGCCCAAACAACTACAACAACAAAAAAAAAAAACATCGCAACTTAAACACAGTGTTGTTGCTTCAACATTAATGTACAGTGAGGTTGAAGATCCTTATAAAAGCAGAATAGGTAAATGCTTACTTACATTCGATAATTTCACAGTATATATAAATACAATAATTCTCCACGGCTGATATAAGTATAAGTTATTGTCTAATATACCTTTGCTTTGATTAATTGATAAAATGACACAAGGATGAAAAAAATCTTAGGAATATAATGTATTGAAAATAAAAGAAAGAAAAATCTTCTTGAGCAACAAAATTCATTGAAATATTAGTGGCCAGTTTTGGGGGGCCGGTTTGACCGACAGAAAATCGATTTTGGGGCGGGTTTGACTAGGGGCCGGTTTGACGAGGGGCCGGTTTGATTGTAAAGCTTAAGATGAAACGAATCTTGTGAAGATAGCTATATACTGCCAGAAATGACCCTTTTTACTCTATTTTGAATTAGTTTTTTGATGAAATCCTTCAGTCCTAGTTGGTAACTTTATGTTTAAATGTAAAGAAACTGAAACAAACAAGTGAAAAGCCTCAACAATATTCTAAAAGTAACCTTATTGTGCTGCATTCCCCAAGGAAACTAAAATCACTTATCTTTGTTTGGTAATTTATGTATTTTAATGACATGAAATCATTTAACCCTTTCCTATTTTCTGAAATTTTGAACTAGTCAAAATCAAAAGAGGTTGCAGATGACAATGAAAATTTGATGTGATATGAAACTAAATCATCCTATGTGATAGAAAATATTGTGGAAAAAGAATAGAAGGGGGTCAATAGAAGATAATTTATGCCACATTTAAAGACGCTAGGCCTTAATGTTTGGGAGTTGAAGTTTATCAAAGATTTCCTTCTTTATTTCTATGTAAAATCAGAGATCCCACCAAGAAATGTAGAAGGAAATCATTAAAAAACTTCTCCCAAACCATAAGGCCTAGAGCCTTGAAATGTGGTATAAATCATCATCTGTTGGATCCTGATTTTACAGATGAGTAAAGAAGGAAATCTTTGAAATCTTCTCCTCCCAAACATTACAGCTTGGAGCTTTGACTTTTGGTAAAAATCATCATCTATTGACCCTCTACCAAAATTCTTCAAAGAATTACCTTATCTTAACAATATGCCCTTTTCTGTGTGATCCTTGATTTTACATAAAAATAAAGAAGGAAATCTTTGAAACCTTTTTCTCCCAAGTCATAAGGCCTAGATATTTAATATTTTGTATGAATCATTGTCTATTGCACCTTTACCAAAATACTTCATAGAACTACCTTATACGGAAAATAAGCCCTTTTATGCTCATTTTCTGATTTTAGAAAAGTAAAAAGGAGGATATCTTCTCCTTCTAAACCATTATGCCTAGAGCTTTGATATTTGGTATGTATCAATGCCTATTGATCCTCTACCAAAATACTTGAAAGAATTACTATACTCTGGAAATTAGCGCTGTATTGTGTTATCTTTAATATACCTTGGATTAAAGGAGAAAATCTTCTCCTAAATGAATTGGTGTACTGAGCTTTGATGTTTTGTATATGTCATAAAGCCTTGAGCCATCATACTCAGGGGAGCAATATAGGACCATCATGGTTCTCTTGTTTCAAATGTTATAACTGTCTCTAACCAAATCATACACAATAATGGTTTTTGATGCCCCAAAGAAAAAAAATATACTTTATGGAAAATTGAGAAATCAGTTTGAACAAGCAATTTCTTCATTCATCTTTTCTGAACACTATGTTTTCTACTCAAAAGTGAAAAAGAAAAAAATTATTTTCTTATTTGAATTTGGACCAGTCTAAAATTTTGTTGTTGGGAATGGGAAAACAATTTTAAGTTACGCAGACCACTTATACACTATTTGCAAATTGTTATACCCCCGCAAAACGAATGTTTTTGTGGGTATACTGGAATCAGCCTGTCTATCTGTCTGTTTGTGTGTCCGTCTGTCTGTGTACAAAATACTACCAATTTTGTGTCGCAAACTCCTCCTTCAGTTTTGCTTCAATACTATTGAAATACCACGATTAACCACGCGTTGAAGTTTTGCAAGACGCAATTTTGAAGTCTTAGTTCCCCTGGTTCAAGAATTATATCCTCTTGAACTTAGACATTATTTATGCTTTGTGGACAAATACAGCTAATCATAGTACCAATATTTTGTCGGGAACTCCTCCTTTCTAGAAAAGCAAAGTCAGTAGCTATGTCCTTGTATTGTAAAAGCTCTCATTACACTGAAAGCACTGGCGGGAGTATTAGGTCACATACTGTGACAAGTTCTTGTTAATTATTACTATTGACAACTATTGTTAACTCGCTATCCTTTGTGACTTTCTAATTAATTCATTTTTTGGGTTAGTTGGTACCTTGATTTTATTAGACTCACTGTATTTTTTTGGCTTTTAAACATAGATATACAATTGATAACTATGATTGTGTGTCTCCCAAACCAGTCAGTGTAAGTGTGAATGATAATTTCACGCGTTCATCATCTATTCAATGGACTCATCATACCTTTATTTTGTTACAATTGTTTACTATAAGTTGTAAGCATCTTTGCTAGCCAAGGGTTCTAACTCCACCTTGTGCCTTATGAACAAGGAGGAGGTAGAACCCTTGGCTAGCAAAGATGAGTTCAGTTGTAAGTTGTTGCCAGTGAAATTGCCAATTTTGCCAATTTTGAAGCCAGAATTTTTTGTTGCAATTGGTTCCATTGGCAGCAGGATCCCTGCGTTTTGGTATACTCTTTCATTTTCTTTTCACATCCTTTTTTGATACAATTTATTACCTTTTCTAACAAATAGGATGGGAAGATAGAATAAACTTGAAAATGTCACAATTGATTAGTGTCAAAATCAGCCTTAGCGTAGTGAAATCAAGTTAAAATAATAAAATAGATAAAGTATATTATTAAAGTATACTCTCAATACAAAACAAGATGCCTAACAATAAACAAGCTAAGAAGCACTTTTAATAACCTTTATCATGTACAGTCATACGGTGATGTTAAGAGACTGTGATGCCGCACATTTACAACTATGCCTTAAAAAATTTCTAATCATTGAGAATATGTTTGAGCTAACAAAAAGCTGACAATATTGCATTTGACTGTGTGCCTACTGCACTATTTTTTAGGACCATTTGAATAGTCTAAGACATTGTCCCCTTTGTTCAAAAGCCCTAGTAGCAAGATTGTCATTGTGATCCATCCATTTTGTAAATTGACCCATTCCCACACAGTGACGCTTTTGGAAGCCCCTCAAGCAAATCAATTTTGAAAACATTGTGTAAAGTGAAGAAATTGCTTGTAACAATCAATTTCTTCATTTTACACAATTTTTACTATCCAAAAAGTTGAAAAAATCTAAAATTTTCATAAACTTTGCATTGTCGTCTGCAACTCCTTTACTTTTGGTCTAAAATATTTCCATCTGGTAATGGGTTAAACCATGGTAACATTGTCCCATTATTTTGAAAACCTAGGCAGATAACTATTCTACAGAGAACCCTTTCTTGTACATTCCCTGATTTTAACATGCCATTCATATTACACTTTAGAAAACATTGTGGAAAAAGAGGAAATTGCTCGTAATTCTATCATATAGGATGGTAACTTTTTGAATTGTACTCACTTCACAATCCTGTCTACCAGTCCTTTGAATTTGAACAAATCTAAAATTTTGAAAAACAATAAAGAGCTTAGTGAGCTTAATCCCTGTCATGTTGAACCCCGAATATTCCTGTCTTGCAGGAGGTTTAGACGAAGATCAGCCAGCACATATGTGCAGTCTTATCTTAGTCTTCACCACCTGTTTGTCTCTGTCAAGCCAGAATTTTCTATGATATTAATTTTGAAAAGAAATGTCTACCAATAATCAGTGATTCTATTGCTTTTAGCCCTTTGATAGGGCCGCCGTCATAGCGCAGTTGGTAGCCTGTCAGACTGTCAATTTAGAGGTCCCGGGTTCGATTCCCGACGGCGGCACTCATCCTTTCCAACTATTTCTCTCTCACCAATGGGTCGATAATCTTAGACCTATGTGGGATAGCAGCTGGAGGCTAGGAAGGGATGTAATGGTAGTACTGGTGTGAGAAATACCAGGATTCCATTGTTAGGTGCTCCAGCCCCGCTATATAACTGAAAGATTGTTGAATGCAGCGTATAACCCCATTCAAACGAATTAGCCCTTTGATTTTTATGCAATTTCTAAAGAGGATTTTATTCAGCAAGAGTGTAAAGACTATTCAGGTGGAGTTGACCCTTTTATATGTGACAAAAAAAAATGACTGGTCTTTGAGTCGGATGAAGGTCTACCAAGGTGAATGTAAAATTTACAAAATTGCGTGTACTGTAAGGGGTCAAAATTGTTGTGAAAAAATAAAAAAAAAAGTGATTGACTCGTGATTTGAACCTGTCCCTAGCGCTGTGATAAGACCGCCTTTATTCAGCTACCGTATAATTTTTTAATTTTTATCACACATTTGGGGAAAGGAGAAATAAATTGACAACTTGACATTAATTATGGTGATGCCTCTCTTCCTAAGCTAATATCAATAAGACTTTGGTTAACTGCTCTACACATGTCTGTCCATCTGTCTGAACATACCATAGTACCGGTAGTTACCCAGTGTCCATCTATCTGTCCCATCCATCAGTGTCTTTTCCAAAATTTAATCTTCAAACTTACCCCATGCTCTGCTGAATATTTATCATCTATTTTAAAACTATTACGAAATTTATCAATATTGCATTCAAAGATTTACTGAAGGCAACAAAAACAAGCAGGTAGTGTAGGCTAAGATCAGACTGCACATCTGTGCAGGCTGATCTTAGTCTTTATACCTGCCATATAGGCACCAGAGAAATACATGTACATGTATTGCTTTGGGAATCATATTGAAAAAAAGAAAAAATAGCTTGAAACCAGCAATCTATCCTTCTCTTTAGATGTTTTTTACTGAATCAAGAACTGACTCTCCAGTTTCAACCCATCACCATACAAAGTTTTTTTTTTACACCGGATCCAAATTCAAAGGAAATGCAGATTTTAAGAAATTTTAGATTTTTTCCCCTACTTTTTGGGTAGAAAACATCGTATAAAATGTACGCGATGTTTTCCCCCTAGTGTTTTTTCTAAGGGGTGTCCAAAAGCATCATTGTGTTGAAATGGGTTTATACATTTTAAATTGTTGTCTTCAACTTCTTTCAATTTGGACCAAGATTAATTATTGTGGTAAATGATAATGAATTAACCCATTCCCACTTAATATCACCTTTAGACGCCCCTTATGTCAAAAGTATTTGGAAAAAAACATTGTGGAAAAACGAAGAAATTGCTTGTTACAACGCTCTTTTCTATCCAAAAAGATTAAGAATTTTAAATTTTCATCAACTAAAAGTTGTCGTCTGCAACATCTTTGAATTCGGACCGGTCTAAAATTTTGTTGTCTGGTAATGGGTTAAAACTGTCCAACTTGACCTGATTGTACAATTAATAGATATCTGTATATAGGTGAATGTCAATGTTAAGTCATCTTGTGAGGTCAATGTCTTCTATTCGGTTTTATTTATCTCTTGTTCTCAGGTTATATATCCTTTTACTGGAGGTGGACAATTCATTTTAAACCAATCTTGAGAATAGGAATTAAAGGACTTAAAGGTAGGTGTTTATGTTTCTTTCATGTCACAGATTTTAATCATTTCTTTGAATAGAATTTTATGAAGAGTAGTTTTGAAAAAAGTACAAGTTGATTAGCCTAGTAAACTAGGGTATTTCCCTAATAGCCTATGTAGGCTTTTAGTCTATTTATAGTTTACGTTAAAACAGATGCAATGAATATTGGGACATTCACATGGAATCAGTTTGTATTTGGTCAAACCAATTACAAAGGGCCGTCCTGAAAAATTCTACTAGTCCACTCTTCTTGCACAATTTTTTCCTTCTTTGTCAATTTATGCAGGACAAGTGGAGTTTTAAAGATTTGAATATGTAAATAAGAGAAAACTCTTGTACTTGATTGAGATTGGAGTGCTTCAAGTATTAAGTCTATCAAAGGCTAGATTAAGTTCTTACAAACCAACTATCTAGGTAGAAAAAATTGTGGAAAATGAAGAATTTACCCAATCAATTTCTTCATTTCACACAATTTTTCCGAATGGTTTTCTTGAGGGGCATCAAAAGCATCATTGTGTGGAAATTGGTTAAGGGGAAATAAGAGATAAATTTCTAGAAGATGGAATTCTTTGAAACTAAGTAATTACTGTATGCAGTGTAGCATACTCTCTGTCAAAGAATTTATGTTTAAAAGTTATTTGACAGCAATATGATTTGAAAGAAGCTGACCCTTCTTCTATAAAAGGCATGAAAAATGTTCGGCATGTGATAAAATATTCAGTTACATTCAAAAAATTTTTTGCGCTCTAAGTTGCATGTAATTATCCTCAAATTAGGACTTGTTTCATTCACTTTCACTATGAGCTTTGTGTGCCATTAGTGATGAGTACTGTGACATTTTACTGATGACCTGTTTCTCCAGGCTTCTCATAGCTCAACTGTATAGAAAAAGAAGAAATTGATTGTAACAAGCAATTGCTTCTTTTTCCACAATATTTTCTACCCTACTGAATGGTTATTTTTGAATGAAATCCTATTTAAATTTACGTCTGCAAAACCTTTGAATTTGGAAAGGTCTAAAATTTTGCAAAACAGGAAAGGGTCAAACTAGCTGCAATATTGTAGCCCTCTTTCTAATAATCTGCTGACGAGTGATTCACTCCAGGCACTGCAACAAAGAGCAAAGAAGGGGGGTGTCATAGCTCTTGCCTGCAGATTATCAGAAAGAGGGTTACGATAGCGCAGCTAGGGTCAAACAAGCAGTTTGAATGGCTGCTATTAACAGAGAACCCGAATTTCTTTGAACTGTGAAAATGATGCAGTAGAAATTCAGGGACTTCATCATATCTAATATTTCACCTCTCTCTCCAACATACTCTTTAACTTCATTCTCTCCCTCACTCTTCTTCCACAAATGGATAAACTTCTAATTGGCCTCTTATTGATAGAATAAGGTTGTCAACCAAATTATCAATAGACCAATAAAATAATTCATCCAGATCAGACGCCAAATTTGAACTCAGACTGTCAATTATGTAAGCATTTTTGTTGATTTGGTAATTCAAATGTCATAACTACAGCTTGTGCATGCTGTAGTGACAATACTTAAGTTGCCAACCAAAGATGTACCTTTTGTTTTATGCGTCTAACCATAGGATATAATTTACGAAATAACAGTCGAACTGTCATGTTTTAGACTAGTAGGTCTGGCCTGCGATCCATTAGTTGTGATCACACAAATCTTTTCAACGCATTTTTTCATGACTTATTTCTTTAGAATTAATTTAAGAGATGAAGAGAATATTTTTTTGTTTTCGTGGAGGTATGAACCGAAAAACTAATCACACTGTATGAATTTGCGAAGCAGATTCATACATAAGCGTGATTAGGTTTTTCAGTTCATACCTTCATGAAAACAAAAAATATTCTCTTCATTTCTTATAATTTAATAGTATCGAGCAAAAAAAGCAAAAACTTTACAATTTTTGATACCTTTTTGTATGGAACTATTCTGTGAGGAAGCAATCAAAATCGCCATGTGTTCAAAATTTTGTTCATGGAGTTATGAATAATTTTTTTCGACCACTCAGAACTCCCGATTATGATAGACGAAACTGAATATTAGATTATTAAAGAATAAGCTAAGTATTCCTCTGGATTGTGCTGATTTATTGCAAGCTTCTGAAGTTACCTTTGCTTATCAGTATTAAAGTACATGAGTGTCTGAGTGTGTCAAAAGCTTTGCTTCTATGTTTCATGGGTTAATTGCAATACTATTCTAAGTGCCTTAAGCAATGTATAGTCACTTGGAACGGTATTGCAATTAACTCACGAGTTAGTATTTCAAAATATATTGGAACAATTGTTCTCCTTGTTAAGCACTCTAGGGAAAAACACTGACAGTTTTTGCTTTGGGGCTCAGACTGCCAAGTCCAATATTTAACCCTTGTCATGTTGATTCCTGAATATTCCTGCTTTGAAAATAACTTTGGCAGGTGTATAGACTAAGATCAGCCTGCACAGACGTGAAGTCTGATCTTAGCCTAAACAACCTGCTAATTATTGTTGTTTTGGGAAAAATTCAGACTTTTCAAATGCAGTGAATAGAGGAAAAATATATAGCAAGACAAGGGTATTAGGATCAATATAGAGGTATGAGCACTTTCTACACAAAATCAGGGGCCTCGCCCAAAATTTTGATGCCATAGACAGCTAGGCCCTGCCAGTCTTTTTGCCAGTGTCTACTAATATCTTGCACTAAGTCAACACATTACCAGATGGCAAAATTTTAGACTGGTCCAAATTCAAAGGAGTTGCAGATGACAATATAAAGGTTATTAGATTTTAGATTTTTTCAAACTTTCTTGGCAGAGTGTAAAATGAAGAAATCGCTTGTTACAAGCATTTTATTCATTTCACACAATGTTTTCTCAATTACTTTTTTTGAGGGGCATCAAAAAGCGTCAATGTGTGGGAATGAGTGAAAGGGTCAAGGTAACCACTAAGTATGTGTATTTAACCAGTCCCTTTACCACACAACAACCTTTTTAGACTGGTTACAATTGGAAGAAGCTGCAGATGGCAATTTACACCCAAAAGAATATTAACTCTTGTCATGCTGAACCCGGAATATTCCGGTTTTGGCAGGAGGTTTAGATAAAGATCAGCCAACACATAAGTGCACTCTGATCTTAGTCTACACCTCCTGTTTGTACATTTCTTGCTATATTTGTTCATGAAATTAATTTTCAAAGAAATATTTATGAATAATTATTGAACAACAAGTGCTACCAGTACTTTTAGCCCTTTGATTCACAAAGGGATTCTATACAGTATGACAAAGGTTAAAAATCTTTGTCTTTTAGGGTAGAAAACATTGTGGATAATGCTTCTTTTTCCACAATATCTTCCAAAGCCTATTTTATTAGGGCATTAAAAAAGTGGGATTTTGTTGGAATGGGGTTGAGGTCAAAGACAATTTGCAGGGCATTAATGTGTTTGTTGCTTTGTGTCAGACTAATTTGTCCTTGCAGGTCGGTTACATGATGCAGGTTGGACACATGACAACAGAGGAAGAATCTCAGGTTGTCAGGATGTATGAAGAAATGTTTGCCCACAGGTAGAGTAATTAACCAATTACCAGACAAAAATTTTGGACTGGTCCAATTTCAAAGAAGTTATAGATGTCAATTTTTAGTTCATGAAATTCTAAATTCTTTGGTTTTTTGGGTGTAGAAAACATAGAGGATAATGAAGAAATATTATTTCTCAAGCAAATGTTTTCGTCAATATTTTCCAAAGTTGTTTTTATTGACGGGCATCCAAAAGTTGGATCAAGTGGTAATGGAATAAGATTTTTAAGGAAATTTTTCTATTACGGGTATGTAAAGATGGATAGGATGAAAAGAATTCGATAATGGCCTATTCCGATGATATCCAGGGAGATATGACACCATTCCCACAAGATGACAGTTTTTGATGCTGTCAAGAAAAAAGGCTTTGGAAAACATTGTGCAAGTGAAGAAATTGCTTGTTACAAGCAATTTCAATGCTTTCTGTCCCAATAGACAAAGTTTTTAAAACTTCATCACCTAAATATTCAGGCAGATTATGACATCTTGCATATAATTGACGGGTTCCTGGCCCACCTCATTGACTAAGACAAGCAGTTCCTTTTAAATATTTGACGGCATTATTTTTGCAGAACAGTGGAATCCTGTTAATCGCAACCCTGATAATAGCAATTTACAGCATAATTGCAGCTCACATTTTGCACAAACATTTGATTAATAGAACAAATAGCTCCTTTAATAGCAACTTCTGGTTAATTGCAAAAAAGCTTTGACAAATTGGTATTGTGATTAACAGGATTCCACTGTATTTTATGGCCAGTAACATATAACAAAAAGTAAAATGGTTGGCTGGTGACCTAAATGTTGTGACAACATCTTGAATAAGCAGTAGCTACGATTTTTACATTGCCAAAACAACAATCCGAGTACGAAGTTCACTTTCTGTCTAAATGAATGATCTGATTGTTAGATTGGTTCTTTGTTTGACAGCTGCAACTGGTCAATTTATCACGTATCTGATATGTGAAGTGTAATATTAGACAATTCCAACACAATCCCACTTTTTAGCTCACCTGAGCACAAGTGCTCTGGGTGAGCTATTGTGATCGGTCATCGTCTGGTGTCAATACGTTCATCTGTCAGTCAAATTACAAAAAAATCTTCTCCTAAGCTAACTTTGGAATTTCAGTCAAACTTCCCAGAAATGATCCTTATGTCATGCTCTTTCAAAATACTCCAAAGAATTTAAATCCATGAAGAACTTTAATTGCCATGACAACTGAGTGAAAAAAATTTAAAAATCTTCTCCTCCGGAACCATAAAGCCTAGAGCTTTGATATATGGTATAAATCATTATCTATTGACCCTTTACCATAATACTTCAAAGAATAACCTTAATATGAAAATTAGCCCTTTTCTGTGCGATGCCTGATTTTACAAAGGAATAAAGAAGGAAATCTTTGAAAATCTTCTTCTCCCAAACCATAAGGCCTAGAGCTTTAATATTTTGTATGTATCAATGTATTTTGACCCTCTAACAAAATACTTCAAAGAATAACTGTACCCGGAAAATTGGTCTTTTTCTGTGTGATCCCTGATTTTACATAGAATTAAAGAAGGATATCATTGAAAATCTTCTTTTCCCTAATCATAAGGCCTAGAGCTTAAATATTTTGTTTGTATCAATGTCTATTGACCCCTTACTAAATTGCTCCATACTTTGAAAATTAGCCTGTTTCTGTGTGATCCCTGATTTCACATAAGAAAGAAAATCTTTGAAAATTTTTTTCTCTCAAACCATAAAACCTAGAGCTTCAATATTTGGTATGTATCTATACCTATTGACCCTTTACCAAAATACTTCATAGAATTACCATATTCTGAAAATAAGCCATTATCTGTGCCATCATAGATTTTAGAAAGGAATAAAGAAGGATATCTGTGAAAATCTCCTCCTAAACCATTAGGTATAGAGCTTTGATATTTAGTATGTATAAATTCCTATTGACCCCTACCAAAAAACTTCAAAGAATTACCACACCCTGAAGATTAGCTCTAAATGGTAGTTTTTCAATATACCAAGGATTAAAGGAGAACATCTTTAAAAAAAGCTTCTCCTAACTAGTTAGGTGTAGGGTTTTGATACTTTGTTTATATCATAAAGCATTGAGCCATCATACTCAGGGGAGCAATATAAGACCATCATGGTCCTCTTCTTTTTATAATCCTTTGAAAAAATCGCTTGTAATCACTGAAAAAATATGAAGAAATTACTTCTCACACGGAACTTTCATTGTAATCAACAATATTTTCGATCAGGGTAATCAAGGATTTCAAAATTCCATCACATAAAAGTTGTTGTTTGCAACTTCTTAGAATTTGGACTAGTCTAAAATATTGTTGTCTTGTAATGGTTTAGTATGGTCAAACCTCATTGATCAGCCATCTTAACCCATTCCCACACAATCCTGCTCTTTTCATGCCCTTTCAGAAGAAATCTTAAAATCTGAAATTTCACAATTTTTATGTTGTCATCTGCAACTCCTCAATTTTGACCAGCCTACAATTCGTTGTCTAGTAATGGGCTAAAGTATATCTCATTTTGGAAAGTTATCAACCCATTACCAGACACTTAAATGTTGAACTAGTCCAAATTGAAAGAGGTTGCATGATCAATTTTCAGAACTTAATTTCCTTTAGGGACAAAAAATTTTGCAAAAAGAAGAAATTGTTAGTCATTTAGAAGCAATTTCTCCTTTCCATATAATACTTTTCCCTCTGTGTGTGGAAAAAGTGAGATCAAGTGGTAATAGGTTAAATGAGATATAATTTATTTAATGATATTTTTTTTTTATTTCATAGATACACAGAAGCAGATCCAGACTATCAAAAAGTAGTGTCCAATCCCATACCCCACCCACCTTGTGTACAAGGATATTTTACACGATCCAGAAGAAACTTTGATAATAACAGGTAACAAACAGATATATCTAAGAAGGGATGATGACATTTATCATATTTCCATACAATGTTCCTTTTTGATGCCACTAAAGGAAAAGACTGTGGAAAACTTTGTGGAAACTGAAGAAATTGCTTGTAACAAGCAATTTCTTCATTATCCACAATTTTTTCTGCCCACTTGAATATTGATGTCTCTAAATTTTTTCAATTTGGACCAGTCGAAAATTTTCTTGTGTGGTAATTTGTTAAAATGAGACCATAAAGTGTACAAGCAAAAAAAATTGAAAAACTGAAATTAGATTTATAGAAAATGCAAATATAGTGAAAAAATAGATTTGTGATTTAGAGGATTCCACTGTATATTATTTGTAGTTCTTTTTAATCCATTCCGATAGCACCGTTGGTTGTGCATCAGACTCTTAATCTATAAAAATTGGATGTCATGGTTTCGATCCCCGGTGGCGGCACATATCCTATTGATCCTCAGCAGCTGCACATATCCTTGCTGACATTTGTCTCTCACCAATGGGTGGATAATCGTAAACCTAAGTGGGAGCAGTTGGAGGCTAGGAAAGAATATAGTGGTAGTGCTTGTGTTAGAAATACCAGGAACCATTGTTAGGTGCTCCAGCCACCACAATATTACTGAAATATTGTTAAAAGTGGCGTTAAACCCCATTCAATCAATCAATTTAATCCATTCTCACACAAACCCACTTTATACCCCCCAAGAAAAGAGCTTTTACAAACATGGCAGAAAATGAAAAAAATTGCTCCATTCAAATGATCATTGGATGCATCAAAAAAAGGGTTGTGTGGTCAAGATTTTAAGCCATGACCAGACAACAATATTTTAGAATTGTACAAATCGAAAGACAATACAGACAACATTTTCAAGTTGATGAAATTCTAATATTCTTTGACTCTGTGGATAGAATACATAGTAGGAAATGAAGAAAATTAGTTCATGCAAGCAACTCCCCATAATGTTTTCCTAAGCCTTTTCTTGTTGGGCATAAAAAGTGGGATTGTTTGGAATGGGTTAAAGCCCATGTTTCTATTATGCTTGGTAGTATCTGGAATTAGTATTCAACATCTGCTAAATAAGCTTAACCTTTGTAATCCTGAACCAGAATATTCTTGTCTTGGTAGGTGGATTAGACAAACATCAGCCTGCACAAATGTGCACCACCTGTTTTTCCCCTTAATGAAAAAGTTGTTTATACAATTGAATTTTAAAAATGAATTTTGACCCATAATTACTTGATTTAATTGGAATTCTGAAATAGAATTTTATTTAGCTTGACAAGGGTTAAAATTTTGATACAGAATTGATAAACAAAGTTGTCTTTATCATGTGTATGTTTGTTTTAGGGGAGGCAGGGGACGAGGAAGGGGTCACTGGAACAACAGAGATAATAGGGATCATGGACACTGGAATAGAAATCATCACCAAAATAGTGGGGGCTATAACGACAGACGAGGCAACGGATCAAGTGGATCTCACCGGCAATTTTATTGAAAGTGATTATGAGGGAACAATATACACAGCATTAGCATTATATTTTGTACTTGCGTTAATTAAAAACCCATTACCAGTCAAGATTTTTTTTAGACAGGTCTAATTGAAAGAAGTTGCAGACGACAATTTCAATCTTTGCCTTGTAGGGTAGAATATTGTGATTATGTGATGGATTTGCTTATTACAAGCAATTTCTTCATTTTCCTAAATGTTTTCCAAACCTTTTTTGTAAGGCAGCAATAAGTGGGATTGTTTTGGAATGGGTTAACCCATTACTAATCCAGAAAATTTTAGAATAGTCTAAATTGAAAGAAGTTGTAGAAGATAATTTTTAGTTTCAAACCAGCACTGTTTAATATCTAAATACAACTACCTATCAGAGTCATTCTGCCTGACCTGTCTTCTTTGACTTGGAAAGGAAGTGAAGGTTGTGTGCTTGAATCCAAAATTATCACAATTCTCTTGGAAGTGACCTTGAGCAAGACATTCAGATCCTCAGCCTAGTTCTGATGATACCGGGGAAGCACATGAATAGGTGAACTTTGCCATGGTATAACAGAAAAATTGTTTAAAATGGTGTTAACCCAGTACCAGTCGGTCCAAATTTAAAGAAATAGCAGATGACAATTTTTAAGTTTTTAGAGTCTGCTATCTTCTGATTTTTTCTGTCAGGGGATAAAGTTTTGGGGGATTTTTCCATTTCAGTCTTATAATTCAAAGAATAGGGCAGGCTTTTCATGTTACTTAGGCATCTGTGTCGGCATCAGCATAATGTGTCTGTTAGAGTTTTATGTGAACGTCTTTTTATCTCAGTTTCACATGAAAGTCTCATTTTTCTGTTTCTTCTAATGCTATTGCTCTGAAACTTTGCACTTGCCTTTGTGACCATCACATCATCTCCTACGTAATTATTTGTTACTCTGGCATTCATTTTAGTTCAATTATGACCTGTTTTTCAATTAGACATTGAAGAATAATCAAGCCGTGCTGTCTACTAATAGCTCTTTTTTTTGCAGGTTATTGTATACCTGCTTCATAATTATTAACATTGTCTCTCTTTCCAACTGTAATACCCTTAACTCATTCTTATCAAACTATTTTGCCTTAAGCAAAAATAAATGAATAAAATGAAATTTACTAAAATGAAGTAGAATTAGATATATAAAAACATACATGCATCCAGCGCACACAAAACAAACAAGTTGTCTTCAACTCAGGAATTTTAGTTTAGATGTGAAAAACATTTGTAATTGCCAGACAGTGTTTGTCTATATTTGTCATTATGAATAATTGTATTTGTCATTTAATAACTTGTGAAATTTTATATTTGATGTATTTAAATGTGTTCAAGAACAGAAAAAAATTGTTACTTATTAATATAGTTATACTCCCCATGTAAGAATGGAAGTTGCGTATGCTCAAACTATCCCACTCTTTTGTCCCTTGGGGAAAAACTTCTGAAAAAACTTTTAGAAAATGAAAAAAATTGCTTGTTACTATAATTTGATTGTAGTTTTACGGTGCATCTGCAACCATGGTAATCTAGCACATAAAGTTTATCTACACCGAGATAAAAAAAAGTATAAGCTTTGGAATAAAAATCCCTATCCTCGTGCAATATTCTGGCCTTTCCAGGAAAACAGTTGTTAGTTTCAGATTTTTGTGGCCTCCTACTACAGGTCACAGAGAAAGGCCTTGGTACTATTCTGGAAAATTTCCCAGACCCCACAAAGAGCGATAAAACTTGGCATAGCTGAAATAAAAAAAAAGTTAACCATTTCTATACACTGCCAAAGTTGGACAAATCGATGGTTTGGAGCAAAAACATAGTATGGCTCTATACATTGTATGAAACCATCCTATGTGGTAGAAAATATTGTGGGAAAAGAAGAAATGGCTTGTCTCAAGCAATGTCTTCTTTTTCCACAATGTTTTCTCACTTATAAAATCACAGCGTAAAATCCCAGGTTTGTACAGAAAGGGTTAACACACTACCATACAACAAACTTTTAGACATTTAGACTAGTCCAAAGTCAAAGAAAGAAGGTGCAGATAATAATTCTTAAATGATGAAATGTTAAAAATCTTGATATTTGAGGTTAGAAAACATTATGGATAATGATGAAATTGCTTGTAACAAGCAATTTCTTCATTTTTAGCTCCACTGGCTGAAAACCAGCGAGCTATTGTAATGGCGTTGTGTCCGTTGTGCATCCGTCCATCTGTTCGTCCGTCCGTAAACTTTTACTTTAAAAATCTTCTCCTCAAAAAGTACTGAACAGAATTCAACCAAAACACAGAAATGATCCTTTGGTGACCCTTTATCAGATTTCCTTCAAAGAATTTTGATCGGATGAAAAACATGGCTTTAATGGGCGGGGCTAATTTCCATATATGGTGAAAGCTTCAAAAATCTTCTTCTCAGAAACCAATGGATGGATTTCAAGCAAAATTTACAGGAATGATCCTTGGGTGACCCTTTGTCAGATTTCCTTCGAAGAATTTTGATTGGATGAAAAACGTGACTTTAATGGGCGGAGTTAATTTCAATATATGGTGAAAGCTTCGAAAATTTTCTTCTCAGAAACCAATGGATGGATTTCAACCAAATTTTACAGGAATGATCATTGGGTGACCTTTTATCAGATTCCTTCAAAGAATTTTGACCGGAAGAAAAACATGGCTTTAATGGGCAGGGCTTATTTCCATATATGGTGAAAGCTTCAAAAATCTTCTTCTCAGAAACCAATGGATGGATTTCAACCAAATTTTACAGGAATGATCATTGGGTGACCTTTTATCAGATTCCTTCAAAGAATTTTGATTGGAATGGGTGGGGTTTATTTCCATATATGGTGTAACTTTCAAAAATCTTCTTCTCCGAAACCAATTGATGAATTACAGGAATGCTCAAATGGTGACTCTTTATCAGATTCCTTTAAAGAATTATTTAAATTCAGTTGAAAAGCATGGCTTAAATGGGCGAGGCTTATTTCCATAATCTTCTTCAAAGAAACCAATGGATGAATTTTAACCAAATTTCACTGAATTGATCCTTGGGTGACTCTTATCAGATTTTTTTTCAAGGAATTTTGATAGGACAGAAAACGTGCATTAAATGGGTGGGGCTGATTTCAATAATATAGTGAAAGCTTTAAGAATCTTCTTCTCATAAAACATTAGATGAATTTTAACCAAATTTCACTAGAATGATCCCTGTCTCTGCATATGGTATACAGTGAAATTTTGAAAATCTAACTCTTGCAAACTGCAGGATGGTTTTATAACCAAGCTTCTCAGGAATGATAAGTAAATTCAGGCCAGTGGAGTTAATCAGGCGCTCAAGCGCCTCTCGTTCAAAATGTTTTCCAGAGCATTTTTCTTGAGAGGTGCCTGAAAGCATCAAAGTGTGGGAATAGGTTAATCAGCATCTTGTAAACCAACATACCTGTTGCACCCAAATTGAGCACCATACAACTCTGATTTCTTTGGAGAATTGCTGAAAGAACTGAAATCATTGTTAAACTCAGGTTGCCACAGCAATGAAGTGATGAGATAAAAAACAAATCTCTGAAAACCTTTTCCTGAACCAACCAGAGAAACTACAACCTTTATACCTTGTACAGTTTATAGGCCTCTATAAAAAAATAGCTCTTAGGGTCACAAGCAGAAGAGGTCGGTTGGTCAGGCCTATACAATATTAACCCTATCCTGATTTTCAAAATTTTAGACTTGTCCAAATTCAAAGAAGTTGCAAACAACAAATAAAACCGAGTGCAATTTGAAAAGTAACCAATCTACAGGGTAGAAAATTTTGTGAGGAAAGAAGAAATTGCTTGTGATAAAATGTCAGGGACTTAAAACCCAGGGATTGACCAGGAAAGGGTTTAAAAGGAAAGCTGTTAAAAAAAATCTCCATAATTTCTTAGCCAGTATAAACAAATTTTGCAGGAATCATCTTCAGGGTTTTACCCTCTAGAAATCAATTAAAGAATCATGAAAACATTGATTGGCAATGCCAAACAAGAGGCCCATGAGGGCCTGAGACGCTCTACTGGTTATCAAGTTTTCCGTTAAAGAAATCTGATGTATAAGGAAGTTAATTACTCAAAGAAGAATGCATATAGAAAAAAAAAACAGGACTTTATCCCCTTTATTATTTTGAGCAACAATCCTCAAGGCCCCCTTTTCCCGTGTTTCATGACGGATCCACTCCATTTCCAAAAGAAAGTTACCTTATGACCTTACAAACATCCTGTGAAATTTTCATCGGAATCTGACAATAATTGTGGACTTTATCACATATTAACAGGATTGTTTTGAATGAAAATCATAAAGGCCCCTTTTCCTGTGTTTTCTGATGGATCAATTTCATTCCAAAAGGAACTTTCCTTACAACCCGACAATTGTCCTGTGAAATTTAAAAGACAATTTGATAATGATTGTGATCTACAACACATACACAAGAATGTTTTGAATGATCTGTAAGGCCCCTTTTCCTGTGTTTCTAATGCCACAATTATTCCATGCATCTTTGAAGAGAATCCAATAAAACTGTTGACTTTATTGTGTTAACAAAGATATTAAATTCAAGTTCTCTTAAGGCCCCTTTTCCCGTGATATTTTACTGTTGGTTTTGTCATTCTGTGAAAGTTAAAAGTGAATCCGATGAAATATTTGGAATTCATTATATTTACTAGAATATTTAAAAAATCATATGGCCCCTTTTTACATTATACTTGATGGATTGTACCCAGTTCTGAAAAGAACCATATAAATGATTGTACAATCATTCTGTGAAATTTTGAAGTGAATCTGGTGAAATCAAGGGACATCATTGTGTTAACCATAATATTTAAGAAAGTTTTTCTTAAGGCTCCTTTTTATGTGACACTTGCCATAATCAGATCCACTGTCAAAACCAACAATTGGAATGATGGTACAATCAATCTGTGTAATCTGTGGAATTTATTGTGTTAATGAGTTTTCTAGTGAAATCTTCATAGGGCCCCTTTTCCTCTACAGAACAAACCAAATTTCAAAAGGAACAATTCTACTGAAGGTACAGTCATTCTTTAACAGTTAAAGAGAATCAATGAAAACAGTGGACTGAATTGTGTCAAGAATTTTTGTTATAAAATTTTCATAAGGCCCCTTTTTCCGTGAAACTTAACAAATCAGACCCAATGTACAAAGGAACAATCCTAATGATAGATTGAAGAAAATGATAAAGACTGAGGACTTTATTGTAATTATGATGTTTTGTAATAAATTTTTATAAGGTCCCTTTTCTTGTGTAACTTAACCAATCAGACCTAATTTACAAAGGAACAATCCAAATGATGGTACAATCATTCTGTTAAAGTTTGAAGAGGTTCTGGTAAAGACTGAGGACATTCTTGAGTTTATGAGGATTTGGTAATAATTTTTCTTACAGCCCCTTTTCCTATGATACTAGACAGATCAGGCCCAATTTGGAAAGAAACAATCCTAATGATGGCACAAACATTGTGTTAAAGTTTGAACAGAATCCAATGAAAACTGCAGACTTTATTTTGGTGTAAAGATTTTAAAATAAAATTTTCATAAGGCTCCTTTTCCTGTGATACTTGAAGGATCAGGTTTAATGTCAGCATCAACAATCGTGATTATTGTAAAATGATTCTGTGAAGGTTTGAAGAAAATCCAATGAAAGCTCTGGACTTGGTTACAAGGATTATAGATAAAATTCTCAAAAGGCCCCTTTTCCCATGATACTAGACAGATCATGCCTAATTCGAAAAGAAAGAATCCTCATGATGGCACCATCATTCTGTGAAAGTTTAAACAGAACCTGATGAAAACTGTTGACTTTATTGTGGTACAAGGATTTTAAAATTAAATTTCATAATGCTCCTTTTCATGTTATACTTGACGGATCAAGTCTACTGCGAACATCAACAATCATTATTATTGTACAATTATTCTGTGAATGTTTGAAGAAAATCCAATGAAAGCTCTGGACTTGGTAACAAGGATTTATAAATGAAATTTTCATAAGGCCCCTTTTCCTGTGTTTCTTGACAGTTCAAACCCTGTTATAAAAAGAATGATCGTTATGACCTTCCAATCATTCTGTGAAAGTTTCAACAAAATCTGATCAAAGCTGTGGGCTTCATGGTGTTAACTGGGTTTTATTAATTGAATTTACATATAGCCCCTTTTCCCATGTTACTTGATGGATCTGAACCAATTCCAAAGGGAACTCTACTTACAAAAATATAATTATTCTGTTTGAGTATAAAGACAACCCCATGAAATCTGTGGACTTACAAGCATTAATAAAGATTTTTTAATTGAATTTTCCTAAGGCCCCTTTTCATATGTTTCTCAATGGATCAGACCCAATTTAAAGGAACAATCTTTATGATGGTACAATCATTATGTGAAAGGAACAATCCATTTAATGTAATAATCATTCTGTGAATGTTTGAAGATAATTTGTTGAAAACTGTGGACTCTATTGTGTTTATGATGATTTTTGTAATCCAATTTTTATCAGGCCCCTTTTTCCTGTGGTCCTTGACTGATCATACCAAATTTTGAAAGGAACAATTCTTATGATGGTACAATCATTCTGTGAAAGTTTGAAGTCAATCAGATGAAAACTGTTGACTCTAGAGTGTTAACAAAGATCTTTGAATTAAATTTTAATAAGGCCCCTTTTTCCATGTTTCTTGACGGATCATATCCGATTCCAAAAGGAACAATCCTTACGATGAAACAATCATTCTGTGAAAATTTTGAAAGAATCCGTTGAAAATTGTTGACTCTAGATTATTAATGAGGATTTTTCATTTAAATTTCATAAGGCCCCTTTTCCTGTGTTTCTTGGTGATCATACCCGTTTTCGAAAGAAAGAATCCTTATGATAGTACAATCATTCTTAAAAAGTTTGAAGAGAATCCGATGAAAACTGTTGACTCCAGAGTGTTAATGAGGATTTCTTAAAAGATTTTTCCATTAAATTTTCATTAAGCCCCTTTTCCCGTGTTTTGTGATGGATCTGACCCAATTCAGAAAGGAAAAATGCTAATGATTGTACAATCATTCTGTGAAAGCTTGAATACAATCTGATGAAAACTGTGGACTCTAGAGTGTTAACTATGATTTTTTAATTAAATTTTCATAAGGCCCCTTTTCCCGTGTTTCATGACGAATCATACCCGTTTTCAAAAGGAACGATCCTTATGATGGTACAATCATTCTTAGAAAGTTTGAAGAGAATCCAATGAAAACTGTGGACACTTGAGTGTTAAAGAGGATTTTTTAATGGAATATTTTATCAAATTTTTAATAAAGCCCCTTTTACTGTGTTTCTTGATGGATCATACCCAATTTCGAAAGGGACGATCCTTATTATGGTACAATCATTCTGTGAAAGTTTGAAGAGAATCTGATGGAAACTGTGGACTCCAGAGTGTTAACGAGGATTTTTTATTGAATTTTTAATTAAATTAAAATAAGGCCCCTTTTCCTGTGTTTCTTGATGGATCATACCCGTTTTCGAAAGGAATGATCCTAATTTTGGTTCAATCACTCTGTGAAAATTTGAATTGAATCTGATGAAAACTGTGGACTCTAGAGTGTATACGACGATTTTTTAATTAAATTTTCATAAGGCCCCTTTTCCTGTGTTTCTTGACGGATAATACCCGTTTTTTATAGGAACAATCCTTATGATTGTACAAGTTTGAAGAGAATCTGATGAAAACTGTGATATCTAGATTTTTAACTAGGATTTTTTATCGAATTTTTAATTAAATTTTCATAAGGCCTTTTTCCCATGTTTCTTGACGGATCATACCCAATTTCGAAAGGAACGATCCTTATGATGGTACAATCATTCTGTGAAAGTTTGAAGAGAATCCGATGAAAACTGTGGACTCTAGAGTGTTAACAAGGATTTTTTAATTAAATTTCAATTAGGCCCCTTTTATTAAATTTCAATTAGGCCCCTTTTCCGATGAAAACTGTGGACTCTAGAGCGTTAACAAGGAAAAGTTTAAGGGACGGACTATGGACTGATGCCGGACGGGAAAAAGCCATCGCCAGTAGAGCTAATAAAATGAAGAAGAGCATTGTATTAGGCTGCAGGTGCTGCAAACGAGAAAAAAGTCAGGAAAACAGGGGCAATTTATTCTTACAAAATATAGTAAGAGTCATCTCTCTTGTTATTTCTATTGATTGCTTAGGTTAATAATCTTTCTATCCATTAGGTGCTTTCACATTTATAAAATGAGGTCATATTGTTTAAATTGGTTAAATGAAATTTTCCTCAAATGAGAGAAAATCAATTTAACCCTTCCTTTTCAAACACGGGATTTTAAGTTCCTATTATTTTATACTTGAGAAAACATTGTGGTAAAAGTAGAAATTGCTTGTAACAAGCAATTTCTCCTTTTCCCACAATATTTTCTACGACATAGGATGGTTTCATTTCAAATGACATCCAGTTTTCATTGTCGTTTGCGACCTTTCTCAATTTGGACTAGTCTAAATTTTCCAAAAACGGGAAAGGGTTAAATCATAAGCAATTTTCTTTTTCTACAATGTTTTATCAAGTATAAAATCAAAGGGACATAAAACCAGGGATTGGACAGGAGAGGGATAAAGAATATATCAATGCTCTAGACTTTCTGGTTTTAGAAAAGATTTTTAAAGATTTCCTTCTATATCAAATTACTGGGTGTACTCTGGCCAAAATTTGACCCAAGGGGCATCCCTTGAACAAACTTGGGAGAGGTCCACTAGAGGATTACAACATATCAGCTAGAATTTCGTCCAGGGACAACATATCTAACCTGTCAAATATTTGACCTTAATCTATGACCTTGGAGCTATCCGAGAATTTGTTATGGACAGGTTCAATGTGATCATTGAGCTGTTACCTTGACTCTGGCTAAATGAAATTATTTGTGAATTTCATGCAGAAATATGGGAGATATGAGTAGCCCTGGACATGCTCAATTTGAACAGTTGACCTTGAGTTTTGACCTTGAACCTTGTGTTATATGAAAAAATGATCCATATGGCAACAGAAATAAAACATGTCAGATGGCTTTGTGAGGCTTGTAAGCTTGAACACTTTTACTGATGACTTCTTAACTCTTGTCATAACTCTTGTCATGCTGAACCTGAAAAATTCCTCAATTGGCCAAAAGAATAGACCAAGATCAGCCTGCACATTTTTGCAGTTTGATCATTCTCTACACCTCCTGTTTGTCTGTTTTGAGCCAGAGTTGTTTATAACAAATTTGTAAAACATATATTGACCCACAATTAGTGCTTCCGGCTGCGGCAAATATCCTTTCCGACATTTGTATCACACCAATAGGTGGATAATGGTAAACATAAGTGGTATAGCAACTGGAGGCTAGTTAAGGATGTGGTGGTAGTACTGGTGAGAAATACAAGGAATCCATTGTAAGGTGCTCCAGCCTCCACAATATTACTGAAATACTGTTAATCATTCAATAAAAAAGCTTTCAGCCCTCTTTGTTTATAATGCAATTATGCCAAGAATTCTATTCAGCATGGTAAAGGTTTACACCCATTTTAGATAAACAGATGAGACATTGTAACATATGTAAAGTGCAAGGAGACAGCTGCATTTTGAATGGTATTTTAGTTATTGATTGAAAAAATTAAATGATTTTTTTTCTTGTCAAAAGTAACATGTGGTTTCAGGGAAAAAGTTCAAATTCATTTGAACCCATTCCCACACAATGATACTTTTTGATGCTCTTCAAGAAAAACAATTGGGAAAACATGGTGTAAAATGGAGAAATTGCTTGCAACAAGCAATGGGCCCCTACCAATAATCAGAGTTACTCCACTTCACAAGTTACTTCCCTTGAACTTTGGGTAGTTTGGGTATATATCTGTATGCTATACATGCAAGTCAATTTAAGATAAAAGAATGACTTTAAAATTCGATGTATTTAGCCTAATGAAAATAATCGAAGCTTTTCAATGTTATTCTTGATCTTATATAAGTTCCATGATAAATTCATTTGAAAGCTAAAATCACTTTAAATCACAAAAATATCACTAGTAAATCACACAAATAGGTGTGACTGGCTGTTGCCAACTGTCTCAAGAAATTGCTGCTTTTCCCAGAATGTTTTCTCAAGGTTAAAATCACGGGGATGTAAAAACATGGGATAGTATAGGTAAGGGTTGATGTGTATATATCTGGAAGGTTCTAGGGTAAGTTCAGTACCACATGACTCATGCTTGAAAATAAGGACCTAACAGATGCTAGCATTTAACCCTTGTCATGCTGAATTAAAATCATACACAGAATTGCTTTAAAAATCAAAGGACTGACAGCACTGGGTGATCTTAAACCATAACCAAACGTCAAAATGTTAGACTGGTCCAAAATGAAAGGAGTTACATACAATAATTTAAAGTTGGTGAAACTGTAGATTTTTTTTTCGATTTTTGGGGTAGAAAACATTGTGGAAAATGAAGAAATTGCTTGCTACATGCAATTTCTTCATTTTCCACAATGTTTTCCAAAGCCCTTTTTTCTTGAGGGGCATTTAACCCTTTCCTGGACAAACCCGGGATTTTATGTTGCTGTGATTTTGTACTTGTGAAAACATTGTGGAAAAAGAAGAAATTGCTTGTAACAAGCAATTTCTCCTTTTCCCACAACGTTTACTACCACATAGGATGGTTTCATTTCAAATTGCATCTGATTTTCATTGTCGTCTGCAACCTCTTTCAATTTGGACCAATCTAAAATTTCAAAAACAGGAAAGGGTTAAAAGTGTCATTGTATGGGAATGGGTTAAAGAGGGTCAATCTTTCTTTTGAAAATTGATTATTTTAAACAACTCTGGCTGACAGGGGACAAGCAGGAGGCGAAGACCAAGATCAGACTGCACTTATGTGCTGTCTGATCTTTGTCTCTATCTCCTGCCAAAACAAGAATATACTGGGTTCAGCATGACAAGGTTTAATCTTGAACTATTTGATGAGGTAATTAATATTGTATTCCAGTGACATTTTACCTCTGGATCAATTTATATAATACTAGATTAGCTTATGAAATAAAACTAGTTCATAGGTTGATAATAGATTTAGAAAAATTGCACTAGGTCATTAACTAGAGTAAATTTTAGAGTGTATTTTAGGTTAAGTTTAAGTGCCCATAGGATAGCATAGCCTTTTCCTGTTTTGCAAAATTTTAGACCTGTCTAATTCAAAGGTTTTATAGTTTGAAAGTTTAAGTGAATTTAATATGGAAAATAATCAATCAGTAGGGTAGGAAATATTGTCAAAGAAGAAGAAATTGCTTGTCACAAGCAATTTCTTCTTTTTCTACAATGTTTTTCTCAATTACAAATTTAGAGAGACGTCAAAATCAGGGCTTAAACTGGTGATATAAATCAGCTGTATGTTACAATGATGGGAGGTTACAGTCACTTTCCCACCAATCCCACTTTTTGTTTCCCCTCAAAAAAACATTGTGGAACAAGGTGGCAAATTGTCACAAAATACGCCCGTACGCTGCTGGTTGTTGACTGGGGTAGGGGATTAAAATTTGAGTCTAGGTCATTATTATTAACCTATGAACTTTTATCCACCAAAGAAAAATAATTCGACACTTTTTGATAGAGGGCCATATGGCAATGTTCTATGCAAAATTTCATAGCTCCAGGCCTAGTAGTTTTGGACAAGAAGATTTTAACTCTTGTAGTACTGAGTAAAATCCTGTCTTAAAATTGCATAAAAATCAAAGGACTGAACGCACCGTAAGTCCTCATTGAGGGTCCATATTTCTAGTCCTTATTGAAGGTCAATATTTCTAATAAAAAATCCATTTTATAAACTGCTCTGGTTGAAAAAGGACAATCAGGTTTTGTAGACTAAGATTAGACTTCACTTATGTGCAGGCTGTTCTTTGTCTATACCTTCTGCTAAAACAGAAATGTTTCCAGTAATTCTTTGAAATATTTGGTAGAGAGTCAAAAGGTGTTGATATATACAAATAATCAAAGCCAATGGTTTAAGGTTCCTGTTTATTCACTTAGTTGCCATGGAAACCAGATTATAAAACAGATTTTAATTCTTTGGAGTATTTTTGAAAAAGCATAATATAAGGAATATTTCTGTGGAATTGGCTATAAATCTCAGTTATTTTTGTCATAGAAAATTACATTATGTATGTGGACATAAACACAGAAAAACAGATAGATGCCAGATATTGACAGTTCTCAATAGCTCACTCACAGCCCTATGTGCACAGCTTAGCTAAAGAAAGGTTCCATAAAGATTAGAAAACATTGTGAGGAATGGTGAAAGAATTGTGTTGTAATAGGTCTAAAAATGGTTAACCCATTACCAGATGAGAATTTTTAGACAGTTCGAAATTGAAATTAGTTGTAGATGACAATTTAAAGTTTATGAAAGTTTAGATTTTTTCAACTTGCTGTGTTGAAAACATTGATGAAAATGAAGAAATTGCTTAGTTCAAGCAACTTCTTCATTTTCCACAATGTTTTCCCAATTGATTTTCTTATGGGGCATCAGAAAGTACCACAGAGTGGTGAGTGGTTAAAAAGAGCACCATATGTGCACGCCAAGCTTTGCTATAGGTGCTAGATAGTGAAAACAATTTCAAGAAAGAGGAATTTCTCCATTTCTTGCAACATGCTCACCTATTTTTGAAACTTATTTTCCAAATTTACTGTTTTTGAAACAGAGTAACATTTATCTTCTTTGAGAGTATGACTTGTTCTCCTGATACGGAATACTATCCCAATTTTCAAGTAAATATCACCAAAAATGACAGATATGACCATGGTAAAGTCTGTCATGTATACACCAACGACAACACCAAGGTGACACCAATACCTTTTCTCTATAACAGGCAAACTTTAATACAAATGATAAGAAACACTGCATTTGCATTTGGTTTATTCAAAAACAATCAATCATTTCAATGTGCATGTAAAAAAAATACATATAAAATACTTTTTGTATGTGTATTTATGCTCGGTAAAAACTTGCACAGCAGTTATCAGTTGTCATGAAAAAAATTGAATAATACTTCATTACTGCCTTTTATTGCTCCATTTGAATATTTCCACACAAAGACAATTTCAAATGAAAAAACACAGTAGACTGAAGATAAGTATCTACTCTCTCATCTGAATTGTATTCTGATACTCAAAAAGACCACCATCATAATCATCAAACTTTTTTTTCTGTAAAGAACGAGTAATCTCTTTCTTAGATTTGGACTAGTTTAAAATTTTGTCATATTGGAATGAGTCAAGTTCTAATTTAAAATCTAATTCTATGTAGTGATGCCTAATTATTGATCGGCTTAAGTTGCCAAACCAACTAAAAAGCACCACATACGGGTTGACAAATGTCAGAGTTCAAAGTTCACTTTTGGTCTTAATGGATGACTTAATAGGTCTTTTGATTTTTTTATTGGCAGCCGCAATCAGTCAGTTCTCTGCATAATTTACTAACATACAAAAACATCTACAGATCATGTTTGATATAGTACAATAACAAGATATATTGTGATATACAATAAACAAGATATATTGTGATATACAATAAGACCTAATGCCCTGAAACAAGTCTTCAATTTGAATGAGTCTTCAAATTTTACAAATTCATTTAAACCCTTGTCATGCTGAATAAAATCCTCTACAAAATTGTGTGAAAATCAAAGGACTAAAAGCATAGAGAGCACTCATTTTTGGTTGGTAATTATGTAGAAAATTAATGGAATAGATAATGCTGGCTTGAAAGGGACAAGCAGGAGGAATAAACAAAGATCAGACTGCACATATGTGCAGGTTGATCTTTGTCAAGGCCTCCTGCCTAAACAGGAATATTCCAGGCTCAGCATGACATAGGTTAAAGGTATTGAAAAATTAGTAGTATCTATTGCTATGAATATTTTTGTTATGGTGCAAAATTATTTAGCATACTTTTAACAAAACAAAAACTATTAAAAACAAGATGTGTTTGTGAAACATTTGCCCCGGTAACAGCCTTTTTTCGGAAATGAAACCTTGACAAGTGACCTTGACCAAGATGGATGACTTTGACCTTTTAGCCCCAGATGCTTATTGATGCCTATATATATTTCAATGTTGCTTGAATTAAAGCAAAATATAAAAAATTTTCTCACAGACAGACAGATAAAAGGTCATAGGTAAACAAAATGCCCTTGACATCCATGCAGGGCATACAAATAATATTCAGCAACTTTAACCCATTACCACACAGCAAAATTTTAGACTGGTCCAAATTGGAAGAATCTGCAGATGACAATTTCAAGATGATTGAATTTTTCATTCTTTCGTTTTGTATAGAAAACATTGTGGAAAATGAAGAAATTGCTTGTAACAAGCAATTTCTTCATTTTCCACAATGTTTTCCGAAGCTTTTTTCTTGAGGGACGTAAAAGGAGGGCTTGTGTGGGAATGGGTTAACCATTTCTCTTCTTTTGAGCAGCGGTCTTTTCAATTTATTTCTGAGATAAAAGCGTAACAATGCCAGCAACAAGAACAAAAGAAACAGAAAGTTCAGTTCACCAATTCCCACACAATCCCTCCAATATCTCCTCAAAGACAAAGTTTTGGATAACATTGTGGAAAATGAAGAAATTGCTTGTATCAAGCAATTTCTTCATTTTCCACAATGTTTTCTATCTAAAAAGACAGAAAAAACAAGATGTGTTTGTGAAACACTATGCCCCCGAAACAGGAATTCTTTAGAATTCGGAAAAGGGTTAAAATTTTGACCTTGACCTTGATGAAATGACCTTCCCCAGTTACTTCTTGTTCAGACCTATCTACATAACAAATATTAGCATTGTAACTTTATCAGGGTTGAAGTTATTGGAAAATGTTTAGTTGGCAGGTTAAGTTTTGCTGACTGACAGACAGACAGACGGATGGATAGATGGACAGACAGAAAGACGGACACTGTTAAAACAATATGCCCACGAACTTATCAATGAGGGGGCATAAAAATTAAGTAGAATTCCATCAACTTGAAATGGGTCAGATTCAGCTTCTTTCAATTTGGACCAGCCTAAAGATTTGCTGTGTTGGAATAGGTCAAACCGTGTTATGTGTTTGTGTGGTAATGGTTTTGATTTTACCTAAATAGGGGATGACACAGTTAGATGTCTAACCAGTATCTTATATATATCTTAACTCAGATATATTTGATATATTATAATATCACATTTGAACTTGACATTTAATCAAGGTTATCAAAAGTTACATAAATCTGATATATCTGATTTATATAATCACATTTGAACTTGACCTTTGCGCTTATTTACCCAATACCATATCATTGAAGTATGAAAGGTGTTTCACAGCTATGGTCATTATGTTCTTGAAATATTTAAAAGATTGACATTACAAAATACTAAATAGGGAAAAAGCCAAACAAACAAACAACTATCATGAATGATTAATGAGGAATAAGTAAGAAAAAAGATATGGTTCCCCGTCGGCGACTTTTACGATATGTGTGATGTCCAATTAGATCCTATTGATGAAATGACAGATATGTCAATCATGGGACTGCTGCATTTTATTCTTATTTTCCTATTAAACCTTTCCAGCTTTTCAAAATTTAAGACCTGGCCAAATTTACAGTTTTTGCTCACGACAATTCAAAGTAGATTTTATTTAAAAAATGTAATTATTTTGTAGTGAGGAAAATTTGTTGAAAATAAGAAATTGCTTATTGCAAGCAATTTCTTTTCTTTTCCACAATGTTTTCTGAAGTATAAAAACACTGGGACGTTGTCCCGTTCAATCCCAGGATTTTTAGCTCCAGAAATTTTAAAACTGAGAAAACATTGAAGAAAAAGAAGAAATTGCTTGTTACAAGCAATTTCTTCTTTCTCTACACTATTTTTATACCCTACTGACTGGTTGTGTTTAAAATGAAATCCATTTTAAATTTTTGGCCATAAAACCTTTGAATTTGGACAGGTCTAAAATTTTGCAAATCAGGTCTAAAATCAGTCAAACTGCCTTGTCAGAGGGAAGTTAGTAAGGTCAGCACCCTGACAGCTGGCTCTTCCATCTGTGGCAGATAAATAAAATCACATTATATAACAACTTTGCAAATATGGCAATCATAATATGGCACATTAGATGATCAGTGTATTTTAATAAACCCATTACCACACAATGATGCTTTTTGACATTCCCTCCCCCCTAAAAAAACGTTTTTGAAAACATTTTTGGAAAATGAAGAAATTGCTTGTCACAATGTTTTCAACCCCAAATGACATTTTGGATTGAAGAATTTTTTCAAACCTGAATTGAATTGGGTTTAACACAGCTTTTAACAATTTTTCAGTTATATTGCGGTGGCTGGAGCACCTAACAATGGATTCCTGGTATATTTGGCATCAGTACCACCATTTAATCCTTTCCTAGCCTCCAGTTGCTATCCTACTTATGTTTATAATTATCCAACTATTGGTGAGAGACAAATGTCAGAAAGGATAATATGCCGCCGCTGGGGTCATATTTAGTGTACAAAAAGGTGCTGTCTGAAACTTCTTTCAATTTGGACAAGTCAAAAATTGTCTGGTGATGGGTCATAGAATAGTAATACAGTGGAATCTACTTAGTTGCAACCCTGATTATAGCAATTCACTCCCTAATTGTGTCCCAGTTTATGCACATACACTGCAAATCCACTATAATGCTGTTGGTGGGGTCCAAGAAATGAAACAGCTGAAGAAGTGGAGTTATTATGCTATAACGCTGTCCCCCCCATCACTTCTGAGGCTGAAGAACTCCTTTTATAGAAACTTCTGCTTAATTACAACACAGGTGCTGATAAATTGGTGTTTCAATTAGCAGGATTCAACTGTACTGCATTCTGTAATAATTTAATTTTTAGTTTCGTCTATCAAAAACGAGCGTTCTGATTGGTCAAAAAAATTATTCATAACTCCATGAACAAAATTTTGAGCACGCAGCGATTTTGTATGCTTCCGCACAAAATAGTCCCATACAAAATGGTATCAAAATTTGTAAAGCTTTTGTTTTTTTCGCTCAATGCTATGAACTTATAAGAAATGAAGAGAATATTTTTTGTTTTCATGGAGGTATGAACCGAAAAACATAATCACACAATGTATGAATCCGCTTCGCGTATTCATACAGTGTGATTAGCTTTTTTGGTTCATACCTCCATGAAAACAAAAAATATTCTCTTCATCTCTTAAGTGTGTTTATACATGGAATGTGAAAACAGAATACAAAACATTAGAATGACTTAACTTAACTCAGTGTTACATCTCAAGTACATTAGTAATTTAGAATAACGGTTATTCCCAAAGACAAAATTTTTAGACTGGTCAAAACTGAAAGAAGTTGCAGACAACAATTTAAAGGTTATAATATTTTAGTTTTTCTCAACTTTCTTGTTAGAAAACATTTTGAAAATTGAAGAAATTGCAGGTTACAAGGTTACAATTTACAAAATATTTTCCCGATTGTTTTCTTAAGAGGCATCAAAAGATTCCCTGTACGAGAATGGATTAATCCACTTCAAAACTATCCAGTTTTTTTTAGGATACTGAGAAAAGAATAATACAAAAATAAAACAATATGCCTCCGATCTTATCGATGCGGGGGCATAAAAATATTGAACATGTAACAATTTCTTCATTTTCAATTTTTTTTTCTATCCAGAAAGATGAACGTACTTAATATTACATAGCCATGCCAAAGTTTTTCGTCTGTAACTTCTTTGAATTTGGAATTGTCCAAAATTTTGTCTGATAAGGGTAATCTTGGAACTTAAAAACAGTAGAAAGGAAATGCCAATCACATCACTAATAAAATTATGTGAAAGTATCATGTAAACCTTACCAATTAATTTTTTAAACTTATGGCAGAAGTTTTGCAGTGTTGTTTTTTACCCCTTTCTTGTACAATCCCGTGTTTTTACGTCCCTATGATTTCATACTTGGGAAAACATTGTGGAAAAAAAAGAAATTGCTTGTTAAAAGCAAATTCTTCTTTTCCCACAATATTTTCTTACCAATAATTTGGGTACATTCCAAATTGCATCCACTTTTTATTGTCATTGGTAACTACTTTCAAATTGGACCAGTCTAAAATTTTGAAAAACAGGAAAGGATTAAACCATTTTGATGATTGACCCATTCCACATAACAAAGTTTAGACTGGTCCAAAGGGAAACAACTTGCAGACCACAATTTTCAGTTGACAAAATTTTAAAGAACTTTTTTGGGTAGAAAACAAGCAATTTCCTCATTTTCCAATGTTTTCAACAGCCTTTTTCTTCATGGATGTGAAAAGGCGAGATCGTGTGGGAATGGGGATAAATTGTGCACATCTTAGCTATATACTGTATGTGTGCAATAAATTTGATTCAAATCTATTGCGTAGTTTTAAGATAATACATGTGGACAATAAAAGCTATGGACCAACTAACCAACCTACCATCCAATAAACTGACAACTTTGCAATTCCAAAATAGAGTTCTGAGGGTTAAACAAGAGCACCGCCCACAGGTGCCAACGCTCGGCTGCAGGTGCTGGATAATGCAAAATTTCTATGTCAAAAAAGTGGCATAACTCTTACAAAAATGCTTTTAGAGTTATCCCCTTCATAGTCAAGATAGCTCTTATTGGTCAATACACATGCCAAATTTCATGAGGGTATCTTCAATAACAACAGAGATATGACCAAGGTTAAAGTTTGTCACACCAACGCCAACACACACAACACCAAGGTGATCACAATACCTTGGGTTTTCTCCAAAAACAGCCAGGCTAAAAAGGGTTAAAGTATAATCAATCTTAACTATATATTTCATAAAATCTCTAATTTTTTTTTTAAAAATTATAAAAAAACGATGGCACTTATTATACAATTGCACTTTTTAATGTAGCACAAAAAAGTTGTGTATTTTTTTTTGTAAATATGTTACAACAAAATAAAACATGATATCTATGCATTAGCAAGGGCTTTTATAGGCATTTTATTATGTATTTTGAAAATGATCAAGTAATATTTATCCAAAATTTTATTGTTATACTTATAGTCCTGTTGTAATTATAATGAATCATGAAATAACAGATCAACCCATTACCACACAATGACACTTTTTGACGCCCCTCAAGAAAAAGGGTTTATAAAACATTATGGAAAATGAAGAAATTGCTTGCTAAAAACAATTTCTTAATTTTCTACATTATTTCTACCCAGAAAGTTTACAAAATCTAAAAATTCATACACTTTTCATTGTCTTCTGCAACTCCTTTCAATCTTTACTAATCTAGAACTTTGCTGTCTGATAATGTGTTAAATGAAGATAAATGAACAAATGTGCTACAACTCTCTTAGCTTACTTCCTTACCAGGCAATTATTTTCTATGCAAGTGCAAAATGGTGTGGTTGGATACATCAATTCAAGATGCTTAAAGAATAGAAAATATTTGCCAAATAGGGCAGAAAACACCATTAGAATTGTTATTTTTAAACAATTCTTTTAACACGTCATTATGCTCAAATGAGGGATCACTGGTGTCCATCAAAATCTGTCATATCTTTAATTTAAAGCATGACCTCACTTTGAACTCCAACATTAATGTTTGGCATTGTTGTTGGTTCGGCAACATAAATGTTGGAGCTACAGCTTATTCAAACTGTAGTTACAACGCTTCGGTTACCCCTTTTTTATGTACCTGATCATATATTTTACATCATTTTCAACCCATTTGATCCGAAATGTCAGAGGTCAATTGGCTGGGCAAGTGATCTGCCGATTATATAACGAACGCGCTTCAGTCCCATAGATCTGAAGTTTTTGAAAAATGAGTGAAATTTAACAAGAATGTAAATTCTCAGACACCTTTTTTCCTTCTAAGTGGAACTGTCAGTTTGTGAAAATATGGAAATTAATTTTAAAGAATGAGTAGTCAAACATGGGTAATGTCCCTTAGTTACATTTAAGCATACACTGTCTTTCCAACAATCTGGGAGCCATTAATAATTGGTAACAAATAATAAAGCACCTAAACTTATTGATCTCAAGAAGGAAAATGATTATATTTCTTTTAAAATTTCCATAAAAGCATCTTTTTGATGAGAATTTTAGCTAGGCTTTATAAATTTGTTCTTCAGGACTTAAAATGGTAAACCTCAACCCCTTCTGTTCAATACCTAGTATTTATGTCCCTGTGATTTTATAATTGAGAAAACATTGTAGAAAAAGAAGAAATTGCTTTTAAAAAGCAATTTCTTCTTTTCCACAATGATTTCTACCCTACTGAACGGTAACTTTTCAAATCAAATTGACTTTAAATTTCAGTCTTCAAAACCTTGAATTTGGACAGGTCTAAAAATTTTCTAAACAGGAAGGGGTTAAAAGATCATACATATAAATGAAGAGAAAACAATTAATACAACTAACATAACAAATCGTTAAAAGTTTGATTTTAAATTTTGTTAAAAAACAAGTAGTTTGATTCGAAACATGAAATCAACAAGAAACATTTAAGACAAAAAGTGTGAATGAAACAAAAACAAGAGGACCATAATAGTCCTAAATTGCTCACCTGAGACATCTGCTAATTACAATAATTTTTTTCATATAAAGACACAGCCTGAGCCAAATAAAAAAAACCAAATATAAGATTTTTGGCATAGTACAAAACTATCAAGTTATACTATACAATAAATATGAATGCCTATGGCTTTATAGCTTAATCCATTACTACACAATTTCAAATTTTGATGCCCTCAAGGAAAAAAAGTTTGAAAAACATTGTGTTAAAAGGAGACCTTGGTAGTTGAAAGCAATTCCATTTCTTACTATGTTTTTTTCATTTCTAACTATGTTTTCTACACTAAAAGCTACTTGTATTCAAATTTCAATCAAGCTTATATTGCTGTCTATAACTTCTTTTAATGTGGACCAGGGTTAAGAGGAGAAAACTTTGAAATTGCTCTAATTGAGCATTTTATCAAACTTGGGGCCTCTGGGGCAGGGTCATTTAGACTCAATGGGATCTATCCACCCATGAAGTTTCAAGTTAATAGCCATTATACTTTCAGAGATATGCCCTGGACAAAATCTTAGTCTTTAAAACAACAAAGGGCAATAACTCCAAAATTATGCAAACAAGAGTTGTGGTTCTTGTGCACTGCACTTCTCCTCAATGAGATCTATAAACCTATGAAATTTCAAGTTGATAGCAATTATACTTTTAGAGATATGCTCTGGACAAGTTTAGGGAAGGAAGGACAGAATTACGGAAGGACAGAATAACGGATGGAGACCATTACTATATCCCCTTCATTGAAACGGCAGGGGATAATAAACTACATATGAATGCATTACCACTTATATATTGGGAGAGGAAGATATTTGAACATGCTCTTATTGAGAATTTTTCTCATAACATTGGATGCCTTTGGAGGGGACGTTTTGGTCCAAAGAGTTACAACTTTAGCAAATACTGGTAGATGAGAATAATGTTATGCTATGTTTTTAACCCTTGTCATGCTGTATAGTTACCTTACTTAATTGCTGTCAAATCAAAGGGCTGAAAGCACTGATAGAACTGATTGTTCAAAATCATAATTTTTTTAGAAATCAACTTCATGAACAACTATGGCAGGAAAGTACAAGCAGGAGGTATAGACTAAGATCAGCCTGCACATAAGTGCAGTCTGATCTTAGTCTACACCTCCAGCCAAAACCGGAATATTCCGGGTTCAGCACGACAAGGGTTGATATAAATGCTCTAGGCCCTATATTCAAGATTTTTTTTTTTCCTGTTGAGCGATTTACGCAATTTTTGACCCCTGGAGAAAAGATGTTTTTTATCCTACAGGCATAATTTCAAGTAACTTATTACAAAATTATTTAGTAATGCTACATACCATATATGAATGTCCTTCACCTTACATTTCAGAAGGAGAAGACTTTTTAATTTGCTCTAATTCAGTGTTTACCCAAATTTTAGACCTCTTGGGCAGGGTCATGTTTTATCCGGCAGGGCTATGATTTAAGCACATAGGGTAGAGAATGAACCCTTTTATGCTGTATAGCAGACATGAATGCCTTAAACTTTATAGATTTGGAGGAAAAGACTGTTGAACATGGTCTTACTGAGCATTTTTCAAACTTTGGACACCTAGGATGGTCCATTTTTGACCACAGGGGTATAATTTAAGCAAAATTGATAGAGAATCATGTAATTTTGCTGTATGTCAAATATGAATGCCCTTGCCCTTGTAGTTTCTGAAAAAAGATTTTCAAAGATTGACTAAAATGTCCCATTTGCAAATGCCCTGGCAACCAGAGTTTTTCATTTTCAAATTCTTTAACCCATTCCCAAAGGACAAAATTTTAGACTGGTACAAATTGAATGAAGTTGCAGGTGACAACTTAAAGTTGATGCAATATTGGATTTTTTCAAATACTGGGTAGAAAACATTGTGTAAAACGAAGAAATTGCTTGTTACAAGAAATTTTTTATAAGATACTTTCTCAATTATTTCACTTTAGAGGCGTCCAAAAGGGTCTCTGTGTGGGAATGGGTTAAACAACTTTTGTAGAAATTCACCTAGTAAACAGTCCTGCTAATTTTCAGTTTGATCCGCTAACTTGTTTAAGACATGAATATTTTTTAAAGAAATTGTGGACAGACAGACAACGGACAATGACCAATAACAATAGCTCACCTAAGCACAGAGCAACAATCACAGAAATCACCACAAAACAATTCAAAGGGATACATGAATCGACAGATCCCTTGTTGAGCCCAAAAACCCTGTTTTATTTGTTTGAAAAGGGTCACACCACTTTAAACAGTATTTCAGTCATATTGCTGAGGCTGGAGCACCTAACCATGGATTCCTGGTATTTCTCACACCGGTACTACCACTACATCCTTTTTGAGCCTCCAGCTGTTCACCCCACTTAAGTTTACGATTATCCACCCATTGTCGGGAGACGAATGTTGGAAAGAATATTAACTGTGAGAAGGGAATCGAGTTTGGGACACCATGCCCCCACATACCTCGGACTTACAGTTGAGGTAAAATACAAGGTTAAGTTCATAATATAAAATGCAGTCAGATGACAACTCAAACTGTAATTATGACGTTTAACCCATTCCCACTCAAGCCCTCCTTTTTACGCCCCTCAAGAAAAAAGCTTTGGAAAACATTGTGGAAAATGAAGAAATTGCTTGTATCAAGCAATTTCTTCCTTATCCACAATGTTTTCTATACAAAAAGACAAAGAAAATTTTAATTCCACCAACTTGAAAATATCGTCTGCAGCTTCTTTCAATTTGGACCAGTCTAAAATTTTGTTGAGTTGGAATGGGTTAATATACCGAACCAACAACAATATTTAACATATATATAGGAGTTCAAAGTTCACTTGCAGTCTAAGTGAATGATTTAATTGGTCAATCAAGGTTTTAACTGACAACAGATATACGTCCATTGTTTTGCCTGATACACAAAAAAATAATGAGAGTATTTTGAAAAATCGGAAATTATTTTTCGTAACATAATAGCCTTAAGGTATAGACATCTCAATTTTGATCTTAACTTGAATCAAATAACAGCTGTTGATATTTAACCCAATACCAAACAAGAAAATCCAAAATTGGATCAAATTGGATATTTAACCCAATACCAAACAAGAAAATCCAAAATTGGATCAAATTGAAAGAATCTGCAGACGATTAGATTGATTTGATTTTTGGTGTGAAAAGCTTTATGGGTAATAAAGAAACTGCTTGTAACAAGCAATTTCTTTGTTTTCCATAATGTTTTCCAAAGCTTTTTTCTTGAGGGGTATCTCAAAAGCAGCTTTTTGAGGAAAAAGGTAAATACAAACTAAGACAATTACTTAAAGATCCTGGCTAAAATGAGGCAATGTCAAAAATTTGTTTAAAATGGCACAAGCACTGGAGAAGGACAACAAATGTGAAGAATGTTTCCCGTATTTTGAAATTTTAGACTAGCCTATTTTAAAGATTTTGCAGATGGCAATGAAAAGTGATTGCAATTTGAAACAGAACCATCCTATGTGGTAGGATATGGTGTGAGAAAAGAAGAAATTGTTTGTTGCAAGCAATTTTCTTCTTTTTCCACAATATTTTCTCAAGTATGAAATCAAATGCACATAAAAAACAGGGGCTGTACAGAAAATACCAATAAATGAAGAAATCAAGCTAATGATAGGGCTCAATTTATACAAATGTTCATATTTGAAGATATATGATAAACAGCTCGAAGATATGTGTGAGTTTGTTTCAAATGGTAAATCTCCTTATAATAAGGAGTAACAGTTACTGTGCAAACTTTTACTGAAAACCATCTATAAGTACAGAAGTTTGGCTACAGACAATGTCAGTTTTTACAGAACTTTACCGTTGTCATGCTGAATTAAATCCTTTACAAAATTACATTAAAACCAAAGGGCTGAAAGCACTGGAAGCAATTATTGTGGGTTACAATTCATCATAAAATTTAATCTTAAAAACAACTCCAGGTTAAAAAGGACAAATCAAGTGGTGTAGACAAAGATCAGACTGAACAAATATGCAGGCTGATCTTAGTCAAAACCTGCTGTCATAACAGGAATATTCCAGGTTCAGCATGACAAAGGTTAAATTATAAAAATTCTAATTTTCTGTATCAACTTTAACAAAGCTACAAGTACTTTGTGACAATGTATTAGTCCATTGCACAATTTCTGTGATAAGATTATTGAACATGTTATAATTATTTGATAAAAACAAACAAAAAATTTTACAATCTAGATTGAGCAAATTTTTTATATCTTTGAACCGGGTACAAAAATGGCATTTCTGTTCATAACAAATGGATATAGAAGTATTCAATGGATTTCACCTTCAGTAAAATTTCAAACATAATCTACAGCAATTTATAAGACCTAAAAAACCAACAGAAAAAAAGGATCAAATATCTTTTCCTCTAATTAATTAGAGGATCCAAACTGTACAACATGAAAAATATCTGAGGACTGGATTATAAACTTGACAATTACACAAAAATGTAATTGATATGAGTTCTAGTGCAACTTAACCCATTCCCAATAAATGATGCCTTTTGTCACCTCTAAGGAAAACGATTGGGAAAACCTTGTAGAAAATGAAGGAATTGTTTGAAGAAAGCAATTTCTTCATATTCCACAATGTTATCTTACCAGAAAGTTGAAAAATCTAAAATTTCAACCCCAGCTAAAATGGGGCAACTTTGAATTATCATCTGCAACTCTTTTTAAATTGGACCAGTCTAAAATTTTACCATATTGGAATGGTTTAAACAGGAGTTTGGTAAATATATCAGGACCTGATCTTACAAAAACTTTTTAGTAACTCAAATCTGAATTTTACTCAATTCTTTCATTAGGATTCAAACTATATTTTCATATAAACATTACTCAAAGGGTAGTAACATTTAATATTTCAAAGGGTTTTGATATTGATCTGACCCTTTCCAACATAATCCCACGTTTTTTCAACCCCAAAAGAAAACAGATAGAGAAAAAATAATCGATTCCTTCATTCCACATTACTATACTACCAAGACAGATAGAGATATTTAAAATATTGACATTGATGAAATTTCAATTATCAAACAATACCATTCCTGTATACCACTTAATGTAACAAGCAACATATAAAAAAAAAATTCACACTTTTCAGCAAATAACAAAATAATCATGCTTGAATAAGCCTCAGGTGTCTATCACTACACACAGTCTGGTCAATCTTGTTCAGGAATCCAGCCCAGTACATACCATTCAGGTATTAACTGTTTCTAGATAACAGCCTTTTAGGCTGGTCCAAATTGAAAGAAGTTATGGACCACAACTTTAAGGTGATGGTATCATAACTATCCTTGTATTTTTGGGTAGAAAACATTGTGGATAATGAAGCAATTGCTTGTAAGAAGCAATTTTTCCCTTTCCACAATGTTTCGCAAATTGTTTTCCTTGAGGGGCAAAATAAAAGTGATTATTATTGATTCCGTTTTCAATTTCAACAACCGTCCTTCAGAACCATAGTCATTGGTACATGTACACAACTGGCAAAGAGTTTGCCTTTTTCATGCCCAATCTGCAATCCATTTTCTCATTTTGACTGTTCTGTGTTTAACCATAGACAATATTTTCTCTGTATCACTGTATGTTTTCCTTTCGGCAGCATGTAATTCAAACTCTCAAAGCAATTCTGCGTCTGAATTCCCAGTTCCGATCAGTCAGAAACACAACTCTTGTAGACCATCTCTTGTGGATGAAACCTGCGGACTGACTTTCATCAACAAAACTTATCTTTCGAGCAGGAATGTGATTCTCCTTACTACGCAATAACGCGCCGTTACGTCATGACTCATCAACCTTCAGGTCCTTTACATTCATTTGCGTGGGTCTGCCAGTGGGTCAACTGAAATGCGAAAATTTATCGATTCAATATTCTACAATATTTAAACCATACCCATACAATGACACTTCTTGATGCCCCCAAGAAAAAAAACTTTGGAAAACATAATGGGAAATGAAGAAACTGTTTGTTTCAAGCATATATTCATTATCCACAATGTTATCTTCTCTACTAGACAAATTGTATAAAATTTCATCAACTAAAAAAAAATTGTATCGTCTGCAACTTCTTTGAAAATGCACCATTCTTAAATTTTGTTGTCTGGTAATGGGTTAAATCCATATAAGACCATTTACCTAATATCATATGGCAAAATTTTAGACTGGTCTAAATTAAAAGATGGTGCTATCTATAACTTCAAGATCATTGAATTGAATATCCTTGTCCTTTTGATAGAAATTTGGGGAAAAAAAAAAACAAAAAAAAACGGTATGTTAAAAGGCATGTCAAATTCTGGACAAGAGTTAACCCTTGTCATGCTAAATAAAATCCTTAACCAAAATTGCATTAAAATCTAAAGGCCGAAAGAACTAGAGTTCCTGATATAGAGGTTCATTACTTTTGTTAATCTAATTCTAATTACAACTCTGAATTTAAAATGCCAAGCAGGTGGTTTAGACTAAGATCAGACTGCACATATGTGCAGGCTGATCTTAGTCTATACCTCCTGCCAAAGCAAGCATCCGGGTTCAGCATGACAAGGGTCAAAACATAGATTGATAAAATGGGCACTGGATAAGAGAGATTGCTGCTACACCAATGATACTCAAAGTCCTTTGATTGCCCATGGATGGGATAGCAGGGTTTTAGTTTGTCATTAACAAAGCTGGGCCATGGAAGCTAATCAGCTTATGGTTAAGAAGTAGCCGTTATAACAATTGACTGTTCTATTTAACTATGGAAATGTGCTTTGTTTTTACCCTTTTCTACTCTACCCCACATTTTTATGCCCCTCAAAAAAAACGAGGGCCAGTGGTTCTAGTACTCTCCTAAATAAGCCTCTTTTCCAACAGGGCTCAATACCAACTGGGTCTGAAGAAGATTTTCTGTCCAAATTTAGCTTATGTTGCCATTGCAACAAGAGCCATGTCGGACATGGCCATCCCCCGCCGTAAAAGCTTTATAGTAAATTGAAGCCAGTTAGATTAAGGCTTCTTGTGCACTGCATTTCTTCTCAATGAGTTCGATAATAGCTTCAATACTTTTCAGAGATATGCTCAGGACAAAATCTAAGTCTTTAAAACAACAAAGGGTATTAACTCATAAATATGCAAACAAGAGTTGTGGTTCTTGTGCACTGCACTTCTCCTTAACGAGATCTATCCACCTATGAAGTTTCAAGTTAACAGCTATTATACTTTCAGAGATATGCCCCGAACAAAATCTTGGTCTTTAAAACAACAAAGGGCAATAACTCCAAAATTATGCAAGCAAGAGTTGTGGTTCTTGTGCACTGCACTTCTCCTCAATGAGATCTATCCACCTATAAAGTTTCAAATTAATAGCTATTATACTTTCAGAGATATGCCCAAACAAAATCTTGGTCTTTAAAACAACAAAGGGCAATAACTCCAAAATTATGCAAGCAAGAGTTGTGGTTCTTGTGCACTGCACTTCTCCTCAATGAGATCTATCCACCTATAAAGTTTCAAATTAATAGCTATTATACTTTCAGAGATATGCCCAAACAAAATCTTGGTCTTTAAAACAACAAAGGGCAATAACTCCAAAATTATGCAAGCAAGAGTTGTGGTCCTTGTGCACTGCACTTCTCCTCAATGAGATCTATCTACCTATTAAGTTTTAAGTTGATAATTAATAATACTTTCAGAGATATGCTCCGGACAAGTTTAGTGACGGAAGGTCGGAATGAAGGAATTTTGGACGAAGACCATTACTATATCCCCTTTGCCAAAACGGCAGGGGATAACAAAAAGTTTCAAGGTATTTCAAATATTTAAGTAATTTTCAAAGCGGGCAACCTAAGGAGTATTCCTGCCTTATTTAATATTCATTTTCATTCCCATGGCAACAAGAGTTTTCAGCTATTTTTATTTCTTTAAGCTATTTTTAAAGAGGGCATTATTAAGGATTATTCCTGCCAATATGGTTGAAATTGGCCATATATTTAAGGAGGAACTGCCATTTTAACAAGCATTCTTAAATATTGCATAGCAATACCAGGTCCCCCACCGGTTTTATATATTTCCGTAGAGCGGTGTATTTTTGGGATGGTAAAGGGATTACTACCCCGCCAAAATATTACAGTTGTATTAGATTTTATGAGCAATTCTTAAACACACACATACACACAAACATAAAAAATAGGCGTCTCTTTTTTGTTGTAAGCTTAATTATACTTCATTTAGACATCTGTTCCAAGAGAATTAAGAATTAAGACCCTAAAGCCCAAGTAAACTTTGAACAAGAGCTTTCAAAAATCTGTCTAGGATTGTGAATGCTTTTCGGTTATAAATATTGACTCACATAACAAATACCACCTTCATATCACAAAGGGTTAGAAAAAATCCGGAAAACTGAAACTTCCTGGTAATTTTGTAAGTCAAGCATCCATATCTTCCTCAAAAATCATTGGACCTAAACCAAACTTAAACTCATTCTGTAAATCGCTGACGCTGACTCCCATACCAAAAATCAGCTCAATATCTCTGAGGATTTAGGAAGAAAGTCCGGAAAACTGAAATTTCCTGGTAATTTTCTAAGTCCAGCATCTGTATCTTCCTAAAAAATCAATTGACCGGAACCAAACTCGAACTTGTTCTGTCACTCATTAATGTGGTCTCACATACCAAAAATCACCTCAATATCTCTGAGGGTTAAGAAAATAAATCCGGAAAACTGAAATTTCCTGGTAATTTTCTAAGTCCAGCATCTGTATCTTCCTCAAAAATCAATGGACCGGAACCAAACTCGAACTTGTTCTGTAACTCATTGATGCGGACTCACATACCAAAAATCAGCTCAATATCTCCTAGGGTTAAATAAAAAAAGTCCAGACTGATATGTCTGGACTGACAGACGGACGGACGGACAGACTGACAGAGCGCAAACCTAAAGTCCCCTTCAGCTTTAGCTGATAGGAAAAATACCTATTAATCCCTACATAGACACACCCACGGGACCTGAGTGTAATGGTATTTTTCAATTCTGATAGAGGTCAATGTACTTGTGTTTCATGCAAAATATTTAAGTTCATAACGGTCTGGGTCAGGAGGGGATGATTTTTAAAGATTTTTTCATGAATTCTAATTATTTTTGCCATGGAAACCAGAGTTTTTGACGGATTACAATTCTTTTTATCAATTTATAAAAAGGGCCACCTACAGAACATGCCTGCATAATATAGTTCAAATTTGCCCAATATTTTGGTAGGAGTTGTAGTTCTAAAATAGTAGTTTTAAATAAACTAGAGGCGCTTGAGCACCTGTATCGCTTCACAGACATGAATGTACTTATTAAGCAAATTTTTGCATGAATTCAGTACAAACTGAATATAAGGATATAATATAAGTCATCGAAATCTTTGAAAGGGTTCTATAGAACCATTTCAAACTTTTCATTGTTTTTACATAAGTCAAGTCATGTTTAATTCATTATGTAAAATTTTCACTGTAAACCACATATGGTCATAACCCACCACCGTAATAGTAATGTTTTTCAACCAATCAAAATTATATGAAGAAATCTGATAAACAGTCATCTAAGAATCATTCCTGTGAAATTTGGATGAAATCAATCAACAGGTTTCTGAGAAATTTACAAAGATTTCAGTATGTACCATATATGGAAATTAGATTGATTGAATGGGATTTAATGCCACTTTGAACAGTATTTCAGTCATATCACTGAGGCTGGAGCACCTAACAATGGATTCCTGGTATATCTCACAACAGTACTACCACTACACTCTTTCCTAGCCTCGAGCTGCTATCCCACTTAGGTTTATGATTATCCACCCATTGGTGAGAGAAAAATGTTGGAAAGGATATGCACTGCTGCCAGGGATTGAACCCACTACATCCCAAAATTGAAGATTGGGAGTCTTATGCGCTACCAACTGCACTATGGAAATTAGCCCTGCCCATTAAAGTCATAATTTTCATCCAATCAAAATTATTTTTTATAATCTGATAAAAGGTCACCGAAGGATCAATCCTGTAAAATTTTGTTGAAATCAATCCACTGGTTCCTGAGAAGAAGAATTTCAAAGCTTTCACCATATATGGAAATAAGCCCCACCAATTAAGCCACATTTTTCATCCGATCAAATTAATTTGAAGCAACTGAATTAATATTCACCTAAGGATTATTTTTGTGAAGTTTTGAAGAAAACCATCCACTGATTTCTGAGAATTTCAAAGCTTTCACCATATATGGTAATTGGCCCCGCCCATTAAGCCACATTTTTCATCCAATCAAATTAATTTGAAGGAATCTGATAGAGGGTCAACATAGGATCATTTCCGTAAATTTTGGTTGAAATCCATCCACAGATTTCTGAGAAGAATTTCAAAGCTTTCACCATATATGGTAATTGGCCCCGCCCATTAAGCCACATTTTTCATCCAATCAAATGAATTTGAAGGAATCTGATAGAGGGTCACCATAGGATCATTTCTGTAAAATTTGGTTGAAATCCATCCACAGGTTTCTGAGAAGATTTTCAAAGCTTTCATCATATATGGAAATTAGCCCCACCCATTAAAGCCATCTTTTTAATCCTTTCAGAATTCTTTGAAGGAATCTGAATGAGGGTAACCATAGGATCACCTATGTGAAATTTTGTTGAAATCTGTTCAGTACTTTCTGATCAGAAGATTTTAAAAGAAAAGGTTTACGGAAGGAAGCAAGTGCGCACAACGGACACAATGTCATGACAATAGCTCTCTGGCTTTCAGTCAGTTGAGCTAAAAAATAATTTCTTTATAAGCCCCATCCCCTGGGGCTCCATTCTTGAGTACTGGAGGGTACAGAATTTAGTAATTCTAAAAGAGGTTAATGTTCGAATGTTTTATCCAAAATATCCAGCACCATTATTTGAAAATAGGTTATACTAACCTGACACTCTGGACTACAGTACCAAATCTTCTTACAACTGGAGCAGAGGTAGAGGGAGTATTTACCACACAACACGCAAGTCCCGTGGACCTGCTGAAGGTGTGGTAAAGTTTCCTCTGCCGTCTGTACGCTCTGACCTGGAGAACCACTCTGCTTCGATTGTACTGTTATTTGTTCTAGTTGTGATGGTATGACCTTCATTTGACCTTGACCCCCATGACCTTGGTACTGAGGTGTTATTCTGTGCTGGGATGTCAAACAAATGTTGGGAGAGTAAGCTGATTTGGGGTTCTCCTGAATGGGGGACATATGCGGGGACATCATTTTGATGTTCATCTCGACTCCAGGATGACCCTCTGTAGCCTTGGTAGGCTGACCTTGTACTGGTTGTTTTTGATGACCTTGGTTGAACATTTGAGCATCCATTTGACCTTGGTAAGTCATTTGAGCCTGTGACCAGTTGGGTTGTGGTTGATTTTGATGGGTTACCATAGGGTTGATCGAGGTAATGAACTGTACCTCTGGTGGGCCAAGGTGGTAATACTTGGTTGATTGTGGATGTCTTATATCCATAAGATCTGAAGCCCTTCTGTGTGGGAAGTTCGCATGAGAACCTGTGATTTGTTGGGTAGGTTGTCCTGGGTAGCGGGACGGATGTCGAAGCACCTGCTCTATGTTTTGAAAATGTCCTACAGGGGAGGTCTGGGTAACTACCTGTGGCTGTGAAGGGCTGTGTTGGTATGTTGCCCATGGTACTTGACCCTGAAAAGGTAAATAAATGTAAATGTGAAACAATGGTGCATTCTGAAATTGCAACCAAAACCTGAGAACAGAATTTTTAGACTGACCTTAATTGGAAAGAAATTTCAGGTTATCAAAAAGAATAAAGGATTTGAAGAACAAGTATTGTTACGGTTGCTTCACCTCAGATTTTCATTAAAAAACAAAATGTTTACTACATCTTCAGCAGTGCATGCCTGCACTTCCATTAAACAAGAAACTGACTGGTTATAAAGTTTCCTCGATCTCCAAAATGTCTTCTCTGTGTATTCTCAAAGGAAATATTTCAACTTCACCCATTCCCACACAGTGACGCTTTTGGACGCCCCTCAAGAAAAACAACAGAGAAAACATTGTGTAAAATGAAGAAATTGATTGTAACAAGCAATTTCTTCATTTTATACAATGTTTTCTATACATAAAGTTGAAAAAATCTAAAATTTCATTATGTTTTGAATGTCGTCTGCAACTTCTTTCAAATTGGACCAGTCTACAATATTGTTGTGTGGTAACCGGTTAAAAAAGAGGCACTTGAGAGGCTGTACTATGGGAATAATTTTCTAGAAATTCAATGTAATGTGAATTATCTTTGCCATATTTTGCCAATACATACTGTCACTCAAATCCTTAAAGTAGTTTCAGAGAAAATGTCATACTTTTCATGATTTAACAATAGTAAAATTAATTCCCTTGGTCAACTTTCGAACAAGAAGCTGAGCTAAGTAGAGTTTGTGCGGCTTTAACCAATTCCCACACAATCCTTCCTTTTTACGCCCTCGAGGAAAGAACCTTGCAAAATATTGTGGGAAATGAAGAATGCAATTTCTTCATTTCCCACAATGTTGTCAATATAGAAAGACAAAGATCTCCAAAATTTCATCAAACTGATATTTTTGTCTGCAACATTTTTTCCAATTGGACCGGTTTAAATTTTGTTGTGTGGGGATCGGTTAACAATATTTTGGTTGCATTGTATAAATAAGAAATAGAAAATAATGGGGAAAATTAGTTTGACAGTTTTTTAACCTTTGTCATGCTGAACCCAGAATATTCCTTCTTTTGGCAGGAGGTATAGACCAAAATCAGCCTGCACATATGTGTAGGCTAATCTTTCTCCACACCACCTGTTTGGAGTATGAGTATGTAATAAATCCTCAAAGAAATATTGACCCACATCTAGTGCTTTAAGTCCACTGGTTTTAACTTTTTTAAAGAGATATTTTATTGAGCATGACAAGGGTTAAGGTTGAAGGGAGACAATCCTTTTAAAGAGAGACAATCCTGCAAGAATTTCATGCCTATTCCAGCAGCAGGGTTATTTCAGTATTATTGTATCAATGTTGTATATATCAATTGCTTTGTTTACTCTTGTCATGCTTAACCCGGAATATTCCGGTTTTAGCAGGAGGTATAGACAAAGATCAAACTGCACACAAGTGCAGTCTGACCTTAGTCTAAACCTACTGTCTGTCCTTTTGAAACCAGAGTTGTTTACGAAATAAATTTTCAAAAGAAGTATTTACAAATGAACAAGTACGACCAGAACTTTCAGTCTTTGATTTTTTTATACAATTCTAAAAAGGATTTTTTTCAGCATCACAAGTGTTAAAATTTACTATTTGTAAAATATGATGCAACCAAAGATGTAACTTCAATAATTACTGCCTCCATGGCCGAGTGGTATAGGTGCTTGACTCATGATCTGAAAGGTTGCAGATCTGAGCTCCATCGTCACCACAGTGTGTTCATGGGCAAGACACTTAATAGCCAGCCTTAGTCTACCCAGCTGTAAAATTGAGTAGCAGTGGGTTTAGCCACTGCATCTGTGTTGTGGGTTTCAAGAGCGACTTTATAAGTTTAAAACTTTTGTCGCAATCAAACCAAAATAAATTACTATAGACTAAATAAAGTCATGATTATACATGTATTACATTGTGTATTATTATTGTCGCTTAAATCCCTTGACTCTCTTTCAAGAAATTTCTTCATTATCCATCATGTTTTCTACCCCCCACAATACAGATATTTTTGTAATTTAATCAACAAAATATTGTTGTCTGCAACTTCTATGAATTTGTACCAGTCTGAATTGTCGTCTGTTAATGCGTTATGAAGATTTAGTTTAGTTTATACTAATTTATTTTAGTTCGATTGCGACAAAAGCTTTAAGCTTATAGAGTAGCTTTCAAACACACAAACCAGATGTTTTCACTTCCCTGAAAGAGAGGCAGTGGCTTATCCCCACTGCTACCCACTTCTACAGCTGGGTAGACTGAGGCTGGCTATTGAGTGTCTTGCCCATGAACACACCTCGGTGACGCTGGGGCTCAAACCCATGACCTTCAGATCACAAGTCAAACACCTATACCACTCAACCATCAAGGCAGACAAGATTAGGTAAAGCTTTACCAAGGAATGAAACATTATGCCCCCGAAACAGCAATTCTTTAGATTTTATTGTTTTTTTTTCTTTTTTTAGGGAAAAGGGTTAAAATTTTGACCTTGACCTTGATGAAATGACCTTCCCTAGTTGCTCCTTGTTGAGACTTATCTACATACCAAATATTAAGTCTGTTTGTACACAGACAGCAGACAATAACTGATCGCAATAACTTACCAAAAGCAATTTGTGTTCAGGAGAACTAAAAGAGAAAGGAGAGAGCAGAGGTCTGTTAACCCATTACCACATGACATAATTTTAGACTGGTTAAAATTCAAAGAAGTTGCAGACGACAATTTTTTGTTGGTGAAATTTTAAAATTCTTTGTCTTTTGGGGTAAGAAAACATTGTGGATAATGAAGAAATTGCTTGTAACAAGCAATTTTCTCATTTTCCACAATGTTTTTCAGAGCTATATTTCTTGGGGGCATCCAAAAGCGTCATTGTGTGGAAATCAGTTGAAGATACTTTTTTATAAAGAAATGAATATTTGATAACATAGATTCACCATTCTAAATTCAGCAAATCTTCAAAAGAACCTCAGGTAAGCCTAATCTGGATTGCAACTCTTTCTTCCAAGGTCCCCTTCTTTCTGAGTTGTCACATTTATGATAAAGATTACCAATTGCATTTTCATGCAAAATTAAGTTTGATGTTTATTTTGATATTTACCAAATTTGGCCTTGAGATATGTTTATACCAGTCCCCAGAATTACAAAACAATTTTATCACTCATGTCAATGATTTATTGAGACACATTATTAAGCCCTTTTCAATACAACAAAATTTATTGAACGATTGCCGGCCTCATCACCTTACAGGGTTCCCACAAACTTCATAAAGTAAAATTCCCTGACTTTATCCTGACTTTTCCCTGACTTAATTTCAAAATTTGTTTACCAAAATCGTCGGTATTTACCGAGCTTAAAACAGCTCAGAAGGCCACATCCACACCTTTTTCAGAAGAAAATGCCATAGCCACTTGTTGTTTTTCCTTTACTTTCTAAAAATTTCTACATCCGATTCTGAAATTTCCTACTCTTCCCTGACTCTTGCCATATTTTTGAATTTCCCTGACTAATTTCAAAATTCCCTGACTTTTTCCTGACCTTGAAATTTTTTTCGTTTTACCCTGACTTTTCCCTGACCGTGGGAACCCTGACTGACATCCAACATGAAAATTTGAATGAATTTTCTACATCCAATTCTGAAATTTCCTGACTTTTCCCTGCCTTTTGCCATATTTTGAATTTCCCTGACTAATTTCAAAATTCCCTGACTTTTTCCTGGCCTTGATTTTTTCATTTTACCCTGACCGTGGGAACCCTGACTGACATCTGACATAACAATTAAAATGATATTTTGTAAAATATGTGATCAGGGACATAGAATTTCAAAAGGGCCAATGGCCCTAAAGCGCTCACCTGAGTCCATGACTACAGAAGTAATCAAAGTGCCAGTGAACTAATTTTGGTCAAAGTCACCTGTGACCAATATCTTGTATGAGAAATCAAACGAAAACACATTCTTACAAAGATGCAGAATTTTTGTGACCCTGGCTGAAATATGGAGACAAACATATTGAACCAGTATGAAGGCAATCAAGCCAAATATGTGGCCTCTAGAGAGCACAAAATCATTTCTTGATGTTAAATCGAGTGACCTAGTTTTTTTACCAAATTTGATGAAATATCAGTTCTGACGTAGAAATAATTGTCACAAACCTTCTTAACAAATATCAAGACATTTGAAACAAAAGTATGGCCTCTAGAGTGCAAACAAGGTTTTTCTAAGATATGAACTAGTGACCAAGTTTATGACCCTATGTGACCCAATATTGAACTTGACCAAGATTTTTTTGTGACAAACATTCTGACCAAAAATTCAGACATTTGAGCCCTTATTTGACCTCTAGAGTGCACGTAAGATTTTTAAAATAATTGATCTAGAACTAGTTTTTGACCCTATATAACCCAATATCGAACTTGACCAAGACAAACATTCTGACTACATATCAAGATATTTCAGCAAAAAATGTGGCCTCTCATTTAAAAGGTTTTTAAAAAATTTGAACTTTTGACCCCATGTGTCCCACTTTCAATATTGACTGAGATTTCATAGAGATTTACATTCTGACAAATATCAAGACATTTTAGTAAAAAATGTGGCCTCTAGAGTGAATACAAGGTCTTTTAAAGATTTGACCAAGTGACTTATTTTTGACCCAATGTGAACCAATATCGAATTTGACTGAGATATCATAGAGACAAACATTCTGACCACATATCAAGATATTTGAGCAATAAATGTGACCTCTAGAGTGCATACAAGGTTTTTCTAAGATTTGACCTTGTGACCTAGTTTTTTACCCCATGTGACCTAATATCAAATTTGTTCAAGATTTCATGATGATGATCATTCTGGAAATAAAACAAGAGGGCCGTTGGCCCTGGGGCGCTCACCTGAGATAAAGGCTCTTTTTCTTTCAACAGTCTATTTTCATGTTAAGGTTAGGATTATGAAACAAGTGGGCCACAATTACATATAAACACTATGAACTTGGGGATCCAAGTCTAAATTACAAATTCCAAGGCTTTAGTGCTGATTTGAAAGAAGGAAAAAACTTTTTCCATGGGTTATAATTTAAGAAATAAGAAAGAAGTCTGTGAACTGATGCTTCTTGCCTATAACCCCCCCCCCCCCAGGGCTCTGCCCCTGGGGACCCGAAGATCCTGATTTTAGCTATTTTGAAAGAGGTCAATATACTGATGCTTCATGCAAAATATCAAGGCTCTACGTCTTCTGGGTCAGGAGGAGAAGATTTTTAAAGATTATCTTAAATTTTACTTTTGTTGCCATGGCAACCAGAGTTTTTAATGGATTTCAATTCTTTTAGCTATTTTTGAAGGGGACCACCTAATGAACATTTCTGCCAAATTTGGTTCAAATTGGCCCAGTGGTTTGGGAGGAGATGTCATTTAAAAAATCGTTCTTTATTTCTATATAAACCCCACCCCCCTGGGGCTCCGCCCCTGGGGACCCGAGGATCATGATTTTAGCTATTTTGAAAGAGGTCAATATACTGATGCTTCATGCAAAATATCAAGGCTCTACGCCTTCTGGGTCAGGAGGAGAAGATTTTTAAAGATTATTTTAAAATTTCACTTTTGTTGCCATGGCAACAAGAGTTTTTAACGGATTTCAATTCTTTTAGCTATTTTTGAAGGGGACCACCTAAGGAACATTTCTGCCAAATTTGGTTAAAATTGGCCCAATGGTTTGGGAGGAGATGTCATTTAAAAAATCGTTCTTTATTTCTATATAAACCCCACCCCCCTGGGGCTCCGCCCCTGGGGACCCGAGGATCATGATTTTAGCTATTTTGAAAGAGGTCAATATACTGATGCTTCATGCAAAATATCAAGGCTCTACGCCTTCTGGGTCAGGAGAAGAAGATTTTTAAAGATTATTTTAAAATTTCACTTTTGTTGCCATGGCAACCAGAGTTTTCAACGGATTTCAATTCTTTTAGCTATTTTTGAAGGGGACCATCTAAGGAACATTTCTGCCAAATTTGGTTCAAATTGGCCCAGTGGTTTGGGAGGAGTTGTCGTTTAAAGAAATTGTTGACGGACGACGCACGACGCACGACGCACGACGCACGACGCACGACGGACGACGGACGGACGCCGGACGAAAGGCGATCACAATAGCTCACTTGAGCACTACGTGCTCAGGTGAGCTAAAAATCAAGACATTTGAGCCAAAATTGTGGCCTACAGAATGCAAGGTGTGTGTCTGACTCTAATTCAAGAGGTCTAGGGTATGATCCCTGGTAGTGGCAAATATCCTTTCCAAGATTTGTCTCCCACAAATGGGTTGATAATTGTAAGCCTATGTGGGATGAGCAGCTGGAGACTTGTAAAGGATGCAGTGGTAGAATTGTGTGAGATGTACTAGGAATCCATAGTAAGAGGACCCCAGACGCGATATAACTGAAATACTGTTAAAAGTGGTGTTAGACCAAAATTAATCAATCTGTATTATTATGCAACTATAAGTTAATTTGATGTGGTAATCACCTTACAAATACAATTAGTCATTTTATTTTACAATTCAAAGATATTATCATTCAAATAGCTTGATGGCAATGATTTATAAAATATGTATTCACAAAACTATTTATAGAGATTTAACCCATTCCATCACAACTCTTTCTTTTTACGCCCTAAAGAAAAAAACTTCGGAAAACATTTTGGAAAATGAAGAATTTGCTTGTATCAAGCCATTTCTTCATTATCCATTGTGTTTTCTATCCAAAAAGATTTAAAATTTCATCAACTTGAAATTGTTGTCTGCAACTTCACTCTATTTGGACCAGTCTGAAATTTTGTTAGAGGTATAAGACTATAGAGATATTCAATTAGTGCTACCCTGCTATAGTTGAATCTTTAATCCATTATCAGATGGCAAAATTTTAGACTCGTTTGAATTGAAAGGAGCTGCAGACAACAACTTCATGTTTATGAAACTTTAGATTTTTTCAACTTTCTGAATAAAAAACATTGTGGAATATGAAGAAATTGCTAGTAACAAACAATTTCTTCATTTTACAGTGCTATTCAAATTGTTTTTCATGAAGGGCATCCAAGTCATCATAGTGTGGGAATGGGTTAATAAAGTTTTTTTCCTAAATATTTGACCCATTCCCACACAATGATGCTTTTGGATGCCCCTCAGCAAAAACAATTGTAAAAACATTGTGTAAAATGAAGAAATTGTAACATGCACTTTCTTCATTTTTCACAATGTCTTTTATCCAGTAAGTCTAAAAAAGTCTAAAATTTCATAAACTTGAAACTGTCGTCCACAATTCCTTTCAATTTGGACAAGTCCAAAATTCTGTTGTCTGTAAATGGGTTAATTCTACTGTGCCTTTAGCAATGTACTATTTCTGGTAAGACAGTAACTTGTAAAAACTAAAGTCACATGCAAATTCAATGTATTTTAGTCAGAACAGTCAAATATAGAATAGTAAAATAGACAGAAATAGTGCAGGATGACCTTGGTCAATACCTTTCGATTTATATGGATTTTCTGCAGAAGTCTAGATAAGAGGGGGTAACAGCATTCTAAAATCCTTATTTCTCAACGGAACACTATGTTGTGGGTACTCATTTCAATTGTCTTGTCGAGACGATTAAAATTAGTACCCACAACATAGGGTTTATAATGAAATTGGTGAAATATTTCATTCTAAAATACGAATTACGCCCTCTATCTGTAGCTTGTTTCTGAGTAAGATATGTCAGATGTAGGGGAACAAAAGGTAATGCTTGATGTGAATTCTAAAAGATGTAGGCCTTGCAGTTTGGGAGATTTTTAAAGATTTCCATATTTAACCCATTCCCAGACAGTGACACTTTTGGACGCCCCCTGAAGAAAAGCAATTAGGAAAACATGGTGTAAAATGAAGAAATTGCTTGTGACAAGCAATTTCTTCATTCTACACAATGTTTTCAAAATAGAAAGTTTTCAAAATCTAAAATTTCATAAACTTTAAATTGTCGTCTGCAACTTCTTTCAATATGGACCGGTCTTGATTTTATCCGTCTGGTAATGGGTTAATTCTGTGATTTGTCCAAGATCCCACAACTTTGAGGCTTTCTTTGTCTGAGAGAAATAATTTTGAGTATTTTGGTAGAGAATAACAATATGGCAATGCTACATGAATAAATTAGTTTTGGAGAAGAGGCTTTTAAAGATTTCCTTGTTTATTCCTTTGTGAAATCTGGGTTCTCACAACAAAGGGCTAATTTTCAGAGCGGAGTGGTTGTTTAAGTATTTTGTTAGAGGGTCTTTAGGTGATGATATAAACAAAATATCAAAGCTGCAGACAATACCTTTTTAGATTATTTATTTTAATATACCCCATACATCAAATTGTTATGGTTTGGGAGAAGATTTTTTTTAAAGATTTCCTTCTTTATTTCTTTATTTCAGAGATCCAACAACATAGGACTGATTTTTAGAATAGAGTGATTTTTTAATTAGTTTTCAAGAGGGCGATTATGCAATGATATACCAGATATCAAAGCTGTAGGCCTATGGTTTGGGTGAAGAAAATTCTTAATTTTTTTTTACTTGCTTGCAATGTAAACCAAAGTTCTTTGTGGATTTAAACTCTTAAATTGATTGATTGATTGGGATTTAACACCTCTTTTAGCATTTCAGTCATATCATTGCGGCTGAAGCATCTAACAATGAATTTCTGGTATTTCTCACACCAGTTCTACCACTACATCCTTTCTTAGCCTCCAGTTGCTATCCCACTTTGGTTTACAATTATCCACCCATTGGTGAGAGACAAATGTCAGAAAGGATATGTGCCGCCGCCAGGGATCGAACCCATGACATCTCATGTTTGTAGATTAGGAGTGTGATACGCTACCAACTGGGCTATGACAGCGGCATTTTAAACTCTTAAAAGTATTGAGCATTACCTAAGGACTATTTCTGGGAATTCTGTTTGAAATTCCTTGTTAGTTTAGTAGAAGATTTTTGTAAGCATGGGTGGATGGAGAGACAGTTGCCAATCATATTAGCTCACTCCTGAACTTCGTGCTCAGCTGAGCTACGAAGAGAGCCAGGATGTCTATAAATTGCTTCCCTGAATTTTACTGTTCTAGTGGATGTTTCAAAAGAGCACAGCAGATAGGAGTTCATGCTTGACTGTAGTTGCTAGATTGTGGAACAAGAATTTTTCTATGACGAAACTTTTGTGGGGAAGATTACATCAAGGTCTGTTCACTTGCTCATATCAAAATGTATTAATCCATTACAAGTTTTATTTGATTGATTTATTGAATGGGGTTTAACGCCACTTTGATAGTATTTCAGTCATATTCCGATGGCTTGAGCACCTAACCATGAATTCCTGGTAATTCTCACACCAGTACTACTACTACATCCTTTTCGAGCCGCTAGCTTCTCATCCAATAGTTGGAGACAAATGTTGTTAAGGATATTTGCCGCGATAGGGGATAGGATCCTAGATGTCATGATTGAGAGTCCCAATCGCTACCAACTATGCTATGGTTACAGTCATGTGGAATTTTAAAAAAATCTTGGCATTAACCCATTCCAACTCAATCCCTCCTTTTTACGCCCCTCAAGAAAAAAGCTTTGAAAAACATTGTGAAAATGAAGAAATTGCTTGTATCAAGCAATTTCTTCATTATCCACAACGTTTCCTATCCAAAAAAACGAAAAAATTTAAAATTCCATCAACTTGAAATTGTCATCTACAGCTTCTTTCAATTTGGACCAGTCTAAAATTTTGCTGTGTTGGAATGGGTTAAAGGGAAGAAAACATTTTGGACAGGGAAGAAATTACTTGTAACAAATATGTAGGTAAACGATAATAATAAAATTAAAAACCTTTCCTTCCAGTTGTCATGTGAGTTGTACCTTAGTTTACTAATAATCAGAAATTGGATACCAACAATTTTTCACAATAGTGATACATTTTGGCTTTCCAATTGAAACTGTAGGAAGACTTTCACACTAACAAAAAAATGCTAACAGACAGACAGACAAATGGATGGACAACAGGGGCTTTAACATAATTCAACCATTTGGCCATACAATAAAGAACTTGATCACATCAGGGAATAGACAATATTATATGACTTAGAGCAAGTTCTTCATTGACCCAGGAATGTCCTTGTATAAGGTGAATAAACCGCTAATGTATTTTTTATTAGTTATACAACAAATTAAATCAAACCATAAATTCTTAACAGGGTGGTAACCTTTCATTTATTTTGCTATTAGATTTTATCCAACCACATTTAGTATAACATAGCACTGATGCTCAGAAGTCCATTGTCAACTTGTAAGAGATGAGAGGTTCCTGGGTTCAAATCCTGCCCATACCATGAGAATTTTTCTGAGAAAACTATACAATCATTGAATGATATTAATGTCCCTCAACCACTCCATGTCATAGAAAAGCATTTTGTCACTGGAGTAAAGCCTTTTTTCAACAAAGGGCTATAACTAAAGGAAAGTCAATGGACCGTAACTAAAAATTGAACATACACATATTTGTTTGATACGGAGTGCACATGTGAAATTAAAACTAATCCAATCAGTAGTTGAAGAGACAAGAGGGCCGTTGATGGGCTCATCTGAGATAAGGCTTTTTTCTTTCAACAGTCAAATACAACCTAACAAGAGGCCCAGTGGGCCTTAACAGTCACCCGAGTAAAAGAGCACCAAGACAAGTGATTTTGTTTGAAAGAATTAGAAAAAGGTTTGGTTGAAATCCCCTCAGTAGTTCTTGAGAAGAAGATGAAAATGTTTAAAAGTTACCAAAAATGACCCCCTTTTGGTCCCCATTTTAGGCAGCCCTGACCTCCAGCCTTTTAATTTTCACAAATCTGTATAATCAGTACCCAATGATGCTTTTCACCAAGTTAGTTTGAAATTGGCTTAGTATTTTATCAGAAGAAGGTGAAAATGTGAATTTTTTAACATGATGAACTTTGACCTCTGGGTGTGGCCCCATACATGACCCCAGGGACATGAATTTCACAATTTATAATATACCTGTCCTAGTTGTCATGCACACAAAATATTTAAGCTCTGGCATTAACGGTTTATTAGAAGAAGATTTTTAAAGAAGTACCAAAAATTACCCCTTTTTGGCCCCTATTTGGGCCCCTTTGACCCCCAGAACCCCTATTTTCACAAACTTGAATTGGCATCCCCCAATGATGCTTTCTACCAAGTTTGGTTGAAATCCGCCCAGTAGTTCTTGAGAAGAAGATGAAATATTTAAAAGTTACCAAAAATTACCCCCTTTTGGTCCCCATTTTAGGGCCCCCTGACCCCCCAGCCTTTTTATTTTCATAAATCTGAATAACCATTACCAAATGATGCTTTTCACCAAGTTTGTTTGAAATTGGCTTTGTACTTCATCAGAAGAAGATGAAAATGTGAATTTTTTAACATGATGAACTTTGACCTCTGGGTGTGGCCCCATACATGACCCCAGGGTCATGAATTTCACAATTTATAATATACCTGTCCTAGTTGTCATGCACACAAAATATTTAAGCTCTGGCATTAACGGTTTATTAGAAGAAGATTTTTAAAGAAGTACCAAAAATTACCCCTTTTTGGCCCCTATTTGGGCCCCTTTGACCCCCAGAACCCCTATTTTCACAAACTTGAATTGGCATCCCCCAATGATGCTTTCTACCAAGTTTGGTTGAAATCCGCCCAGTAGTTCTTGAGAAGAAGATGAAAATGTTTAAAAGTTACCAAAAATGACCCCCTTTTGGTCCCCATTTTAGGCAGCCCTGACCTCCAGCCTTTTAATTTTCACAAATCTGTATAATCAGTACCCAATGATGCTTTTCACCAAGTTAGTTTGAAATTGGCTTAGTATTTCATCAGAAGAAGGTGAAAATGTGAATTTTTTAACATGATGAACTTTGACCTCTGGGTGTGGCCCCATACATGACCCCAGGGACATGAATTTCACAATTTATAATATACCTGTCCTAGTTGTCATGCACACAAAATATTTAAGCTCTGGCATTAACGGTTTATTAGAAGAAGATTTTTTAAAGAAGTACCAAAAATTACCCCTTTTTGGCCCCTATTTGGGCCCCTTTGACCCCCAGAACCCCTATTTTTACAAACTTGAATTGGCATCCCCCAATGATGCTTTCTACCAAGTTTGGTTGAAATCCGCCCAGTAGTTCTTGAGAAGATGAAATATTTAAAAGTTACCAAAAATTACCCCCTTTTGGTCCCCATTTTAGGGCCCCCTGACCCCCCAGCCTTTTTATTTTCACAAATCCGAATAACCATTACCAAATGATGCTTTTCACCAAGTTTGTTTGAAATTGGCTTTGTACTTCATCAGAAGAAGATGAAAATGTGAATTTTTTAACATGATGAACTTTGACCTCTGGGTGTGGCCCCATACATGACCCCAGGGTCATGAATTTCACAATTTATAATATACCTGTCCTAGTTGTCATGCACACAAAATATTTAAGCTCTGGCATTAACGGTTTATTAGAAGAAGATTTTTAAAGAAGTACCAAAAATTACCCCTTTTTGGCCCCTATTTGGGCCCCTTTGACCCCCAGAACCCCTATTTTCACAAACTTGAATTGGCATCCCCCAATGATGCTTTCTACCAAGTTTGGTTGAAATCCGCCCAGTAGTTCTTGAGAAGAAGATGAAATATTTAAAAGTTACCAAAAATTACCCCCTTTTGGTTCCCATTTTAGGGCCCCCTGACCCCCAGCCTTTTTATTTTCACAAATCTGTATAATCAGTACCCAATGATGCTTTTCACCAAGTTAGTTTGAAATTGGCTTAGTATTTCATCAGAAGAAGATGAAAATGTGAATTTTTTAACACGATGAACTTTGACCTCTGGGTGTGGCCCAATACATGACCCCAGGGTCATGAATTTCACAATTTATAATATACCTGTCCTAGTTGTCATGCACACAAAATATTTAAGCTCTGGCATTAACGGTTTATTAGAAGAAGATTTTTAAAGAAGTACCAAAAATTACCCCTTTTTGGCCCCTATTTGGGCCCCTATGACCCCCAGAACCCCTATTTTCACAAACTTGAATTGGCATCCCCCAATGATGCTTTCTACCAAGTTTGGTTGAAATCCGCCCAGTAGTTCTTGAGAAGAAGATGAAATATTTAAAAGTTACCAAAAATTACCCCCTTTTGGTTCCCATTTTAGGGCCCCCTGACCCCCAAGCCTTTTTATTTTCACAAATCTGTATAATCAGTACCCAATGATGCTTTTCACCAAGTTAGTTTGAAATTGGCTTAGTATTTCATCAGAAGAAGATGAAAATGTGAATTTTTTAACACGATGAACTTTGACCTCTGGGTGTGGCCCCATACATGACCCCAGGGGCATGAATTTCACAATTTATAATATACCTGTCCTAGTTGTCATGCACACAAAATATTTAAGCTCTGGCATTAACGGTTTATTAGAAGAAGATTTTTAAAGAAGTACCAAAAATTACCCCTTTTTGGCCCCTATTTGGGCCCCTTTGACCCCCAGAACCCCTATTTTCACAAACTTGAATTGGCATCCCCCAATGATGCTTTCTACCAAGTTTGGTTGAAATCCGCCCAGTAGTTCTTGAGAAGAAGATGAAAATGTTTAAAAGTTAACGGACGATGGATGACGGACGACGTTGGACAAACAATGATTGCAATAGGTCACCATGACCATTTGGTCAGGTGACCTAACAAAAGCTAGGATTATGATACAAGTGGGCCTAAGGATTATGATACAATTGGGCTTTAAACAGACTTTATACATACATAGGCTTTGTACCTGGAGATCAAAAAGTCAAGCAATATTCATCAAGCTATTGTTAAAGAGGACCACATTAGGAGCATTTCTGCGAAATTTGGTTGAAATTGGACCAGTTGTTAGGGAGGAGATGTCGGTATTTGTTTCTATACACCCCACCTCTGGGGACCTGATTGTAATTATTCTAATAGTTTAGAAAAAGGTCAATATACTGATGTTTCATTCGAAATATCAAGGCTCTATGCCTTCTAGCTCAGGAGAAGAAGATAATTCAAGATCTTTTTCAAAAATTTCACATTTGTCACCATGGCAACCAGAGTCTTCAACAGATTTCTATTCTTTTAGCTCTTCACCTAAGAAACATGTCTGCCATATTTGGTGCAAATCAAGCTAATGGTTCAGCAGATGTCATTTAAAAATCCTTCTGTATAGAAACACACATACTCCGCCCCTCGGAACTCAAGGGCAATGATTTTAGCTGTTTAGAAAGAGCTCAATATACAGATGTTTCATGCTCTAGGCTCTCTGGATCAGAAGAAAAGAATTTAAAAGATTTTTTTTTTAAGAATTTACTTTTATTGCCAAGGCAACAAAAGATTTCCACAGATTTCAATCATTTTAGCTATTTATGGATGGGACTACCCAAGGAACATTTCTGCCATATCTGGTTGAAATTGGCCAAGTGGTTTTGGGAGGAGATATTGTACACGAAGAAATTGTTGACGGATGAACCGCAACGTACAAAAGTTGATCACAACAGCTCACTTGAGCACATCCTTCTCAGTTGAGCTAAGAAGCTTTAGAAAACATTGTAGTAAATTAAGAAATTGTTGTCTGCAATTACTTTGAATCTAGACCAGTCTTAATTTTATCATCTAGTAATGGGTTAAATGAGCAATTACTGTTTTTATGTATCAACATACAACTATACATGTATGGATTTTGCCTCTTATCAACCAGGTTTATGAATCAAAGGACTGATGGTGAACATGCCTACTTACGGAGTAAATGTTAGTAAATTTAGACAATTTGATTCAAAGAAATCGTCTCATCAAGCTCCACCAGTTTGATAGGTAATAATAGTGTCATGAGCCTGATCCCTGGTCCAGGAGTTAATGCCACTGCCACACGTCACTTGTCTCACACCAACCAAAACAGGTGACTAAGAACATTCAGTAAAAATTTCATGCAAATCTGTCTGGAAATGGTGGCGAGATGCGTTAACAAGAAATTTGGTATTATACCCCCTTTTTCTGTGTCACATCCTAAAATGCCAAAAATCCGACAATATCAGGTGACTAGGAACATTCCATGAAAATTTAATTCAAATTGTGAAAAAATGTAGAAGACATATTAAAAAGATGTGGATGTATGTATGGAGGGGTTGCCAGCTGGATAGATGCCGAGATGGACGGACAGACAGACGGAGAAGATAATACCAATATATGTCCACCTTTGGAGGCATATAGATATGCTGCAGCAAAGATTAAAAGACAATCCTTTGTTGATAAAAAAGATAAAAATAATATGAATAAAAAGTAATGAATTGGCAAAGACTTTCCATAGCAAAAAAAGTTATAAAAGAAATATATGGACTAATAAGTACTGTATGCAAAATTTAAAAAAAAGCAAAAATGCTCTTGCCAACAACAATTATCTACAGATAGAGGCATAAAAAGCAGTTTTTATTCATTGACCCTGGCTTTTAACCCATTCCAACACAACAAAATTTTGGGCTGGTCCAAATTGATAAAAGCTGCAGATGACAATTTCAAGTTGATGGAATTCTAATCTTTTTTTTTCAACTTCTCGGATTGAAAATATTGTGGATAATGATACAAGCAATTTGTTCATTCTCCATAATGTTTTCCAAAGCTTTCTTCTTGTGGCTCATAAAATGAAGGGATTGTATGGGAATGGGTTAACCCAATCCCCTCCCCAAAAAAGAAGTCCCTGACAGTCCGAAAGTGCTCACCTGATTTCAACACCCAAATTCTGAAAACCATTGATTAAAGGTTATCAGCTTCAAAAGTTATTTTTACAAGAAAAAATTGCAAACTATTTTGTCTGGTAATGGGTTAAGAAGGCTCCTTTTTCTATGTTTCCTTTCAAAATGAATGCTCCCATACTAAAAACAGTTCAATCACTAGATCTTACAAACTTGACAAGGTTTAAGACAAAGCCAAAATTAATGCCCCTAGAGTGAAAACAATCAAATAGTCCATTATGCCCCTTTTCCTAAATCACCCTTTTTTACTGTTTTGTTTTGCCCCCTACCCCCCAAGTACGTTTTTGCTGTCCCCCTTAGAGTACATGTGTAATTATACCTTTTCCCCGAGTTTCACAATAGTATTGATCTTTATGAGTTCACAACTTCCTAGGCCAGTTTCATCAAGATTGAGCCAAAAATGTAGCCCTTAGGCTGTGATACTGAAATAGTCTTTGACACCAGTTTTCTTATGTTTCCACAGAGATCATTCCCAATTCAGGTTCTTTGGATGAGGCAATAAAAGATCAAAAAGCTTGCCATAAATACTTAGTACATGTACTCAGGTGAGCTAACAAAACCTTTCGATAACCTTGCATCTTTGGTCACAAAAAACGGACATAACAAGAAGTCCATTTTCCCTTGAAACAATAAGAGTTGTGAAAAAAAAATATTCCCTTATAACCACAAACTCAAATATTACTAATTGCCTTTCAAAGGACCTTTTACTGTCACAAGCCATTGTACGCGATGATAAAGCCAACTGGAAACAAATATGCCCCATCAAACCTCAATATTCAACAATAAAAAATGACCATGACATTTCACCCGAAGAACTGACTCTAACTAACAAGAAATAAATGAAAGAAATATAAACACCTTACCTTAGCTATCGATGTTATGGCTAATCTCAAAGTTATTTTGCACAAATTTGACCTACAAATTGGACTTTTGCTCTTTGGCAATGACCAAGATTGTATCTACACAGCAAATTCCTCATAGCACTATCCGCAATAGTGCTAAAGGCTGGACTCAAAGCATATAAATAGGTTTAACCCATTACTTTACAACAAAATTCAAGACGGATCTAGTTTAAAAGAAGTTGCTGACGACAATTTAAAGTTTATGAAATTTTGTATTCTTGAGTAGAAAAAATTTAGGAAATGGAGTAATTGCTTGTTATGAGCAATTTCTTCTTTTCCCACAAAGATTTTTTTATCCTATACAATGATTTTTTCCTCAAATCCAGTCACCTCAAATTATTGTATATAACATCTTGAATTTGGACCAGCCTTAAATTTTGTTGGCTGGAAATGAGTTAACCCTTGTCATTCTGAACTTGGAATATTCCTGTGTTTGCAGGAGGTATAGACAAAGATTAGTCTAAAACTATGTTTTTTTATTTTCTTGCTATTATCTATTAGTTATTTGATTTGATTATATGAAGTTTAATACCACTTTCAACAGTGTTTTGGTTTTATCAAGGAGGCCATTATCGATGCACCTAACAATGGCCTCCTGTTGTTTCTCAACCCAGTACAATAACAACATTCGATCTGAGCAACCAGTTGCTCATCCCACTAAGGGACACCTCTTATTACAATGCAATGACTTTTGTAACATGTCATATAGAATGTTGTCTGAACTATGGTTTATAAAGTTTGGACAGTCATCAATTAATTCATTCTATGGAGGACAAAGCTATATTCTGTCAACCACGCAAACCACATTAAAACAACTTGATCCATTTTGACAACTACAATAATATGAAGAAGGCCGAAAAGGAAGACAGGGAGGGATGTGTGTGCTTACTTAAGTAATTAGGTAATTTTCTTAAAGTGTATGTGAATCAGTACAACTTCCTCTCTTCTTACAATAATTGACCAATCGCTTGCCGACCCCCTTACTGCCCAGGCTCCGCCCATTAACTCCAAAAGGACGATATGCTTTGATTTTTAATGGCATTATTTCGAAAGATTTATGGCCATTATCATGTAACAAAAAAGTAAAATGGTTGGTTGGCGACCTAAACATTGTAACTACAGCTTGAATAAGCTGTAGTCACGAAGTTTAAGTCACCAAAACAATGAAAATGGTTAACAAAAATTTGTGGCCAAAGTCGGAGTTGAAAGATCTGAATAACTGAATTGATAGGTCAGTTTATTCCTTGATTGACAGTCGGGATTGCTCAACCTCCTTTTCCCTATAAGGGTCTGTGCAGTAATTTTCAAGTGACTTAAATCCTGATTTCTTTTTCTTAAACTCCACCAAGATCATTTAGAACTATAACTCAAGCAACCAGCAGAATGAAATAAAGTAAGACATGTCCCAGCATGCTAGAAAAGATTGCTAACCCATTCCCACACAGCAAAATTTTGGCCTGGTCTAAAACTAAAAGAAGTGGACGACGGCATTTTTAAATGGATGAATTCTTTAAAATCTGTGTCTTTTAGGGTATGAAACATTGTGGATAATGAAGAAATTGCTTGTAACAAGCAATTTCTTCATTGTACGCAATGTTTTTCAAAGATTTCATATATAGGGGCGTTTAAAAGCATCACTGTGTTGGAAAGGGTTAAAGATTAACTACAATAATTGTTGAAACATGCAATACGAGATTATCATTACGTGAAATGGGCAGTTACCTTGATATTGCCATGAAGCTTCCATGCCTCTCTGATAAACAAGGAGGAAATATTTTAAGTTGGACCATCAATACTCATTCCCACACAATCCCATTTTTCTACTGCACTCAAGAAAACAGCCTAAGAAAACATTGTGAAAAAATTAAGAAATTGCTTTTGAGCAATTTCTTAATTTTCCACAAAATTTTTACCTAAAAGATTCAACTAGGAAAAATCTAGGAATCATCTGCAACTTCTTTCAAATCTGACCAGTCAAATAGTTTTTTCTCTAGTAATTGGTTAAATACATAGTCACAAGTTTAAACCTTAAAAATTCATCTAAATTTGAAATCTCGGGATATTTTGTAACTTGCTTGACCACCTGGTTTGCTCTACTGGCCTAATATGCTTATCATACAGGTAATTTTGTGTTTTCATATATGATTTTTGTTTGTTTGAATGGGGTTTTACGTTGCTTTCAACAATCTTTCAGTTATATCGCGGCGGCTGGAGCACCTAACAATTGAATCCTGGTATTTCTTACACCAGTACTACCATTACATCCTTTCCTAGACTCCAGTTGCTATCCCAAATAGGTCTACGATTATCGACCAATTGGTGAGAGACAAATAGTCGGAAAGGATGAGTGCCGCCGTCGGGGATCGAACCCAGGACCTCTAGATTGCTATGACGGCGGCGTTTTCATGAAAGACTGCTTTTTTAAAATTAATTTCAATGGTGGTAAGTTTCTTTTATACAACAAATATTCTCAGTCAAGCAGGAACAATTATTTCCCTTACATCAATATGCCATATCTACAGGCAAATCGGATATCTATTTGTCAAATCTTCCAAAGCCATATTCTTTAACCTGTGAAAATGTCTTGAAGGAATTTGATAAAAGATCATTCCTGCAAAATTTGGTTGAAATCCATTTTCCAAGAAGGTTTTCATAGTTTTAACTCCATTGTCATTATATCAAAATTAGCTCTGCAAATTTAACACTTGTCATGCTGAGCCCAGAATATTCCTGTTTGGGCAAGAGGTATAGATAAAGATCAACCTGTACATATGTGCAGTCTGATCTTAGTCTAAACCACCTGCTTGTCCGGTTCAAACCAGAATTGATTAAAAAATCAGTTTTCAAATGAAATATTGGCATGCAATTAATGCTTCCAGTGATTACAGTCCTTTGCATTTAATGCAATTCTAATCAGGATTTTATTCAGCATGACAAGCTTTTTAACCCAAGTTGGGTATTCTATAAATGATAAAATGAGGATCCTCTAAATAATTTCTGAGAAGTGTTTTAAGGTCTTCATTTATATGATCATATATGGAAACTGACATATCTAATAAACACCATTTTTCATCTGCTCAAAATGAAATTAACAAAGGGTCAGCGAAGGATTATACCTGTGACATTTGGTTGAAATCCATCTACTGGTTTCAAGAAGATAGTCAAAGTTTTCACCATATCATGAAATTAGCCCCGCAAACAGAAGCCATGTTTTTTTTATTTTATCCAATCAAAATTATTAGCTGGAATCTGAAGAAGGGTTACCGAAGGATCATTAATGTGATATTTGCTTGAAATCCATGTGGTAGTTTCTAGAGAGAAGATTTTTTAAAGTAAAAGTTCACAGATGGACACATGCACTGACGTATGCACAACAGACACAACATCATGATAATATCTCACTGGCTTTCAGCCATCGGAGCTATAAATGGAAAACATTTCAAACTCTAAGAGATTAACCCATTCACACACAAGCCCTCCTTTTTATGCTCCTCAAGAGAAAAGCTTTGGAAAACATTGTGGAAAATGAAGAAATTGCTTGTATTAAGCAATTTCTTCATTATCCACAAGGTTTTCTATCAAACAAAAAAAAGAGAAAAAGTAAAGTTGTCATCTCTTTCAATTTAGACCAGTCTAAAATATTAGAGTTGGAATGGGTTAAGAGAAGATACATGTATGTAGATATAAAAACTAAATAGAGACTACATATTGTTATAGAGGGAGATTACGGTCTATGGTATATGATCCATTAATCCTTGTCCTTTTGGATATTTATCCCTTGTTCAATATATTTTAATTTGTTATCAAAATTTAGATCTATCATATTATTCAAATATATCATCAAAACTAAAAATATAAGCAGGTAGTGTAGACTAGGATGAGACTGCATATCATTGTAGGCTAACCTTGGTCTATAAACCTGCAACAGCTATTGTGAAAACAGGAATATTGCTAGTGCTGAATGACAAAGGTTAATTTTTGAAATTTTTGATTCAGTGAATATCAAAATTTATTACATACCTATAAAATATATGGATTAAAATCTGGCTATCTAATACAACTGGACAGAAAAAAAATCAATATTCGGCGTGTAGTAAAAACCGTATTCGTCCAGTACCGTTAAACATGGACTACTTTTTTGTGTACTGACGTTCATTGTTTTTTTTTCGGAAAGTTGGTTATTTCTTAATCATTTAAGAGAATTTTCTTAATGCCATGTCCTAAAGGTATATAATAAAAGGAATATTACAACAGTGTGTTTTTCTGTTTGTTGTTATCGTGTTCTCGAAACGTGTGTAGTTATTTTTATTTGGATTCGACCTTCAGTCTCATCCAATCAAAAAACCTACACACGGCTCTCGAACATGATAACAATAAATAGAAAAACACACTATTGTAATATTCCTTATGTATATCATTTTCATTGGTCAAGAAAATATACATTTTGTAAATCAGTAGGTTTTATTGATTTTATACTGAAAAACAAGAGGGCCTGTTGCCCTGGCACTCACCTGAGATAAGGCTCTTTTTGTTCAAGGCCAATACTAACTGGGTCAGTAGAAGACCTCCTTCAAATTAAACTTAAATCAACTTATGTTGCTTTGCCAACCAATGCATTCTACAGATTACAAATCTTTTAGTTATTATTATTAAAAGGGGGCAACCTAAGGTAAATTCCTGCAAAATTTGGTTAAAATTGGCCAAATAGTTTTGATAGAATTGTCTTCTTTATTTCTATTTCAACCAATCACCCTATGGCGCTTAAATTTTAGCAATCTTGAAAGAGGTCAATGTACCAATGCTTAATGCAATGATCAAGATTCTTCAACTTCTTGGTCAGTAGGAGATGATTTTTTAAACATTTTTTTTAATTTTACTCTTGTTGTCATAGCATCCAGAGTTTTCATCCGATTTAATTTCCAATTGAAATTGGCCAAGTGTTTCCAGAGGAAATGTCGTTTTAAAAATACTTTTTAATTTCTATATAAGCCCCATCCCCCTGCCAACTCGAGGGTGATGATTTTAGCAATTCTGAAAGAGGTCAATGCACTGATGCTTCGTGCAAAATATCAAGACTCAACGCCTTCTAGGTCAAGAGATAATTCTTAAAGATTTTTTTAAAATTTCAATTTTGTTACCATAACAACAAGAGTTTTAAATGGATTTAAATTCTTTTAGCAATTATTAAAGGGCATCACCAAAGGAACATTTCAGCCAAATTTGGTTGAAATCAGCCATTCGGTCTGAGAGGAGATGTTGTTTTAAAAATATCTCTTTATTTCTTTATAAAGCACACACAACCCCGGGGCTCTACCCCTTTGAACCAGAGGTAAATGATTTTAGCAATTTTGAAAGAGGTCAATGTACTGATGCTTCATGCAAAATATCAAGACTCTACGCCTTCTGGGTTAGGCTGAGATAATTTTTAAAGATTTTTTAAGAATATCAATTCTATTATCATTGCAACCATAGTTTTTCAACAGAGCAGTTGTCATTTTAAAAATCCGTCTTCATTCATATATAAGCCCCATCCTTCCAAGGGCTTGGCCCCTGAGGAACCAAGGGCGTTGATTTTAGCAATTCTGAAAGAGGTCAATGTACTGGTGCTTCATGCAAAATATCAAGATTCTTTCCCAACTGGGTCAGGAGGAGATAATTTTTTAAAGATTTTATAAAATTCAGTTTTGTTACCATGGTAACAAGAGTTTTCAACAGTTTTACATTCTTTTAGCAATTTTAAGGGCACTACTAAGTTTCTGCCAAATTGGTCTAGTAGTTTGGGAGGAGAAGTCCTTTTAAAAATCCTTTTAAAATGTCCATATAAACCCATCCCCCCTGGGGCTCCGCCCCTGGGGCCCAAAGGGTGATGATCTTAGCAATTCTGAAAAAGGTCAATGTACCAATACTTCATGCAAAATTTCTGCTAAGTTTGTTTGAAATTGACCCAGCTGCTTGGGAGGAGATGTCGTTTTATAATTGTTGACATACAATTTATCCTGTCCCCCAGACAGAGGATGATCAAAATACCTCTACATGAGCAACGTTGAACCTGAATATCAAGTAAAATTTCACTATATAAGCCTTAGACCTTAGACGTCCAGAAACGGGCTAATTTTGACCCTGGGGTTATAATTTACTGTAAATCAGGTAATTTTTGCATCGTATTATTTTCACATGAGAAGGACCAGAAGACATATTAGTGAGTTCATGAATTTGCGAGAGGGCCTATGGTACTTCAGTTATTTCCGTAAGTATCCCCGAGAATACATCGGCAAAGAAAAAATTGATAAACGATTACATAGCTGTTTTCAATACACAAAGTGGACTAATTTGGCAGGTTAAAAATTTTGTTCAGATCAAAATTCTTTTAACTCTTTCCTGTTTTGCAAAATTTTAGACATGTCCAAATTAAAAATATGAATGCCTATGGCATTACATTTTATTCTATTACCAAACTATCCCAAATTTTGACGCCCTCAAGGAAAATAAGTTTTAAAAAAATTGAGAGAAAGGGAAAACTTAGTGGTTACAAGCAATTTCTCCATTTCTCACAATGTTTTCTACCCTAAAAACTCATTGTATCTAAATTTCACCCAAACTTTAATTACTGTCTGCAGATTCTTTTAATGTGGACCAGTGTTAATGGGAGAAAACTTTGAAATTGCTTTAACCCATTCCCACACTAGAAAATTTTAGACAGGTCCAAATTTAAAGAAGATGCAGGCAACAATTTTAAGTTAATAAAATTCTAAAACTCTTTGTCTTTTGGAGTAGAAAACATTGTGAACATTTAAGAAATTGCTTGAAACAAGCAATTTCTTCTATGTCCACAATTTTTCTAAAACCTTTTTGTTGAGGGGCGTAAAAAGGAGGGCCTGTGTGGGAATGGGTTAATTGAGCATTTTAGCAAACATGGGGCCTTCAGGGGTGACAATGATTTGACCCAATGGGTATTATTTCAGCAACCTTAGTAGAGAAAAATCAGGTTGTACTACAACTGAAATATGAATGCATTACAACTTATAGATTGGGAGAGGAAGGTATTTGAACATGTTCTTATTGAGCGTTTTTCATAACTTTGGATGCCTTTGGAAGGGCAATTTTTGTCAAAGGGGGTATAACTTCAAGACACATAGTAGATAAAAATAATATTGTTTGTAATAGAAATGCTCAAGGCCCTATATCTAAGAAGAAGATATTTTTTTCAGATTGAGCGATTTACACAACTTTTGATTGCTGGTGCAGAGATGTTTTTGATCCTATTTCCTGTTGGGATATTTCCTGTTACATAGTACAAAATTATTTAGTAATGCTAAATACCAAATATGAATGTCCTTCACTATATATTTCAGAAGGAGAAGACTATTGAAGTTGCCAAAATTTCCCAAAATTTGGACCTCTGAGGCAGGGCCTTTTTTTCGTAGAGCTATGATTTTAGCAAACATGGTAGAGAACCATCTGTTTATGCTATATACCAAACATGAATGCCTTAGACTTTGGAGATTGGCAGAAGACTGTTGAACATGGTCTAATTGAGCATTTCTACAAACTTTGGACACAATGGGAAGGGGCATTTTTTACCCTACAGGCATAATTCAATCAAAATTGGTAGATAATAGCCTTGCTATGCTACATACTAAATACAAATGACCTTGGCCTTATAGTGAAGAGCTTTTTTTTAACTTTTGTGCTTTTCCCTATTGCAGGGCTGTTTTTTACCCTAGGAGCACAATTTTAAGTGAAGTAGTACAAAACTATCTATTAATGCTACATACCAAATATGAATGTCCTAGTCATTATAGTTTACCACGAGAAGTCTTTTGAGCTAATGCTCTAATTAAGCATTTTTCCAAACTTCATACTTCAGGGGCAGGCCATTTTTGACCCTAACTTTTGAAAACTTTGCAGAGAACCATGTGCCATGTGCTACATTAAGCTATATTTGAAATATACATGCCTTTGGCCTTGGAAAAAAAATTCAAAGATTTACTAAAATTTCCCATTTTCAATTGCCGTGGCGAAAAGAGTTTGTCACAGAATGAAATTCTTTTAACAACAATTTTAGAGCTTTGGCCAATGAACATTCCTGCAAAGTTTCAGCTCGATTGCCTGACTGGTATTGAAGGAGGAGGTTTATTAAGAAATTGTGGATGGATAGACAGACAGATGGTCAGTCAGACGATGAACAATGACCAATCACAAAAGATTACCTCGCACTTTGTGCTAAGGTGAGCTAAAACTGTAGATATGTAATAAATGGAATGTTAGATTTTGATAGCAATACAACATCTTGTATATGCCTCTTGCTGGAAAATTTGATATTTCAACCTTCAGTCTTGTGAAATATCAAAATTGTCCTCTGCAGCTCAAAGCGAATACAAAATATTGTACCACTATCGTAACAAAATACTCCCTAATTAATACCCCTGTCTTTGATCCTAGGAATGTCACTTGAACAATCTTGGTAAAAATTCATCTGGTCATTATACAAAGGGAAATAATTTAATTTTTAGCTTCGTCTATCAAAAACAAGCATTCTGATTGGTCTAAAAATATTATTCATAACCCCATGAACTAAATTTTGAGCACACAGCAATTTTGTATGCTTCCGCATAAAATAGTCCCAAACAGAAAGGTAACAAAATTTGTAAAGTTCTTGCTTTTTTCACTCGATGTTATAAAATTATAAGAGATGAAGAGAAATCTTTTATTTTCATGGAGGTCTGAACCGAAAAACCTCATCACACTCATGTATGAATCCGCTTTGGGTATTCATACAGTGTGATTAGTTTTTTTGGTTCATACCTCCATGAAAACAAAAAATTTCTCTTCATCTCTTAAATATAATGTTACAATAGCGATACAAGATCTTGTATTTGCCTTGAGCTGCACTACTTTACCTGCTCAAACTGTTCTTGTGGTGACTGTTGACCCCTTGCTGGATTTCCTGGTCTCACTAGTCCATCTCTATTTATTTGGTTGTTCTGCTGTATCTGTCTGTTTCTGATATGGTTGGCTCTAATTTGCTGCATTTTCTGGATTTGGGCCCAGGTTTGGACTGCATCACCTATACATATAGAAGAGTTCGAGTTGATCGTTGATTATAACAAAAGGGTTGTTGGGCTTGGCTAGCTCACCTGAAATAAAGGCTCCTTTTTTTTCAACAGTAAATTTCATGATTGATTGATAGAATGGGGTTTAACACCACTTTTATTTCAGTCATATCGCAGCGGCTGGAGCACCTAACAATGGTTTCCTGGTATTTCTCACACATTAATATTACCACTACATCCTTTCCTAGCCTCCAGCTACTATCCCACTTAGGTGAAATTATCCACCCATTGGTGAGAGACAAATGTTGGAAAGGAAATTTATGTTCCACCCCTAGGGATCGAACCCATGGTTGAAGATTGAGAGTCTAGACCAAAGAGTCCTTGAATACCTGAAGTTAATAATGTGTTGAAAAAAATGTCATGTGGTTCACCCTTCAACCCATTTAGAGACAGCAAAATTTCAGACTGGTCCAATTTGAAAGGAGATGCAGACAACAATTTAAAGTTGATTAAATTTTAGATTTTTTTTCAACTGTCTGGGTAGAAAACATTGTGTAGATGAATAAATAGCTTGTTACAAGCAATTTCTTCATTTTACACAATGTTTTCTCAATTGTTTTTCTTGAGGGGCGTCAAAAAGTGGCACTGAGTGGGAATGGGTTAACCCATTTTCAAGTTTCAGAGGACAATTTCAAATTGATGAATTTTTTAAAATCTTTGTCTCTCTGGGTTGAAAAGAATGTGGAAAATGCTTGTAACAATCAATTTCTTCATTTTCCACATTCTTTTCCAGAACTATTTTCTATAGTGGCTAAAAAGGGGTGATTGTGTGGGAATTATGATTCTTATTGTAAGGATGTTCAGAGACACTGGGATATCTACCAAAACAGTGAAAGTACCTTCCAAGGAGAGGATTTTTAAAGTACAAAATTACAGGCGGACAGACACACACATGACAGACACCATGCCATTACAATAGCCTGCATCTAAAAAGAACAGAATTGAAATTTAAGGTTATTTCAAGTTTTTTTTAAGGACCAAAACTTTGAATTCAAGAGGTGAAAATGCCATGAATGCAATCAAAAATAGAAAATATTTCCTATTTAAATGTTGAAGTTCTGTTATTGTCTTCATAAAGATTTTGACCAATGTTTTGTTTTTCAGGTCTTAACTCTACAATCAATATATTCTTGTGGATTAGAAGACATAATCCAATATTTGCCAGCAATAATACCACAGTTAACCCTTGACCATTTTTTTTTCAAAATTTTAGACTGGTGCAAATCAATTGAGGTTGCAGACGACAATGAAACTTGGATGCAATTTGAAATGAAACAATCCTGCGGTAGAAAATATTGTGGGAAAGGAAGAAATTGCTTGTCACATGCAATTTCTTCTTTTTCCACAATGATTTTTCAAGTGTAAAATCACAGCAATGTAAAATCCCAGGTTTGAACAGGCAAAGGGTTAACTCATGCAAAGCAAACAGTTGTTATATTGTGGGCAGATATAAAATCCTATCTTTCAACTTGTGATTTGTTTTTTAGGATTTTTATTGTAAGAAAAGAAGAACATGAAATTGTAAAAATTGTTTTCTACCTCAAATGGCTCTTATTTTTCAAATTACACCAGCTTTGTTTTGTTGTCTGCATAGTCTTTTTTGGACAAGTCTAAAAATTTGCCTTTTGGGGTAAAATGGTTTTCAAGACAAATGAAAACCATGGCGCAAATAACATACTGTCACAAAATACCTAGTTATAAAGTAGTTTAATCCAATCCTACACTATGACACGTTTGGACTCTCCTGTAGAAAAATAATTGAGAAAACATTTTGTAAAACAAGAGAACCATGATGGTCCTATATCGCTCACCTGAACTGTCTACTGTTAAAAAATGCAACTAGAGACAAATAACTATAATCAGTTTCATGAAAATTGAGCCTAAGCTGTGACTTCTATATTGTAAACAAAGAAATGTCATTATGGCCCCTTTTCCTGTGTTATCCTATAGAACCTTCCCATAATCAATAGGGTCCATCTTTATGACCTAGCAAGTATCCTGACCAAGTTACATGACGATTGAGCCAAAATGATGACCTCTAGAGCATTAACAAAGAAATTGTCATTAAGGCCCCATTTCCTGTGTTTTCCAAAAGTACTTTCCTATAATCATTGGGGTTCATCTTGGTGACTAATCAATTATTCTGGCCAATTTTCATGAAAATTGAACCAAAATTGTGGTCTTTAGAGTGTAAACAAAGAAATTGTCATTAAGGCCCCTTTTCCTGTGTTTTCCAAAAGAACCTTCCCATAATTAATAGGCTTTATCCTCATGCCCTAAAAATTATTCTTGCCTAGTTTCATGAAGATAGAGCCTAAATTGTGGCCTCTAGACTGTAAACAAAGAAATGTCATTAAGGCCCCTTTTCCTGTGTTTTCCGATAGAACCTTTCCATAATCAATAGGGTTCATCCGTACCATCTAACAATTATTCTGACCAAGTTTCATGATGATTGAGCCAAAATTGTGGCCTCTAGAGTGTAAACAAAAGAATTGTCATTAAGGCCCCTTTTCCTGTGTTTTCCATTAGAATCCTTCAATAATCAATAGGGTTCATTCTCATGATCAAACATTTATTCTGACCAAGTTTCATGAAGATTAAGCCATATTTGTGGCCTCTAGAGTGTAAACAAAGAAATTGTCATTAAGGCCCCTTTTCCTGTGTTTTAGGAAAGATCCTTCAAATAATCAATAGGATTCATCTGTATGACCTAATAATCATTCTGGCAAAGTTTCATGTAGATTAAGCCATATTTGTGGCCTCTAGAGTGTAAACAAAGAAATTGTCATTTAGGCCCCTTTTCCTGTGTTTTCAGTTAGAATGCTCCCATAATCAATAGGGTTCATCCTCATGACCTAACAATTATTCTGACCATGTTTCATGAAGATTGGTTCAAAACTGTGGCCTCTAGAGTGTAAACACTTCAATTGTTGACGCCGCACGACACACAACGGATGACAGACATTCAACTATCTCAAAAGCTCACAATGAGCACTTTGTGCTCAGGTGAGCTAATGAAGAAACTGCTTCGGACAAGTGATTTCTTCATTTTCCACAATGTTTTCTACTAAGAAAGTTGAAAAAATATCAAATTTCATAGACTTTAAATTGGTGTAACTATGTCTGCAACTCCTTTCAATTAAGACCAGTCAAAAAAAAAATCCGTGCAAGAATGGGTTAACACTATCCTACCTCTAGTATTTGACAATGGTACTAATGCTTGGTTACTCATCACTGGTCTTGGATTGTTCTGTTGGCCCAGATTACCAAGCTGTCTTTGGCCTTGCAAAGTTTCCATCTTAACATTATGCTGATGTCCTGACATCGGTTGGGAATATCCCAATATAGTATTGTGCTGACCTGACAGGGCATTGTGTTGCTGATGGCTTAAGGGTTCTGGATGAAGATTATGTTGTCTGACCCTTTCTAAGCTTCCCTGATTCCCTGTTAAAACAAGAGCCATCAGAGACGGATTATGATCCCCGATTATAATCCTACCACAAAAAGTATAAAACTAGACTATCAGTAAATCTGATTAACATCCCAAAAGGTCCCTTGACATAGGAAATACATTTTGTCACTATGAAAAAGCCTTTCTTTCACAAAGGGCCAAACCACCATTAAAATTGAACCATAATAGCAAGTTCACATCTTTTCTTGATACTGCTTGTGTGAAATCTTAATCTTATCCAACCAGTAGTTAAGTACAAAGCTAATAGTTGCAGAGAAAATGAAATTTCATCAAAGGATCACAACTCCTCAAAAATTAAATTGAGCATAACCAAAATAGGATGTACACATCTCTGCTTGATACTGAGTCTATCTGTGAAGTTTGAATCAAATTAAATAAAAAAAGTTTTAGAGAAAATGAGAGGATAAGATTTCTCATCAAAGGGCCAAAACTCTGTAAATAGATCATGAACCAAACCCAAATTAGGATATGCACATTTCTTGTTGTCTTTTAAGTTTGAAATAAATCCATCCAATAGTTTAAGATTAAGGAGCAGACAAGATTTTTCATCAAAGGGCCACAACTCTGTAAAAGTTAATGGAGCGTAACCAAAATAGGATAATATGCATATCTGTTCTTGTTACTGAGAGTATCTGTGAAGTTTGAATAGAAATTATCCAATAGTTTCTGAGAAAAAGAGCAAACAAAAAGCTAAAGACCGATTGAAAGACCCATTTACAAGCTGACTCTAAATGGGGAAAGGGTTTGACTTACAGACAGACAATGCAGTGGCTATTTAATCTCCCCTCTGCAGAAATGCTTAACTTTAACATATGACCTTGAGCTGTGGCCTTCGACCTGACTGAACATTGTTTCAAAATGCCCGTATACTCATGATAGAAAGCAATTGTACAAAGTTTTTTTGAGATCCATCCATAATTTTATGAACTATGGTTCGGACATGCTTCATTTTAAAGTTTCATCTTGAGCTGTGACCTTGACCTCAGAGCTATCTAAAACCTGAGAAAAAGCATCAGCTCAATACCATGAGGAATTCACATATGAAGTTTATCCAATTTAGCCAAAGGGTTGTAGAGAAATGGACAGAAGGACAGATGAAGCGGGGGCTATATGCTTGCTCTCCAGGGATCATTAAAATTACAGTTAACCTATCAATTTCCAGACAACAAAAATAACAAAGAATTTAGAAAAAACCAACAGTTTATATTTTATGAAATTTTAACTTTTTTGTCTTTTAAGGTAGAAAACATTTCGGATATTGGAGAAATTGCTTCCCACAATGATTTCAGACAAATATTTTGAATATTCTTAACCCATTCCACATAAACCTGCTTTTTTACTGCCCTATAGAAAAAAGCTATGGAAAACAATATGGGTAATGCCTAACAAGCAATTTCTGCATTTTCCACATTTTTTTTACCCAAAATTATTGAAATACTTGAAATTCTCTATCAACTTAAAATGGTCGTCTGCAATTTCTTTCAACTGCATATAGACATATAGATTGAAAACACATCATTAAGCTGGGTGAAAAAACTGTGATAAGTAAAATCTTTTTCCTTTAATGTTTTCAACAAGATTTTGGCTTCCAGTCATGAGTATCAGTGTTTGCATTGGAAAGGATTAAGATCTCATCATACAAAAAATATTACATACCAGTCATGGTCTGTGGAGCATGAAATGGCAATCGTTGAGAATTCTGTCTTCCCTGAGGATATGTTTCAACAGTGTGTGTGAAAGACTGGTCTTGATGGCTCACTATCTCAGGTCTCTGGTTTGAAGCCCTGTTATTGCCCATATGTTGGCCATATGACATATGTGAATGGTATTGTTGACCATTTGGCTGTATGAGTTTAGGAGGCTGTTGTTGGTAGCTAGTTGGTTGTGTGAAGGGGTCATTTTGCCTGCTATCCATTCTTTTAGCAAGCTGTTCATGTGTTCTACTGTCCACCATTTGGACCATCTGTTCACTTTGTCTATAATCCATCCTATGAAATGGTAGATCATTTGGTCTATTTTCCATTCTTTTCTCAGGAATTAGTATTAGTTCTTTCCTTTGGGCCCGAAATTCACCCTGTCTGTTAACCATTCTTTGATTAAGGCCTTGCCTATTCTCAATTCTTTGAGCAATGAGGGTATTTGGACTGTTTACCAGTCTTTCAGTCAAGTGGTCTATTGGACTATTATGCATACTGTGAGCTAGTTTATCTCTTTGTTTATTTTCTATGTTTTGCATGAGGTGGTCACCTTGCTGACCATTCATTCTCCCAGTACGAGGATCATTTGGGTTATTGTCCATACTTTGAGTCATCAAGTCGTTTGGCCTATTACTCATTCTTTGAGCAGGTTCCATTCTTTTAGCTATGTAGTTATTTTGTCTAGCTAGAGGATCAGTTTGACCATAATCTGATCTATTCATTGGAGAGGGTCCATGAGGATTTGATGAAAACATGGCTTCATGTAGAAGACGTTGAGACCCTACTTCTGATAGTAGGGGTCTGTCTATGGGCACTGGAGCAAGGACTTGCCTTGGTCTGCTGTAGTCTGGTTGTCGGGACCTTGGTGGTCTTGATACAGGTGTCTGCATCCTGATTTGGGGAGATTGAATAGGGGGAGCTAACTTGCTGTGCACTGAATTCACAATGTCTTCATTATTCAAATTTAAGCTTGATGTATTTGAATCTTTTCTGGCAGACTCCTTAACAGTGTTGTCCAGTCTCTGCCTTTTTGCCATGGCAACAGTTAGCTCATTCTGGACCTCAGATTCTTTGTTCATATGTGGAACCACTACTGGTGGATCAATTATTTCCCTTTTTGGTGAGTCTAGACGAGTCAAATCAATAACTTCTAAACTCTGATCACTGCTCTTTCTTTCGTCAACTGTAAATGATGTTGGAGGCTTTAGTGTCTGAAGTGTTGAGAAAGTTTTGTGATCAAGATCATCAATACAAGTATGGGCTCTAGCTGGGCAGGCTGGCTCCAGTGAGTTTGACCTCTGACTTGGTAATGGAGAATCCAAACTGCCATCACACTGTCTAAATGGTATGTCTGCCATGGCTGATGAAGATCGTTTTATTCTTTCTTGTGGTGATGGGGGGGTATTTGGCATACTGGAAAATCTAGTAGGTGAAGGACTTATTGTTGCTCTAGAAGCAGTTCGTTTCAATGCCCTTTTTCTGGACACTATTAAATGTCCGGCTACACTGAAAGGTTTCTGTGAGTGAGCTTGTTGGATAACCTCTACATCCGGTTTAACTTTCCCTTCTGTTAAAACATGATCAGGAGATTCATGAATGGGATCCCTCCTTCTACAATATGGACATGATTGCTGGATAGTTAGGGGTACACTGCAATGGGATTTATTCATCTTTTTAAATATCTCTTTCATGTTTACCACTTGGTTGTGAGCTTGTGCAGGTTTTGTTCCTTTGGGTATCTTCTTTTGTGTTGGTTGGCTATGAGCTGGTTCCAATTCAATAAACATTCCCCTAGTTCGTCTCTGAGTATGATGTTGAACTTTAAGTTGAGGATGCCACCAGCCTCCCCTATCATTTCTCCTCTCATTTTCATGCACATGTGCTGCAGGTCTGCACTGAAAGGTTAGTACACTGCCAAAGTCCACTCTATGATCTCTTTGCCCTGATCTTTGGATATTTTCATATTCATTACTTCTTGAACTAGTTTGAGGGCTAACAAATTTATCCTGTGTAATTGGTTTCTGATTAGGAAGAGGAGGTGGATATTGAGCAGAATTGTGGTTACCTTGAGTCCCCAAAAGAGTATTCTCAGTAATCTGCGGTTTACACCGTATTTCTCTGTACCGTCTCATGACATTACTTGTACTGGGTGACGTGACAAGACAAACACTAGAAGTCACTGATGTTGTAGCTGCTATAGGTGCAGATGTCACTGTTAGAGAACCACTTGTGACTACGTGGATAGAGGGTTCTGTTGTACTTACAGAGGATTTATCTGTATCTAATGCCAAAACAACAGTCATATTGACATCTGTACTCAAGTTGAAACCCCTTTCAGTGGTTTGGTCCTTTGGTTCAAGTTCCAGTGCCTCAGCTGTTCCAAGAGCATCATTTGAAGCTGTAGACTGTATTTCAGTTATGGCATTATTATTTGTCTTTCTTTGCTTTTCAGTGTCTATTTCTTGATCACTTTCTTGTTTGATATTTTGATTTAGAGCAGCTAATGCAGCACTTGCTTCCTTTGGTGTAATTATGCTACTTTCTTCATCAGAACATCTGGTACTGTTAAGAGTATTGCCATGTGCTGTTTTGTTAATGAATTGATTGTCTTTATTCCGATATGTATTTGGTAGATTACTGTTATCAATGTCACTTGTATTTCCCACAAATAAAGAAGTTTGAATGTCTTCATTTCTATCATCCTCTTTTTTGAAAGTAAAAACACAAATTGGTTTAGCTGATAAATCAAGACCATTCTTATCCCCACTGCATGTTAGATCAATTATTTCATTTGAAGAGTGAACTTTATCATCTGAATTAATTACAGTATTCCCATTGTTGTTTTCAGTCAACTCAGCACAGTTACTGGAGTTCGCTTCGATTACTTTTTCACCTGATATTGATGTAGAAGTTTGTGATTCATTCTGTTTGTTTTCTGAATTTGATTTTGAAGTCAGCTCACGTTCCTCTTGGTTTGATGTATATGAATCATTCAATGTTTTGTTTGACTTGTTAGTCAAGTCGAGCGATTCATCTGAACTATCAGAAATATCAAAGTGATCGTATTCACCAGTGAAGGGATTAATCCTACCAATGTCTTGTATATACTGTATAGAATTCTCATTCATATCTCCATTACCATCAATTTTAGATACTGACACCTTCTCTGCTTCATCTGAAGTCTTAATTTCATTGTTTTTGTCTCCTAGAGGTTTGATTTCTGTTTCTTCCTCAATTTTGATTTTGTCTGCATTTGATTTTTGACTAGAGGTTGAATTAGATGTTTGAGATCCATTTATTTTGCTTCCAGTATATTCCTTTGATGTAGCTGAGAGATCTATAACTAGGGCACCTTCAAACTGGTCTGCTTCATCATCAGTATTGTTTGTATCTGTCAAACTTTCTCCTGTTTCTTTTTGCACTGTATGATTCATGGAACTATCTTGTGAATCATTTTGAGACTCTTCATGTTTCTTTGCTCCCTGAACACTACTAACTGTATCAGGCTGTATGGAATGTGAGAGGTTACCACAAGATACCCTTTCTATTTGCATATCATCTGTCATGTTGATATATGCATCAGGCTGTGTGGAATGGGAAACGTTAGCACCAGATACCCTTTTGATTTGAACATTATCAGTCACATTTATATTTTTATCAGACAATGATACAGAATCAACATTTTCCCTTTTAACAGAACTTTCGTTGTCATTACTTTGTGGTGCTGTATTATCTTTATCATCTTTTATGGGGGTTTGTGCAACATCTTCCATTCTGACTTTCATCCCAGATTTAGCTGATTTCCTTTTCTCCAATAGCTCTATTTTCTTCCGTCTAATTTCATCTTGTTCTCTCTGTTTTCTTTTTATTTCATTTTCTATTTCTTCCATTTGCCTTTTGAAGTCTTCATCATCATCACTTGAAGAAGCTCCCTCACCAGTATTTCTCTGAGTATTATTTGATAGATCTCTTCTGTCATCATTACCATTTATTATCACAGTACTATTTCTGTCTGCTTGATGATTAACACTTACTATATGAGAAATTTTATTAACGGTATTCAGTCGGGGTGCACTTTCAACCATTGTGACAGAATTGTTGGAAATTCTTCTGTCTACTGGCTGAGCAATAATAATTTGACTGCTGGAGAGAATTTGTCCAAATTGTTGCTGTTCTTGCGGAGCTTGAACACCACTTAAAACTTGTGTACCAAGAGATTGAGTATTTCTACTGGATATTGTATTAATTGGAATCACAGAGCTAGCATTATTCAACAAGATAACCTGATTTCCAGAGGGTAAAGGTGTCACTGGATTTATTTCATACACTTGAGGAGCATTCTGTACTGTAATTAAAGCCTGTTCTTGACGATTCAATTGTGATTGATTAGTTTGATTCAGAAGTACATTAGCTGTGGGATTTAATGGGACCACTGCTCTAGGAATTAATAGCTGTGTGCCAGTAGTTGTAGTCCTTGCAGGACTTGTAAGAGTGGAAGTTGACATTGGAATGTGTGATGTCTGTATATGTGTCTGTATGGGATGATTTAACACAGTTGTCTGTATGAAGGGCTGAACTGGGTTGACCATGCCCGTGTTTGTGTTTCTTGAATGGCTATTAGATGAAAACAATGAAGGTACAGATGATTCATCTGTAGATGATTGTGAAGTGAGGCCTGATGAATGTCTGAGTGGAACTCTAACATCAGTGTGTTGGGTTTGGTCAGTGGTATGTGAGTAATGCTGGTCTATATCCCAGGAGTTAGCTACATCCGAGTCACCAGTTCTGGATAATTCTTGCCGATTCCCTACAGCAAGACTTTGTCTTTCTGTATCTCTAGTAGACAACTGCAAATATAATAAGCCTACATATAATAACTTGTGACCTGGTGTTTGCTCTTGGGGGATAATGCTGAAAAGACCCTTTTTCAAATTTCCAACCCTACCCATAGTCATATACCCTAAAATTCCCCCCCTCAAGAATTATATCAAGTAGAACATTATAGGTAAAGAAGAAATTGCTTGTAGTGGGTAAATTTTCCTTCTGTCATAAAGTTTTCTATCCAATGTGATGCTTACTTTTTAATCAATATATGCTGTGAGTAATTCTCAGCAAACTCTTTGAGCTTTGATGAGTCTAAAATTTAGTTGTCTGGTAATGAGTTTAGACAAATTTCAGTAGTCTTTTTCCTAAGTGAATTTGGAATAGGTCTTTTATCCCCATTGTCATTAAGGTGTCTTTTCCCATGTTTTCCAACAGAACCTTCCCATAATCTGTAGGGTTAATCTTTATGACCTAACAATCACCTGACCAAGTTTCATGTCAAATGAGCCAAAGTTGTGGCCTCTAGAGTGCAATCAAAGAAATTGTCATCAAGCTCCCTTTTCCTTTGTTTTCCGAATAGAACCTTCCCATAATTAAAAGTGTTCATCCTTGTGACCTAACAATTATTCTGGCCAGGTTTCATGAAGATTGAGCTAAAGTTATGGCCCCTAGGGTGAAAACAAAGAAATTGTCAAGTTTCCTTTTCCTGTGTTTTCCTATAAAACCCTCCCATAATAAATAGGGTTCATTCTTGTGACCTAACAATTATTCTGGTTAAGCTTCATGACCACTTTTCCCAAGTTTTCTGATAGAACCTACCCATAATCAATAGTATTCACCTTTATGACGTAACTATTATTGTGGCCAAGTTTCATGACACTTGAGCCAAAGTTGTGGCCTCTAGAGAGTAAACAAAGAAATTATCAATAAGGTCCCTTTTTCTTGTGTTTTCCAATAGAACCTTCCCATAATTAATAGTATTCCTCCTTGAGACCTAACTATTATTCTGGCCAAGTTTCATGACACTTGAGCCAAAGTTGTGGCCTCAAGAGTGTAAACAAAGAAATTATCATTAAGGTCCCTTTTTCCTGTGTTTTCCAATAGAACCTTCCCATAATTAATAATATTCCTCCTTGAGACCTAGCTATTATTCTGGCCAAGATTCATCACACTTGAGCCAAAATTATGGCCTCTAGAGTGTAAACAAAGAAATTGTCAATAAGGTCCCTTTTCCCGTATTTTCCAATAGAACTTTCCAATAATTAATAGTATTCCTATTAATAGTGTTCATCCTTGTGACCTAACAATTATTCTAGTCATGTTTTATGAAAATTGAGACAAATTGTGGTCTGTAGTGTAAACAAGGAAAATGTCATTAAGGCCCCTTTTCCTGTGTTTTCCAATAGAACCCTACCATAATCAATATGGTTCAACCTTGTGACCTAGTTATTATTTGATCAAGTTTCATATAGATAAGGTTAAAACTACTGCCTCTAGAGTGTTTACACTTCAATTGATGATGCCGCATGACAGAAGACAGATGACAGACATTCAATGATCACAAAAGCTAAACATGAGCACTTAGTGCTCAGGTAAGCTAAGAAGTGAGTCATGAAATGAATTGAATTGAAAATTATGAAATTACTTTAAGAATTCTCCTCATTGAACAAATTTGCAGAATTAAGGTCTAATTCATTTTCTTTCTCTACAATTAAAAGTCTATCTATAGTATAATTGTTCTTACAGATTTGAATTCAATTCTCATCATGGATAATGAGTCTAACAAGATGTGGTTGTGAAACACTAGTGTTTAGGGGCAAAATAAGAATAGAAAATACCTGAAGGGATCTTGTTGAATCGAATGGGGAACTCACTGACTCCGATCTTGCTGCAGTTAGCCCCCCTGGAGGCTTGTAAAGATGTGGCTGGACCCTCAATACAGGAGGTTGTGGCTTTTGACGTACTGATAAACTGCTTGAATCTTCTGAAATATATAAGTTAAATAATTTAAACACTTGTCAGGCTTATTGATTGATTGAATGGGTTTAACGCCACTTTTAACTGTATTTCAGTCATATTGTTGTAGCTGGAGCACCTAACATTGGATTCCTGGTATTTCTCACACCAGTTCTACCACTACATCCTTTCCTAGCTTCAAGCTGCTATACCGCTTAGGTGTACGATTATCCACCCATTGGTGGGAGACAAATGTTGGAAAGGATATGTGCTGTAGCTGGGGATCAAACCCATGACATCCCATGATTGAAGATTGGAAGTATGTTGTGCAACCGACTGCGCTATGGCAGCCGCCCCTGTCAGGCTGAATTGAGTTCTTTTCAGAATTGTATTAAATTTAAAGGGCTAAAAGTACTGGAGGCATAAAATTTTGGGTCAATATTTCTTTTGAAAATTTATGTCACAAACATCTCTTGCCTGAAAGGGATAATCAGGTGGTGTACACTAAGCCCAGACTGCATACTTGTGCTGGCCATTCTTTATCAATACCTCCTGTCAAAGCAAAGATATTTCAGGGTAAACTTAACAAGAATTTATGCCCATTAATATGCAAGAGAGCTTGACATACTATTAACCTATTACCAGACAACAAATAATTAGACTGGTCCAAATTCAAAGGAGTTGCAGACAACAATTCAAAGTTCATGAAATTTTAGATTTTTTCAACTTTTTGGGTAGAAAACATTGTGCAAAAGGAAGAATTTGATTGTGACAAGCAATTTCATCATTTTTCACAATTTTTTCAAAAGCTTTTCTCCTCGAGGGGCGTTTAAAAGTATCATTATGTGGGAATGTGTTAACACATAAAATAAAGTCTGGTAATGATGCTCCTCAGCCAGCCCCAAAGAATATATAGATGATATTGAACGAACGGCCATGAATTATCAAAATTATTGAAAAAGAAATTTATTAACATATGAAAAAGTGGCTATGCCTAGTTTTTATCTTATTTAGAAGACAAGTTTAACCCATTCCCATACAATCCCTCCTTTTTATGCCTCTCAAGGAAAAAAGCTTCAGAAAACCTTATTGAAAATGAATTTCTTCATTGTCCATGTTTTTTATCCAAAAAGAAGAAAAAAATTAAAATCCCATCAACTTCAAATTGTTGTCTGCAGCTTCTTTCAACTTTGAACTGTCTACAACTTGTGTGTGGGAATGGTTAATAAATTCCTTAAGCACAAAAATGATTTTATTTTTATAATATGACATAAAGTTTTGAGAGAAATCGATGAAGTCCAGAGCTTTATCGATGTAAGATTACCAGACAACTAATAGAAGGTGCAGACGACAATTTAATACTTGTGCAAATTAAGAGACATGTGCCAGATAGGTAATAAAATAATGTGAGAAAAGAAGAAATTGCTTGTTGGCTGTGCAAGTGCTTCATAGTAGGTAAAAAGCCGAAAAAGGGACATAATTTGTTCCAAAATACATTTAGAGTTATCACTCTTTTTAGTATAGATTACCCTTTTGATGATGAAAATCAAGTCAAAATGTACTGTAATACCAGATATCACAAAATATCAAATTTTTAGATGACAACAAGGCTGACACAACCTGACCATAGCAATATCTTGAGTTTTCCACACAAAAAAATTAGACATTGTCGCAAAGTGGACTAATACCCCCCAACAGCGCTTGTCCATAAAGAAGTGCTATACGCTAAAGGGCCGTAACAAAAAATGGACTTTTTAATTAAAGGGTCTTAAAACTGTCAAAACTAGAGCTGTCGCCCTCAAGGGCTGACGAGAATACCCCCCACACCGCTAAAAAGGCTTTTCTATGAAGGAGTGGAATTTGAAGGGGCATTTTATGACCCCTTTTTAAGTAGGAGTGGAAAAGTAGCAATTGTGTATGTAATTATGTTTTCAGCTTCTCCACCCCCCCCCCCCCCCCCGATCGCGTATTTCTTTTGCAAGTCTCACTCTCCAACACTTCTGACCCCTGAAAGCTATGTACCAAGTATTAGAGAGGACGGAATTGTTCAGTTAATTGTTAATTGTAAATGACTTACAGCGTTTTGATGTCAAACATGTATATATATACAAGATGATGTTATTTACCAAATTTGGTAACTCCCCTTATGGTTACTGAGTTTTGCAATTTTAAATTATGACTACTCCCCCCCCCCCATTAAAAAGTTCAAAATGGCATAACTCTGAAACTAACGACTGGATCAAGATGGAAATTGCAGATGCACAACTTCATATGATAGGAAACAACCTGATAAAATTTCAGCAAAATTGGTCAAAAATGTGGGAGGAGAAGAGGACACAAAATTATGTCCCCCCCCCCATTAAAAAGTTCAAAATGGCATAACTCTGAAACTAACGACTGGATCAAGATGAAAATTGCAGGTGCACAACTTCATATGATAGGAAACAACCTGATAAAATTTCAGCAAAATTGGTCAAAAAATGTGGGAGGAGAAGAGGACACAAAATTATGTCCCTCCCCCCCATTAAAAAGTTCAAAATGGCATAACTCTGAAACTAACGACTGGATCAAGATGAAAATTGCAGGTGCACAACTTCATATGATAGGAAACAACCTGAAAAAATTTCAGTAAAATTGGTCAAAAAATGTGGGAGGAGAAGAGGACACAAAATTATGTCCCCCCCCCCCCCATTAAAAAGTTCAAAATGGCATAACTCTGAAACTAACGACTGGATCAAGATGAAAATTGCAGGTGCACAACTTCATATGATAGGAAACAACCTAATAAAATTTCAGCAAAATTGGTCAAAAAATGTGGGAGGAGAAGAGGACACAAAATCATGTCCACGGACGGACGGACGGACAACCTGATTCCAGTATACCCCCCCCCATAACTTCGTTGTGGGGGGTATAAATATATGGACCATAACCAAAATAGGTTATGCACATGTCTGACTTATACCAAGTGTTTCTGTGAAATTTGAATTAAATCTGTCCAAAAGTTGCTAAGAAATTGAGCGGACACGATTTTTCACCAAAAGGCCATAACTCTGTCAAAAATCAATGGACCGTAACCAAAATAAAATATGCACATTTCTGCTTGATACTGATTACATCAGTCAAATTTGAATCAAATCCGTCCAATGGTTGCCCAGAAATTGATGGGACACAAAAAAGCTACAGACATATGGACCAACTGACAGACGGACCAACTGACCGACAAGCTGATTCCTATATTACCCCCAAACATGGCTTTGGGGGTATAAAAAGAGTAGCTAATAAGTGTAAAAATGTGTCATAGTGTTGTAATGGGTTAATGAAGAGTTGAATGAATTATATCTGCTCAACGCTTCTACAATATACTTACCAGTTCCTTGCTGTTTGATTGAACAGCCACTAGGTGATGCAGCACTAGATTGGGTTTGTTCTGAAAATTTCTGTTCTTTTAGACTGCCAGCATCAAGTGGACCACATTTCTCTTTACTGAAATAGAAATACATAATTGGTTTCCTTCAGATAACCATGAATCCCTTTTCAATTCATGTTAGCCCATTCCCACCCAATCCTGCTTTTTTATATCAGGTGATCAAAATAGCTCACTTTAGCACTTATTGCTCTGGTGAGCTAGTAAAGGTACATATACTAAATATGAATTCATAAGGCCTTATATTTTAGATGACTTATCAACTTCCTATAATTGAGTCCTCAAGGTTGTGGCCTTTTTTTTTACCTCAGGGGCATAATTTTTAATAACATACTACAAAACCTTCTACTTATCTTACATACCAGGTACCCTCCATAGTATAGATGACTAATGAACTTAGTTTAATTGAGCTTATTTCAAAACTTTGGACCTTATAATTCTTTAAAATTTGGTAGAAAAATATGTGAATATGCTATAAATAAAATATAAATGCCCTTAGCATTGTAATTTCTGATAAAAGTTTTCCAAAAATATACTAAATATTTTCCATTTTCAAATGCCATGGCAACCAGAGTTTTTCAAGGAATTATATTCTTTTACCAACCCAGTTAACATACTTGCCAAGTTTCAGCTTGATCAGCTTGCTAGTTAGGAGAATATTTTTTAAAAAAAAATGTGGATGGACAGACGATTGGTAGAGAGCCATATGTTTATGCAGTACATCAAATATGAATGCATTGCACCTTATACATTGAGCAGATATTTTAACAAGCTCTAATTGAGTATTTTTCCAAGCTTTGGACCCCTAGGGCAGGGCTGATTTTGACCCCAGGGATAATATATGGTAGATAACTATTGAGTTATGCTACATTCCAAATGTGACTGCTTAAGGCATTATTGTTAACCCTTGTTATGCTGAATTAAACCCTTGTTCAGAATTCCATTTAAGTAAAAGGGCCCAAAGCACTGGAAGCACAAGCTGTGGATCAGTTGCTTGAATTGGACAAAGAAGTGGTATAGACTAAGATGAGATTGCACATATATGCAGGCCGATCTTTGTCTACATCTCCTGCTTAAACAGTTATATTATGGGTTCAGCATGACAAGGGTTAAGAAGAAAAATTTTTACTTGCTCATTTTGAGTGTTTTTCTCAAATTTGGACCCCTGGTGCAGGCCCTTTTTTGGCCCCAGAGGCTTAATTTTTTACTGACATACTATAAAACAATCTAATTATAATAGATACCATATATAGATGCCCTCATATATGGATTTCTCAACTTTGGACCTAAGGGGTGGGCCCATTTTTTACCCAGGGGTATTAAATTTGAGAAGTTGGTAGAAACTATGTGATTATACAATGTATGAAATATAAATACCCTTGGTCAAGTAGTTTCTGAAAATAAATCTAAAGATTTACCTAAATTTACCATTTTTAAAGCCATGATAACCAGATTTTTTCAGGTGATCACAACTTGAGTACTTTGTGCTAATGAGAGATAATAATTAATGGAACATTATCAAAATATATTGTGCAAATCTTTGTTTAATACTGCTTGCATTCGTGAAATTTTACTGAAATTCACCCAGTAGTTTAGGAGAAAATGGGCAGACAAGAAAAAGCTACAGATAAACCAACCTAGGGACCAACCAACAAACTGACCAACAAGCTGACTCTATTTACCACACAAACATTGTTTTTGGGGGTGTTAAAAATCAGCAGGTGATTTAATTTCATGATGTCTGTTTTTCAAGGCTTTCAGAACAAGTCAACTGTTTAGATTGTAGAGATTTCATTATTTTGCTAACCTTTACAGCAATATAATATGAAACCCAACAGGTAATTATCAGGGTCAGAGGTGAATGAACGTAATCAACAAGGCTTTTATGGCCCCATCACCAGCAATTATCTCGATCAGGGACATCATTAATGCTTAAATTCATATTTTCATAACTTCATGTGTCTTATGAGGCCAACAGGGTTCTTGACCATTCTAACCCTTTCCAACACAGTGACGCTTTTTGATGCCCCTCATGAAAAGACATGTGGAAAACAAGGCTGAAAATGAAGAAATTGCTTGTTACAGGCAAATTCTTCATTTTCAACCTTGAATTCTACACAAAAATACTCAAATATTCCAAATTTTCTGACATGAAATTGTCATCTGCAACTTCTTTAAATTTGGACCAGTCTAAAAATTGATTGTGTGAGAATGGGTTAACTCTTTTCCATGCAACAAAATTTTAGACTTGTCCAATGTAACAGTTAACATATTCTAGGAAAAATGGACTCTTTACTGAAAGGTGTAAAGAGGAGGGCTTGTTGTGTTGGAATTTAAACTGGTCCAAATAGAAAGAAGTTGTGAACAACAATTCAAAGTTTATGTAATTTTTCTTGAGAGGTGTAAAGAGGAGGGCTTGTTGTGTTGGAATTTAAACTGGTCCAAATAGAAAGAAGTTGTGAACAACAATTCAAAGTTTATGTAATTTTTGGTTTGTTTAACTTTCTGGGTAGACAACATTGTGAAAAATGAAGAACTTGCTTGTGACAAGCAACTTCTAGTGCTTTCAAGCCTTTGATTTTCATGCAATTCTGTAGTAGATTTTATTGAGCATGACAAGCCTGAAGCTCAAACATTGAGCAGCATGGTTATCCATATGGAGCAATTTGTAGAATATTCTCTAATTGTCTAAAAACATTTTAACCAATTCCAACTCAGTGACACTTTTGCATGAACCCTCACAACAAACAATTGGAAAAACATTGTGTAAAATGAAGAAATTGCTTGTCACAATGTTTTCCAACCCAGAAGATAAAGACTATCAAAAACCCATCAACTGTAAACTGTTGTCAGAAAATTATTTGATTTTGATCTGGTTTAAAATTTGGCAATCTACTAATTGGTTAATTGCAATCATGAAACAATCAATTCGCTGCCTAAATGAAAATGTCTTTATGCACATTATTTAATATGAGATTTAAAGAATAAATAGATCCTTTTAAGAGCTAATTCTGGTTATTAGTAGTAAAACTGTTGACAAATTAGAGTTGCAATTAAGAGGACTCCACAGTAATAGCAGAAGATTAACATCGCACAAAATTAATCACAATTTTTAAGGAAATAAGAATGATATTCAACTAAGGACCGTTTTGCAAAACAACAATGACATCCAAAGAGGGCTCAGAGTTTTTAAACTTGTGTTACAATGGTAAAAAGAGTCCTTAGTACGACAGGGTTCTCCAAAGACAGCCAAAGATATTTGGCTGATTCACTCAGACCAGAGCTAAAAATGTCATTGGAAGTTAAGTATTATACATTATAAACCCATTCCCATACAATAACCCTCTTTAGAAAACTTTGTGGAAAATGAAGAAATTTCTTCATTTTCCACAACGCTTCTATCTCAAAAGATAAAAAAACTTAAATTTCATCAACTAACAACTGTCCTCTGCAACTTTTTTGAAGTATGACCAGTCATATAGTAATTGATTAAACAAACTTGTCATTTAAGTACAGAGTTAACGCTTTCCTGTTTTACAAGATTTTAGACTTGTCCAATTTGAAAGAGGTAGCAAATGGCAATTTAAAGTGAACTCTATTGAAAATTGTACTATCCTATAGGGTAGAAAATATTGTGTGAAAAGAAGAAATTGCATGCAACAAGCAATTTCTTCTTTTCACACAATTTTTTCTCAAGTATAAGATCATAAGAACATAAAAAGCAGGGATTGTTTAGGAAAGGGTTAACAATGTACAACACACATTCTTACCTATATGTAACTAGTTCAGTGCATTCCATTTCCTCGACTTCACTTCCTATATTGATTTTCTTTTCCGTTATTGATTTATTATCCTGCCCTTTATGGCTAACATTTCCCTCTTCCTTTTCAAGCTTAGTTACAGATCCATTTTCATCAAGAGACACATCCTCTCTGTTTTCTTCAATTACCAAATCACTGCTTTCAAGAACTGGTTCCAAGCCAGAGTTCAAAGAGTTAGTCAGATCTATGATGTCCGAAGGAATGTTTGTTTGATCAACAGATTCAGTTTCCATACTTGTTGAATCCTCCTGCATTTTTCCAACACTCTTTGAACAACTATTTTCTACATTATCAGTTTGTAGTAAAGTCTTTTGTATGGGCTCATTTGCTGATGATTGATGTGCGGTAACAGGTCTAGATGCAGTCTGATTTATTACTGCCTCATCTGTTTTATCATTTTTATATTTTATGGTGTCCCAACCACTATTTTTGATGTTTTTTGTTGAGCTTACACCATAATGAAGATTGATCTCATCTTGTTTGGATTTCCCATCCATCAGCCTCATCTTAAAATGACCAATTGTATTTTGATTAACACTGAATGAATTTGAATCATTTTGCCTATCAGAAGTAGACTCATCTGCACTGAAAACCTCTGATTTATTAAGACCTCTGCTTGAAGGTATAGTAACCTCTTTTTGAGGTAGAAGCTCACCAATCATTGTATCCTCCATACTGCTTTTCGGGAATATCTGGCCAGTCATTTTATTCTCTATTCCACTTCTAATGAGTGGTTGACTTGTGGTAACAAACATTCCTCCTTCAGTGAGTGTATGGTTTGTTTTTATATCATTTATCCCTTCTTTAATAATTTGCTGATTGGATATAATATCAACTGTATTTTCACTATTAATTTGCTGGCTAGAGATATTATCAAATGTATCTCCTTTACTGAGTGGCTGACAAGTCATCTCATCAACTGTTCCTCCTTCAGCGAGTGATTTACTAGTCATTTTTTCATCCATACTTTCTTTAGTTAATGGCTGGCTAATCATTCCTCCTATACTGCTTGGCTGACAACTCGACACATCATCAACACATCCTTTAGTGAGTTGCTGACCAGAGATTGAATCCTTAACCTGTTCTTTCATCACTTTTGGTGAACCTTGATCATTCTGTTCATTCTGAAAAAGTTTGTTTTTTTATTAATTAATTTAACCCATCCCCACGCAGTGACACATTTAGACGCCCCAAAAGAAAAAAGCTTTCGAAAACAATGTGAAAAATGAAGAAATTGCTTGTCACAAGCAATTTCTTCATTTTCCACAATGTTTTCTACACAGAAGGTTGAAAAAATCCAAAATTTCATTAACTTTAAAATGTATCTGCAACTCTTTTCAATTTGGACCAGTCTAAATTTTTCTTGAGTGGGAAAGGTGAATAAATTACAAACCAATGATAACCAAGTCCCGTATTTGATAACCCTGAAGAAAAATGGAAAACATTCTAAGAAAAGGAGAAATTGCTTTGTGACAAGAAATTTCTACTCTTTTCACAATACATTCTAACCTATTAACCATCTATTAACCCTTGTCATGCTGTATAAATTACCTTACTGAACTGCTGTCAAATCAAAGGGCTGAAAGCACTGATAGAACTTGTTGTTCAAAAATAGATTTCTTTGAGAAATCAACTTCATAAACAACCCTTATAAGAAAAGTACAGGCAGGAGGTGTAGACTAAGATCAGCCTGCACATAAGTGCAGTCTGATCTTAGTCTACACCTCCTGCTAAAACCGGAATATTCCGGGTTCAGCATGACAAGGGTTAATTATTTGAACTTGTTAATTCGGTTTGTTAGTAACTGTGCTCTTGATCGTTTGAAATCCAGCTTAGCCATCATTCTTTCTGATATATCAAATGTCAGGATGAAGTACGGCCTCCACCATACGGCAGTTGATACGGCATCGGACTCTCAATCATGTAGTCAAGGGTTTGATCCCGGGTCAAGGAAAATATTCTTTCCAACATTTGTCTCACACCACTGGTGTGAGAAATACCATGAATCCATGATTAGTTACTCCAGCCACCGTAATATGACTGAAATATTGTTAAAAGTGGCCTTAAACCCCATTGAAACAAATAAACAACATTTGCCTCATACCAATTCAGAAAGGATAGGTAGTATGCCAAGGTAAGATGAGAAGTACGTGTCTCAGAAAGTAGGGGTTTTAATGGTGTGAGATATGATAGGAAGCCATGGCTAGGTGCACAAGCTGTAACAATGTCACTTAAACACTGTTGGAAGTAGTGCTAAAACCTTGCAGTCTGCAGATTCTTTCAATTCGGACAAGTCTAAAAATTTGTTTGTTTGGTAGCAGGTAAACCCTGGTCATGCTGAACCAATAATATTCCTGTTTTGGCAGGAGGTATATACAAAGATAAGACTGCACATTAGAAGCCACAACAATTACAAGGTTTTTTGATGAGAAATAACAATTAAAGAGGGGCTTTAATGCTTCTCATAAAGATCTCTGCATTTGATAGATTGATCTGCTGTTTCAATAAATAGACAAATTGCTTCAATTTATAAGATTTTTTTTTGGGGGGGGGGGATTGAGGGGAGGATAAATTCATCTCAATGTCAGTTGGCAGTTCAAATAGAAGGAAAATTTAAACAAGAGCTGTCAGTGGACAGTACCGCTCAACTATTCTGAGTGAAGAATAGTACCAGCACTTGTCAAAATTGGGAATAATCCCACTAGATGAATGTCAGAAGAATGATTATTATTAATCCATTCCCACACGACAAAATTCTAGACTGGTCCAATTTGAAAGGCGTTGCAGACGACGATATAAAGATTATGAAATTATAGATTTTTTATCTTTCTGGGTAGAAAACATTGTGTTAAATGAAGAAATTGCTTGTTACAAGCAATTTCTTCATTTTACACAATGTTTTCCCAATAGTTTTCCTTGAGGGGCGTCAAAAAGCGTCACTGTGTGGGAATTGGTTAAATTACTACTCTGAACTCAAAATATCTCTGAACTCATGTCTAAATGTTTCTATTCAATACCTGAAGTAGTAACAGATATAAAAATTCTTGCACTTACAAAGACAAATATGGTTAAAAACTACAAGAGGGCCATTGGCCCTAAAGTGCTCACCTGAGTCTATGACTATAGAAGTAAAATGGCACAACTGACCTTATCTAGTCCTAACAAGACTTGTTACTGAAGTCTGGTCTCAGAAAGACATTCTTATCATGTTACATGTTAAAGATATCTATGCAAGAAGTATAGTGACTTCATAGAAAGAATGGTTATCATAAGATCTGACCTAGTGACCTACTTTATTAACCCTTTCCTGTTTTGCAAATTTCAGACCTGTCCAAATTCAAATGTTTTGCAGACGAAATTTTCAAATTGGATTAATTTTGAAAATAATCATTCAGTAGGGTAAAAAATATTGTTGAAAAAAAGGTAATTGCTCGTTAAATTTCTTCTTTTTCTACAATTTTTTCTCATTATAAAATCACAGGAACAAAAACCAGGGATTAAACAAGAAGCGTTCACCATTTAACCCAATATCGAATATGAAAGAGATCATGGAAACAAACATTTTGAACAAATATAAAGACCTTTGACACAAACATAAGGACTTCCACAAGGTTTTTCTAAGATTTGACCTGGTGACCTAGCCTTTGACTCCACATGACCTATTTTTTGAATTCCTTTAAGAAATCATGTAGACAAACATTCTAACTTAAATTCAAGACATTTGAGCCAAAAATTCTACCTCTAGAGTGCACACAATGTAAAAGTTAACAAAGGACGAGGACAGCCCTCACACGCTCACCATGACCACTACGTGGTCAGGTGAGCTAAAAAGAATGTCGGAGTAATGAATATTTGCTAACAGGGTGATATCATTGTCACAGAGGTGTGTGCATTGTTTCAGAGCAATGGCAATAGTAGACACAGAGATTCAACAGTCACACATAAAACTTTAATCAAGAATTTCTAGGTCAAAAAAGGGTTAAAATAACAAATCTTTGTCTGGAGGATGATATGATAATCATAAAGTGCAAAGTACAGAACAATAGCATTAATAGAAATCGAGATATGACAGTTGCATGTAAAAATTCAACCAAGAATCTTTAGGATCAAAATTCCACTAAATGAATGTCAGTGTAACAAATCTTTGCCAGACTTACGCAAAGTTTCAGACAATAGCATTTGCAGGCCCTCTAGCAGGCCAAAACAATAATAAAGGTTGTTCTAAAGGCTCTCATAAATGAAAATAAAGGCCTTTTAGTGTAAAATGTGAAAAAATAAAGAGGAAATAAAGGCTATTTTCCTCAAAGACCTCATTTCTTTATGAAACCCACGGTCATACCTAAGTCATTTTTGAAGTTATATACTCTTTGAATAATACAATATAATATTATATCTTATTCAATGTGTATAACTATTTTCTGTTTAACTACACATAAAAGAAGGGAAAATGCAGAACAAAATCCATTACTTGCTTTAAGCTAGGACGGAAAGCAGTTAGAGCAAATATAAAGGTTTTGGTGAGAATTACAAGCTATTTTGGTGTTTTAAAGGTTTTCTGGGGAAATGTAAAGGTTTTAAAGTTTACTCTAAAATTAAAGGTTTTTAAAAGTTTTGAAGGTTTCACAAGGAGGTCTGCATTTGACGAAACAGAGATATAACAGAGATGTGACAGTTGCTCACACAACTTTAACCAAGAACTTCTAAGTAAAAAAGGATAAGAATTCTACTAAAATGAATGTCAGAGTAATGATCATTTTCATAAGGTATGATAAAATTGTAACTAAGGCTTGTTCAAAGTTTCAGAGTTATAGCGTTGATAGAAATAGAGATACCTGACTTGTAAGTAAAGCTTTAACTAAACATCAAAAAATGAGCCAAAAATCCACTAAAATGATTGTCAGAGTAATGAATCTTTGCCTAGGGGATGAAATGATGGTAACAAAGGCATGTGCAAAGTTTTAGAGCAATAGAAATTTGACATGCACAAAAAAGCTTTAACAAAAGCATTTACGCCTACACCAATGAACGGGTGACTGAAATAGCATCTGTATTCATACATAATAATCAAGTAAAAGAAACATCTGTAAGAAAAATGTCACTTCACATCTGGAAAAGCCAGCCTTGTTCAATCTGCAGAAGGTTTTTATTTTGATACACTGCTTGTAACGCTTTCTGCATTTATGATTCAATCTGGCCCTTATTTCTTTATTCAAACACACTTTCAATAGTCTCTTAGTTTGATTTGAACCAGTCCAAATTTTCGTCTTCTGTTACTGATAGGAATTAATTTTCTGAGATCCCTTGTCTGTGATTTTATATAGAAAATCTCAGTTTTTATCATGATCGGTAGGTAATAAGAGGAAGCTTACAAATATTGAGATCATGTATTTGCAGTAGGGTCTGTGGGTGAGAGGTACAGCATCTGCTTCAAGATCAAAAGGCCTTAAGTTTGATTCCTGGAGTAGCCATCGATCTTGATTCTTCACTGGCCTACACAAGTACCTGTGTTCTTCCACATCACCCATTTTCTCTTGATATAAAATTATCATTGATGCCCATATTCCCTTGAAATTAGGTAGATTTTTCACCAAATTTGGTAGGGATTTTTTATTTAGCAGTACAAATGTTTACATCAAATTTGAGCAAGATTGGAGTTCAAAGTCCACTACCAATCAAATGAATTAATTGGTTTATTGATCTTTTGATTGTCATTTAACCCATAACCAGATGGCAATATTTTAGACTGATCCAAATTGAAAGAAGTTGCAGACAACAACTTTAAGCTAATGAATAATTTCATTTTTTAAACTTTCTGGGTAGAAAACATTGTGGAAAATGAAGAAATAGCTTGTGACAAGCAATTTTTTTCATTTTCCACAATGTTTCCAAAGCTCCCTTTCTTTGGGGCGTCTTAAAGCGTCATTGAGTGGGAACAGGTTAATGAACCATAACAAGCAATTCCTTTACCTCCATTGATTTCTGATCTGTTGAGAGGACACTGTACTTATTAAAAAGCCAATTATGGTTCGGCAAATCCTGCATCAATCGCTCCTGGGTCAGATCCCGGTTTGGCCTGTAACATCCGCCTGAGTAAGGACGCTGACGTCTCTTAGGTGGAGAAATTTTTGGCAAGTCCTCAAGATCTGAAGAAAATAAAAGCCTAAGGTTTACAGAAATTCACACAAACAGTGTCCAAGGATCCTGAGGTTCCATGAAAATTATAAGTGATCCCAGCAATTGACCAATTTCAGCTGTCAATCAAGGAATCAACCGACCAATCAAATCATTTATACAGAGCCTGGACCTGAGTTTTCAACAACTCTGACATTGGCCACTAATTTTAATAACCTTTCTTGTTAGTTTTGCAACTTAAACATTGTAACTACAGCTTATTCAAGCTGTAGTTTCAATGTTTAGATCACCAACCAATCATTTTACTTTTTTGTTACATGCTACTGGCCACAAAATTTGCAAAATAACACCCCTAAATAACTGAAGTGGAATTTACTGTCAGAGTTAATGGGCGGGGCCTAAGGATTCAGTGGGCTGGGTCAGCAACTGTTCAATTCAAGGCTAGATCCTTAGATATTTCTCAAGTATCAACTAATGTTTCTGATCCACCAAAGATAGTTTTTAAGTAAAGTTTAACTTGTTCTTTATTTCTAATCAATTGCTAGACAAAAGAATTTTAGACCGGTCCAATTTTAAAGATTAGAAGTTGCAAACAACCTCTTTTTGCTACAAAAACACTAAAAAAGATTTATCTTTCTTGGAATTAAATATTGTGGATAATGAAGAAATTACTTATAACTAGCAATTTCTTAATTTTCCCCAATATTTTTATTAAGGGACTTAAAATCAGTGATTGTTTTTGAATGGGTATTATGAATTGAAGAGGGATCCCTGGTTACCAGGACGAAACCCATTATATACTCAAAGAACTGAAAGTACTGTAAGCTAGCAAAGCATGGTTGAATTTTAGAAAATCTTTACATTGCTGGGTAGAAAACGTTGTGGACATTGAAGAAATTGCTTGTTACAGGCAATTTCTTCATTGTCCACAATGTTTTCCAAATCTTTTTTCTTCAGATGCTTGAATAGAGGCATTGAGTGGGAACTGATTTGTGGTTAAGCCTCAAGTGGCAGTTTGTACCCATTGAACACAAAGACAACCTCAAAATTTTGTCTGTTAACTTAAAGCTTTGCTAGCTAAAAAGTAGGAATTCCTGTGGGATCCCACCAAAGGATAGTTATGGTCAACCCCTGGTTTATACCCATCTTTTGGCCTGAATAAAGTGACCTTGACTAATGACCTAGATGAGAGTATCTTGTGACATATAAACTTCTAACCATTTTCAAGATGAGCCAAGAATATTCCTGCATTGGTAGGATGTATAGATAGGATGTATAGCCGGCACACAAGTGCACTCATCTTGGTCTAAACCACTTGTTTCAAATCTTAATTAAGAGCTGTACATAAAATATTGAACAACAGTCTCAAGGAATTCAATTGCTTCCAGCCCTTTGATTTTGAAGCAATTTAGAGGAATTATTTTATTCAGCATGACAAGGGTTACAATTAGAGGCAATATGAAAGCCTTATGAGGAACTAATATTGAGACTTGCAAATGTTTGTGCATAAAAACCAAACTGATTTACCATATTACATCCTTAAACTCCGCATAGCGTTCTAACAATCTCTCAATTCAATACTTTGAAACTTTTTATCTTGGCTTAGGACATTTTATCTGAAAGACTAGGCTATTTTGTTTTATCTACTGGAGAGAATCTTGCATTATCAATGACATGATTTTGAATGAAAGATAATAAACCACTCGACAGTTTACTGTAACACAATATATCTATGGGTTAGCGCAAAACAGTTGTAACTGCCTATATCTTTAAATGCAGTTACAACTGTTTCACGCTGACCCATTGATAGGAGTTTATTTTAAATTGATTGAATGGGGGTTAAAGCCACTTTTAACAGTATTTTAGTCATATCATGGCGGCTGGAGCACCTCACAAAGGATTCCTGGTATTTCTCACACCAGTACAACCACTACATCCTCTCCTAACCTCCAGCTGCTATCCTTCATAGGTTTACGATTATCCACCCATTGGTGAAAGAAAAATGTCGTAAAGAATATGTGTCACCGCCAGGGATCTAACTCATGACAACCCATGATTGAAGATTAAGAGTCTGACTCACTACAGACTGCGCTCACGATGGATCATTGAAAGGAGGACTATTTTAGTTTCCTTCCTTTGAATGATGTTTTAAAAATCTATTTTGATAATCTTTTTGTTATATCATGGCAAAGTTCACTTATTCATGAGCTCTTTGGGTTTCGTCAGTACTAGGCTGGGACTTACATGGTTTGCCAAAAGAGAAAACTATCTGACAAAAGGGGCAGAGAGGATTTGAATCCATAGACTTCGAGACAACATGAGTCTGCAAACCAAAAACTATTGAGTTACCCCAGACCCTCAAGAGGTCAGTAGTCAACAACAGATAGTCCTGTATCTCTACTTGCGTTCAATTTTAACCCAATTCATAAACTAAAATTGCTGTATTTCCTTAATCCATTACCAGACGGCATGATTTTAGACTGGTCCCAATTGAAAGGAGTTGCAGACTGTATATTAAACTTTATGAAATTTCAGATTTTTACAACTTCCTGGGCAGAAAACATTAAGCAAAATTAAGAAATTGCTTGTCACAAGTAATTTCTTAATTTTACTTGATGTTTTTCAGATATTTTTCTGCAGGGGCATCCAAGAGCGTCACTGTATGGGAATGAGATAACGGGGTCGATCTGATGACAATACAAACATTTTGTTACAAGATGGAAAAGAGATTGAATGAAAGTTGTGACCTGTGGAGAGGATTTAAAGAAATCATTATTAGGGATCCTTTTCCCAAGGTATAGGTTGAAATCACAATACAGTTGATACAGACAATTTTCATGACCATACAGACATTTCCAGCAAATTTGTGAAATATCAAAATTTTGATCTGTAGAGCACTAACAAGGAAACTGTCATTAAGGCCCACTTTCTGATTATATCGAATGGAATATTGTAAATATTGTATTGTAAATATATGACAATATAAACATTGTCTGCAAGTTGGCAAACCAAGGTGAGTCAAGTAATAATCTGTACAAAGTTTGGTTGGTCTAACCTATATACCGCCAAGTTGAAGATCACCCTGTAACCTTGACCTTCTATAGATCGATATGAAAACCAATAGGGAGAAACACTGAGATTAACTCATGTCTAGGTAAATAAAATTCGTCACAGGACTGGATCAAAATCAAAAGGAAAAATCACTGGAGTCACTAATTGTGGGTTATTATCTATTTTGAAAATTTATCTAATAAACCATTCAAACTTAAAAGAGGAAACACAAGAGTTGTCTGCGGTGAAATATGAGCACCCTAGTATGAATCTGACCAAGCTACAAAAAAGTTTGGATTAAAGTTTTTTACAATAGGTTAAAGGTCAAGGTCGGCACCGACGCAGAGGGTACAATAATAGTTCTCCCCAGATATTTGTCACGGGCAGGTTAAAAAGAAATAGCCAAAGGCATAAAATGGATTATACAAACATACATGGGAAAAAATGTTAAATATTAGAAATTAAAATAATAAGGAGTACAACCACTCTAGGCATTCAGTACCATTATGATTTTGTGTAATTATGATACAGCATAAAATTCATGGGTTGACATGAATTTTAAATTAAGATTAAAAAAACACTTTGATATCTTTCGTCCAGTTTGTACTATAAATTAGTACAATATGAGTTTCTTATTAACCCATTACCACTCAGTGAAATTGTAGAGTGGTCCAAACTCAAAGGAGTTGCAGACGACAATTTAAAGCTTATGAAATTTTGGATTTCTTTTACTTATGGGGTAGAAAATGTTGTGGAAAACATTTTTCCAAAGCTGTATTTGTTGGAGGCGTGTAAAAGCGTCAATGAATGGGAATGGGTTAATCAGCTTATTATATCCTACAATTTCACTTTCACTCATTTAAACAATTCCGACTTACTTTGCCCCCAAGGAATAACATCTAAGAAAAATTTTGAAAAAGTAGATATGGCTTGGTTCAAGCAATTTCTTCTTATCTCACAGTGTTTCTATTCTATGTGGTGCTTTTCTTGTATAAATGTCAAACTGTCTTTAAAATGTTGTCTACAGCTTTTTTGAATTTGTACAACCTTGTTGGCTTGTACTGGGTTAACCCATTCCAACACGACAAAATTTAGTCCTGCCAGTAATACCCGAAAGGGGAGTTGGGCAGTATATATAGAAAGATGGTAAGAATTGAAACGGGTTGCAGACGACAAATTGAAGTTGATGAAACAAGCTTGTTACAAGCAATTTCTTCTTTTTACATAATGTTTTCCAGATTGTCAAAAAGTGTCACTGTGTGGGAATGGGTAACACAATACAAAAAAAGATTTTTCTCTTACTACTTCATTTGTACCAAGCATTACATCAGAATTGCTTTATTTCTGCTGAACCCATCCTCATACAATCACACTTATCACACCCTTCAAGAAACAAGGCTTTGGAAGGCTTTGTAGCAAGCAATTTCTCCATTGCCCACAATATTTTCTACCAAAAAATATAAAGGCTTTATTAACACAATTATCACCTGCAACTTTTTTCAATTTTGATTAGTCTCGTAACAATTTGCTTGGTGATAATGGGTTAAAATTAGTATGCACAAAAAACTAGAGGCACTTGAGCGCCTGTATTGCTCCACAGGCCTGATAGAACAGAGTAAGCAAGTGGTGTTATCAAGCATGTTTCCTACCAATCAAAATTAATTGATTGAATCTGAAAAGAATCAGCAGAGGATCATTCTTGTGAAATCTCGTTGAAATCCATGGACCAGTTTTTGAGAAAAAGACTTTCAAAACTTTCACTATATGTGGAAATAAGCCCCACCCATTTAAGCCATGCTTTTCATCTAATCAAAATTCTTTGAAAGAATCTGATAAAGGGTCATTACTGAAGATCATTCCTGTAAAATTCAGTTGAAATCAATACATTGGTTTCTGAGAAAAATTTTCTTAAGGTTTTACCATATATGGGAACTTAGGCCCTGCCCATTTTGGCCATATCTATAATCCAATCAAAATTCTATAATTTCACCATATAAAGAAAATAGTCTGGCCCATTTAAGCCATGTTTATCATCCAATCAAAATTCTTTGAAGGAATCTGAGAAAGGGTCACCTAATGATCATTTTTGTAAAATTTGATTGAAATCTATCCACTACTTTTTGAGTAGTAGATTATTTAAGATTTCACCATATATGGAATTAAGCCTTGCCCATTAAAGCTAGGTTTTTCATTCTATCAAAATTCTTTGAGGAATCTGATAATGGGTCACCCAATGATCATTTCTATGAAATTTGGTTGAATTCTGCTAAGTACTTTCTGAGGAGACTTTTAAAGAAAAAGTTATGGACGGTCGGACAGACACATACACACATGCACGACGGACACAACACCATGAAACCATGATAATATCTCACTGGCTTTCAGCCAGTGAAGCTAAAAATAACAAATTCAAAACCTTTCATTTAATTAAATACTGCAAAACTAGGAACCTACCAGATAACAAAATTTTAGACTGGTCAAATTGAAAGACATTGCAGACTACATTTCAAATTTGGCTAAAATTGGAAAATAAGTGCCAAAGTAGTAGGAAAAATTGTAAGTAAAGGAGAAATTGCTTGTAACAAGCAATTTATCTTTTTCCCAAAAAGATTTCCATGATCTTATGTCTTCAGGGTTTCAAAAAGCTTCCCTGTGTGGTAATTGTTGGTTGATTGAATGGGGTTCAATGCCGCTTTTAACAGTATTTCAGTCATATTGCAGGGAATTGAGCATCTAACAATGGATTCCTGGTATTTCTCAAGCCAGTACTACCACTACATCCTTTCCTAGCCATCAGCTGCTATCCCACTTAGGTTTACGATTATCCACCCATTGGTGAGAGACAAATGTTGGAAAGGATATGTGCTGCAGCCAGGGATCTAACCTATGATTGAAGATTAGTAGTCTGACGTGCTACCGAATACGCTATGACGGTGGCCTGTGTGGTAATGGGTTATTCAGTGTCTCTGACCTTCAACATTTTGATTGTGAAAACAGCAATTTACTTGATGCACTTGGCTGGCAAAACTGCAAAGTTTGAAAACATTATGGACTAGTTGATGGATTGGACTGTGTTTCAACTGGCTATGCAACACTTACAAGCAAACAATAAGATCTTATCAACGACACCAGTAAACTTTAACCCATTCCAACACAGTGACACTTTTTAACACCCCTCAAGAAAAATTGTTTGAAAAACTCTGTGGAAAATTAAGAAATTGCTTGATACAAGCAATTTCTTCATTATCCACAATGTTTTCTAACCCAAAATACAAAGATTTTTAAAATTTAAATTGTTGTCTACAACACCTTTCAGTTTAGACCAGTCTAAAATTTTGCCATTTTGTAATGGGTTAAAAAGGCATGTCATTGGGCCTTTTTATGTGATGATTTCTTTTTTTAATTCCAGGCTACTTTTGAAAATTGTCTGCAACTTCTTTGAATGTGTAAAAGTCTAGAAACATTTGTTGTCTAGTAATGGGTTACATAGGACAAAAAAAAGAGTTTTCTCTTGCTATTACATCAGAATAGCTTTATTTCTTCTTACCCCATCACCACATGAGAAAATTTTAGACTGGTTCAAATTGCAAGAAGTTGCAGACAACATTTTTAACTTGATGAATTTTTAGATTTTCTCAACTTTCTGGCTAGAAAACATTTGTTACAAGCAATTTCTTAATTTTACACGATGTTTTCTCAATTTGTTTTTTTTGGGGGGTGTCCAAAAGCGTCACTGTGTGAGAATGGGTTAACCCATCCTCATACAATCACGCTTATTCACACCCTTGAAGAAACAAGGCTTTGGAAAATATTGCAGACAAAAAAGGAACTGCTTGTGGCAGGTGATTTCTTCATTTTCCACAATATTTTCTACCCCAAAAGACAAAGGTTTTATTAGTTTGTTTATCACCTGTAACTTTTTCAATTTTCATTAGTCTATAATTTTGCTTTGTTGTAAAGGGTTAAATTAGGGTACAATTAAAAAAACACAAACACTTCCCATAGGGTACAATTAAAAAAACACAAACACTTCCCTTTTCTTACATTCTGCAAGATTGGGAACATTTTTAACCCTTTGCCAGACAACAAATTTTTTGACTGGTCCAAATTGAAAATTGGTGCAGACTACATTTCAAATTTGGCTAAAATTGGAAAAAAAAGTGCCAAAGTGGTAAGAAAACACTGTGAGAAAAGAAGAAATTGCTTTTAATAAGCAATTTCTCTTTTTTCCAAAAATAATTCCATTATCATGTCTTCAGGGTTAAAGAATGCTTTACTGTGTGGTAACGGGTTTAAAGGTTATTCAGTATCTATGGCCTTCAAATTTTTGAAATATGTTTGTTCATTTAGAATGTTTATACCACTGTCAATGATTTTAAATTACCAGAATAAAACTAGAACTTGTCACAGTATGTGACTTAATACCCCCCGCAAGTGCTTTCAGTGAAATGAGAGCTTTAACAATACAAGGACACAGCTACTGTCCTTGCTTTTCTAGAATGGAGGAGTTAGCGACACAAATTTGGTAGAATAAATAGCTGTATATGAATAATGTCTAAGTTCAAGGGGAGATAATTCTTGAATCAGGGGGAATTAAGATTGCGTGTTGCAAAACTTGAACATGTGGTTAATCTTTGTATAAAGTTTGAATGGTATTGAAGCAGAACTGAAGGAGGAGTTTGTGACACAAAATTGGTAGAATAAATAGCTGTTTATGTCTACAAAGCATAAATAATGTCTGAGTTCAAGGGGAGATAAATCTTGAACCAGCGGGAATTAAGACTTCAAAACTGCATCTTGCAAAACTTCAACATGTGGTCAATCTTTGTAAAAAGTTTCAATAGTATTGAAGCAAAACTGAAGGAGGACCTCGCGACACAAAATTGGTAGTATTTTGTACACAGACAGACAAGCACACAGACAGACGGACAGACAGGCTGATTCCATTATACCCCCCGAAAACATTTGTTTTGCGGGGGTATAAAAATCACTGTTTGTAATTACACACCTAAAGGCCTTTAATTCATGAATGCTGGCAAATTTTTGCACAATTAACCCTTTTTTGCATGAATTTAAACTTAGTTGCAAAACAGGAAGTCTAAGTTGTATTGACCTGAATTTTGTAATTTAAACCACATTGTAGGGCCCTAGCTGAACACCAGATCATGTTACAAGTATCTCTGTCTCACAGAAGATGAGAAGATCTTACCCTTGTCATGCTGTATAAATTACCTTACTATATTGCTGTAAAATCAAAGGGCTGAAAGCTCTCACAGAACTTGTAGTTCAAAATTCAATATTTCTTTAAGAAATCAATTTCATAAACAACCCTGACGGGAAATTTACAAGCAGGAGGTGTAGTCAAGATCAGACTGCACTTTTGTGCAGGCTGATCTTGGTCTGCATCTCCTGCCGAAACCGGAATATTCCGGGTTCAGCATTAAAAGGGTTAAGAAAAAAACAACAACTGTATCTCATTTTGTGCAAAAATGAACTTATTCAGGAAACTTGAAGTAGATATTTATGTGTAGGCAAGCTTTATGAAGCTGAGCTGATATACAGTAAAACTCCTCCTTAAGACCACCCCGGAAATATGGGCACCCTGCTATTATGACCGAATTTTTACAGAACGGAATTTTTTGTTCTTTATTTCAATGGTCGCAAACCCCTCTAAAAAGGGCAACCCGCTATTCCGAATTACGACCACTAAATTCAGCATCAACTATAGCTGATACACTATTTTGAACCCCACTAAAACGACCAGTATTTTCACACATTGAGACCAACCACCTGAATTTCACACTTGATAAGAGTGACACTAATTGGGTACGAATACATTGTAAATACATTATCGGATTTTTGATTATGTGATATCAAACCCTTATTATAATTGACTTTATGATTAAAGTGACCAATCACTTTTAGAAATTATAGTTAAAATGTATCATTTTTAATTGTTATTTGAATGTGTCACAGGTTTTGACTCAAGTAATAAATTCAACAGTGAAAACATATACGAGAAGTTACAATTAGTTTGTTTACAGCTTTTCCGAACAGTTAATTAGCAATTAAATTTTGATTTCAACGTAACTGATGCTTGGTATTCGCATCATAGAAGATATGAAAGCGACAATTTGACACTTTGAACCTGTACTTACAAATAAATAATCTGAGGTCGGAGTTCTGAATCAGATCCAAATGGAGAATAGAGAAAGTAGAACTTATCGAAGATCGTAAATTTGGAAATGACACAAGATTCCACTGTAATACATGTTCTTATAGTTTCATTTTTGTATGTATAGTATCAATATATAACGAAAATAAAATAAACATGAATTACTTGACAACAAACGACCAAACCTCAGTAATACGACCACACCGCTATTACGACCACTTTCAGAAGGTACTGCAAGTGGTCGTATTAGAGGGGTTTTACTGTACATTACCATGTTTCAAACCCTGTGATTCAAAAATGCCATTGAAAAATGTAATGAATATTTTGCCTTTCCTCCTATTACATGCCAAAAAAACAAACTTAGTTGTGAAACATGATGTAATGTCTCCCCTACCTGATGCACCACTTTTAAGTGTGGGGGATTCGTAGCTGCTGAGAAAAGTGGGTTGAAAAATTTTCACTCAAATTTAAACTGTTTATGGATTTTGTTTGTTTGAATGGGGCTTAATGCCACCTATAACAATTTCTTTGTCCTAGAATCTTTTGCACCAGTACTACCATTACATCCTTTCCTAACCTTCAGCTCCTATCCCACTTTGGTTTACGATTACTCTTTATGGAAAATTAGAGACATTCATCAAAGGTGATTAACCCATTACCCCATTACAAATTTTTTGACTGGTCCAAATTGAAAGGAGTTGCAGATGATAATTTAAAGTCTATTAAATTTTAGATTTTTAAACTCTCTTGGTAGAAAGCATTGTGTAAAATGTGTTACAATTTCTTGATTTTACACAGTGTTTTCCCAATTGTTTTTCTTGAGGGGCTTCAAAAAGCGTCACTGTGTGGGAATACTCCAAAATGGCTCCATGTCACATAAAATACATTTGTCACTGGTGTAAAACTTCTTTTTGGATTTTTTTCAATAAATGGCCATAACTCTAAGAAAAGCAAATTGATTGATTGAATGGGGTTTAACGCCACTTTCAACAGTATTTCAGTTATATCCCAGCGGCTGGAGCACCTAACGATGGATTCCAGATATTTCTCGCACCTGTACTACCACTACATCCTTTCCTAGCCTCTAGCTGCAATCCAACCTAGGTTTACAATTATCCACCCATTGAAAATGACATCATTTTAGACTGACTTACAAGGAACCGTATTTGACACTAACAGATACAGATTTTTTTTTCTTATGTGTCAGATTTTATCTGTGCAGAATGTATATATTTTACTAAAATATTTATATAGAGGATAATCAACTGGTTATTCCAGATATGAAAAAATATTTCACGAGGATGTGTTGTTATGCGTTGAAAAAACAAGTGCGCAGCACGAATTCTTTTAATGCCTAACAACCCATCCGAGTGAAATATTTTATCATATCTGGAATAACCAGTTGATTATTCTATTCATTATATACCTTATTATTTCATTTTTTATCAAAATATCTCTATATAATGTCACTGGGTTGGAAAAAAGTACGGCAGAGAGTGAAACTGAAAAGTGTTAATGTCACTCCAGTGAAGTTATCAAAATTTATTACACTGAGAAATCCAAAGATTTCACAGCAAGGTATATAAGAAAAGTATATAACAGTGACCTTACTCAGCTTGTTAGTTTGCCAAGTTTGAACAGGATCGAAACCATTTCTGTGTGCTGATTACAAATAATTGAATTTGAAGTAATGCACTTGACATGTTTGGGTGCATATGAATGTACTACTTAGATGATAAAACAGGTAAGAGATATGTAGTTTAAACTCGATGTGTCCTATATGTAATCTGTCAGATATTTCATGCCACTCTGATAATGAAATATTATCCATGCTCTTTCGTCCCATTCATTTATGGTCCCTTATCCTAATATGTAGCAAGCTTGCGTCGTAGCGCAGTCGTTAGCGCATTGGACTTCTAATCTTCAATCATGGGTTCGATCCCCGGTGGCAGCACATATCCTTTCCGACATTTGTTTCTCACCAATGGGTGGATGATTGTAAAAATCGTAAACCTAAGTGGGATAGCAGCTGGAGGCTAGAAGGGATGTAGTGGTAGTACTGGTGTGAGAAATACCAAGGATCCATTGTTAGGTGCTCCAGCCACTGCAATATGACTGAAATACTGTCAACCCATTACCAAACAAGAAAATATTAGAAATGGTCCATATTGAAAGGAATTGCAGACGACAATTAAAATTTTTTTTAGATTTTTTCACCTAGGGGGTAAAAAACATAGTGGATAATGAAGAAAATGCTTTCCAAAAGCCTCATTGATTGGGAATGGGTTAAAAGGGGCGTTAAACCTCATTTAATCAAACCTAATATGTAGCAAGATGTGTTTGTGAAACACCATGGCCCCATACCAACCTATTGGGGGAAATATGACCTTTATAGGCAATTATGATAGATGACCTTAGCCTTACAAATAACCAATCATAACTAGCCTTGAGCTCATGAAAAAAAGATGTGTTTGTGTTCAAACACAATTCCCCTGCAACAGTCTTTTTTCTGAAATGTGTCCTTGATAAGTGACCTTGAACTAGATGGATGACCTAAACCTTCCAACCAACTGATGTCTATCCTTGCAAGTAATGTATGTCCCAAATATGAGCAATGGATCTTGATCAGTGTTTGAATAACAGCTTTATGGATTAATTTTACTGAATATAGGCAGATGGACAGACAGAATAACTGACATCAGTAAAACAATTCTATGTGGGGACATAAAAAAAGCAGGTTAGGATTAACCCATTCCAACTCAACAAAATTTTAGACTGGTCCAAATTGAAAGGAGCTGCAGACGATATTTTCAAGTTGGTGGAATTTAAATTTTCTTTGTCTTTTTGGATAAAAAACATTGTGAATAATGAAGAAATTGCTTGATACAAGCAATTTCTTCATTTTCCACAATGTTTTCCAAAGTTTTTTTCTTGAGGGGCGTAAAAAGGAGGGATTGAGTTGGAATGGGTTAATTAATCTCTATGTTGAATTATGTTTTCATAAGTGAATCAAAAATTCAAGTTAAATATTGTTCAAAAAAATGTGATTTAGCAGTATTGTATCTATAACAAACAATATATCTATTTCTGTAACCAAATACTCATTTTGAGACCTTGAAGGAATATACTTATAAAAATATTGTGAGTGAAGAAGCAATTACTTGTTACAGGCAATTGCTCGTGTACTCACAATATTTGCTACCATGTATGACACCTGTTTTCTACTTCAAAGGTATTGCCATCTGTATCCTCTTTGAATTTGGACTATATTAAAATTCTGTCCACTTGAAAAAGCTGAATACAAAATTAACTAGATGTGTCGCATTTCTTCATTTAGAATGACCCCCCTCCTCGCTTTTAAGCAGAATGTGACCTTGATGCTTGACCTTGACCATGATCCACAACCTTTACATTAATTAGAAATTGAATATCAAATGCCCTATCTCTTACATTTAAAGCGCAATGGTCAAAATAAAATTTGTATCTAAAACAAATTACCTTGACCTTTAACTTGGTATTAACAAAAAAAGCCTAAATGCAAAGAATATGTAAACGAACTATGAAGATTCTATCACTTAAAACAAGAGGACCATGATGGTCCTAAATCGCTCACCTGAGGCATCTCCAAATTACAGTACTATTTAGTATAAAAAAGACACAACTTGAGCAAAATAAATAAAAGATATATAAGATTTTGGGCTTTGTACAAAACAATCCAGTAATGCTTTACAATAATAATGAATGCCTTTGGCTTTATAGTTTAATCCATTACCAAACTATCCCAGAATTTGTCACCCTCAGGGAAAACAGGTTTGAAAAATACATAGTGAGAAAGGGAGTGACAAGCAATTTATCCATTTCTAACAGTGTTTTCTACCTGAAATTCTTTGTATTTAGATTTCAATCAAACTCTAATTACTGTCTGCAACTTCAATGGGTGTAATTTTAGCAACCTTAGAGAACAATCTGGATGTACTATAAATCAAAATATGAATGCATTACAACTTATACATGAGGAGTGGAAAATATTTGAACATGCTCTTATTGAGCGTTTTTCATATCCTTGGATGCCTTGGGAAGGGCCATGTTTGTCAAAAGGATATTAACGTGGTAGATAACAATAATGTTATCCTTTGTTTTTAATGTAAATGCTCTGGAACCTATTTTTAAGAAGAAGAATTCTTTCAATGCAATTTACGCAATTTTCAACCCCAGGAACAGAGACATTTTTTATCCTTAGAAGAGCATATTTTCCTGTTATGTAGTACAAAATTATTTAGTCATGCTACATACCAAATATGTATGCCCTTCACCTTATGTTTTAGAAGGAGAAGACTTTTGATGTTGCTCTAATTGGGCGTTTTCAAAAAATTTTGACCTCTGGGGCAGTGCCATGTTTGATCCCAGTGCTAAAATTTTAGCTAACATGGTAGGGAACCATCTGGATATGCTATATACAAAATATGAATGCCTTAGACATTTTAGATTGGGAGGAACAGACTATTGAACATGGTCTAATTGAGCATTTTTACTAACTTTGGACACCCAGGGAAGGGGTGTTTATTAACCTACAAGCATAATTTGATCAAAACAGATAGATAACAGCCAGGCCATGCTACACTCAAAATATAAATGCCCTCCTCCTTAAAATGAAGATTTTTTTTTTAACATATTCAAATTTTGCGTTTTTCCAAATTTTGGACTCCTAGTGCAGAGCTTTTTTTGACCTGAAGAAGACAACTTTTAGTGATATGGTACAAAACCATCTAGTTATGCCCCATATATGAATATCCTAGACCTTATAGTTAAAGAGGAGAAGTCTTTTGAAATTGCTCTAATTAAGCATTTTTCCAAACTTCATACCTCAGGGGCGGGGCAATTTTTGACCCCAGAGATTAAATATTTAAAAAAAAACTTGGTTGCGAACAATATGATTAAGCTCTATATAAAATATAAATGCCTTTGGCCTTGTAGTCTGTTAAAAAAAAGACAACAAAGATTTTCTAAAATTTCCCATTTTCATATGCCGCAGTTACAAGAGTTCGCAGAAATTAAATTCTTCTAACAACTTTTGAAGAGCTTCACCTAAAAAACATCCCTGCAAAGTTTCAGCTTGATTGGCCTACTGGTTTAGGGGGAGAAAATTTTTAAAGATTTTACAGATTTACTAAAGATTCCCATTTTCACATGCCGCGTCAACCAGAGTTTTTGACAGAATTAAATTCTTTTAACAACTTTTGTAGAACTTCACCCAAGGAACATCCCTGCTAAGTTTCAGCTTGATTGGCCTACTGGTTTAGGAGGAGAAAATTTTTAAAGATTTTTACAGATTTACTTAAGATTCCCATTTTCACATGCCGCGGCAACCAAAGTTTTTGACAGAATTAAATTCTTTTAACAACTTTTGTAGAACTTCACCCAAGGAACATCTCTACAAAGTTTCAGCTTGATTGGCCTACTGGTTTAGGAGGAGAAAATTTTTAAAGATTTTTATAGATTTACTAAAGATTCCAATTTTCACATGCCGTGACAACCAGAGTTTTTGACGGAATTAAATTCTTTTAACAACTTTTGTAGTACTTCACCCAAGGAACATCCCTGCAAAGTTTCAGCTTGATTGGCCGACTAGTTTAGGAGGAAAAAATTTTTAAAGATTTTTACAGATTTATTTAAGATTCCCATTTTCACATGCCGCGGCAACTAAAGTTTTTGACGGAATTAAATTCTTTTAACAACTTTTGTAGAACTTCACCCAAAGAACATCTCTGCAAAGTTTCAGCTTGATTGGCCCACTGGTTTAGGAGGAGAAGATTTTTAAAGATTTTTACAGATTTACTATAGATTCCAATTTTCACATGCCGCGGCAACCAGAGTTTTTGACGGAATTAAATTCTTTTAACAACTTTTGTAGAACTTCACCCAAGGAACATCCCTGCAAAGTTTCAGCTTGATTGGCCTACTAGTTTAAGAGGAGAAGATTTTTTAAGAAATTGTGGACGGACGGACAGACGGACAGACGGACGGACGGACGACGGACAACGACCAATCACAATAGCTCACCTCGCACTTTGTGCTCAGGTGAGCTAAAAAGTTATGTTCAAGTTTATACAAGATGAATATAACCTTCGAAGAAAACTATTACTGTAAGAAATACACATGAATTATCCTGTTCCCACTCAATGACGCTTTTTGATACCCCTCAAGAAAACCAATCAGGAAACATTGTGGAAAATGAAGAAACTGCTTGTAACAAGCGATTTCTACATTTTACACAATGTTTTCTACCAAAAAGTTTAAAAAATCTAAAATTTCACAAACTTTTAATTGTTGTCTGCAACTTCTTTCAATTCAGACTGTCTGGTAATGGGTCAGACAGTCCACTGTGGATGTTCAAATTTTCATTTTGGATAGATATGATTATTACAGTCAGATAATGATAATTTTGATTTAAAAATAAACGGAAAAGTCTGACCACAACCAATACATTTGTGACATATCACAGTTAATTTTTTGCAGACAAATAGACGGACAGGACAAAATCTTTAAAATAATGCCCCAAATTTAACGATGTGTGAGCAAAAAAAGCATCATTAGTGACATCCTCACGTCAGATTTCAATTTTAGTAAATGGGTATCCATGAAATTAAGTAAATTATTTCTGATATTTATTGAAGTTATAATCAACTGAAATTCAATATTATAAATTTCCTTACATTTTGAGAAAATTGAACCAATTAGAGTAATTAGCAAAAGTGCTCAAAATAGAAAACAAGATTTTGGCCTAAAAATGTACTGCAATGTTATAATTTTTTCCCAGACTACTGTAGGACTTATTTCTTTGATAAAAATTTTGTGATTAAAATTTTTGTTTTCAACCCCTGTCAAGCTGAACCCGAAATATTCCTGTTTTGGCAGAAGGTGTATACAAAGATCAGTCTAATCTTTGTATACACCTATTTGTCCACATCAAGCTAGAATTGTTTATAAAATCAATTGTCAAGGAAATCTTGACCCACAATTTGAGTCTTACAGTGCTTTAAGTCCTTTGATTTCGATGTAATTCTCCATAAAGTTTTTATTCAGCATGACAAGGGTTAACTATTGCAGGAAAGATTTCTATTCTCAAAATGTGGTTCTACCTTTTTTTCCTGGACAATTTTAGTAAAGTTTTTGTACTAAAAACAGTTAGGTCCTATTTAGGTATTTGGGTAATTTTAGTAATGATCCTTGTTCCTTTAGTAAAGGTTTTTATTCTCAATTTACCATGGTAATCATTGACCTATTGAACTGTCAATCAAATAATCTGTTATCAATCGGCTAATCAAATAATTGTTTTAAACCGGAAATTTACTTTGAACTAACACAATAGTGATCATTAATATGAAGCTTTTTTGTTGGTCTGCGACTAAAAACTTTAAAGTCGTAACTTTAAGTATATAGCTTATTCATGGTGTAGTTACAATATTTAGATCGCAAACCGACATTTTTTTCTGCTTTGGTACATGTTACTAGCCATTACTTTTGCAAAATGTTAACCCATTACCAGACAGCTAAATTTTAGACTAGCCCAAATTGAAAGAAGTTGCAGACGATAATTTAAAGTGTATAAAATTTCGTTGGTTTTTTTTTCAATTTTCTTGGCAGAAAACATTGTAGAAAATGAAGAAATTGCTTTTAACAAGCAATTTCTTCATTTTCCCCAATGTTTTCGAAAAGTTTTTTTCCTTAGGGGTGTTTAAAGGTGTCACTGAGTGGGAATGGGTTAGGGCCATAATTATGTTCCCCCAAAACACACAACAAAATTGATAAGAAAAAAATATACTCAAAGCCCCAAAACATGAATAAATATGATAACTGGAAATATAAGATCTAAATAATTCTCTGTGATCAGTCTACAGTTCATGAAAGAAGTGTTGATATTTTAGATTGTGAGCCACCACAATTCAAGGTTTGTTTACATAAAATTATGACGTCATTGCTGACGTGTAACACTTGCTAATCATTCAAACAACTTTCACTGTCATGGAATTGAATGAATTGTTATCAGTACCAGTCCTGTGCATAGATTGTTTCAACCAATTTTCCTTACTGGGAGAGAAGCCATATATGTTCCTGTCTGAGACAGTATGCATTGCCAGCTACTTTTGGTCTTTGGACAGGTGCCTCAGATTTTGCAAATCTAATTTTGGTTTGTCAACTGTAGCAGTTTTGTTTGCATTAAAGAGTAAGTAAATGTCTCAGAATGTGCTGCTCATTTTAGGCTTGGACAAGTTGTTAAAAACATTTCTTTCCCAACATGCCCCACTGACCAGGGAGGCTTTAATGGATTATCAGAGGGTGGCCCAAACCCGGTAACCCTGACTTATTCAAACTGTAGTTACAAGGTTAAGGCCATTTACTGTTAATGATTCATGTAGCTTATGAGGAAGGAATCTGTTTAAACCCTTGTCATGTTAGATAAAATCTTCTACAAAATTGCATTTAAAGATCAAAGGGCTGAAAACACTGAAATCACTAATTGTTGGTCAATATTCATTTAAAAAAATTATCTTTAAACATTTTGCGTTTAACATGGATAAGCAGGTGGTGTAGATTAAGATCACACTGCACCTATGTGCAGGCTGATCTTGGTCTATACCTCCTGCAAAAACAGGAATATTCCGGAATCAGCATGACAAGACATAACTGGTTGTAAAGATTTGTTTCCAACCATGTCCCACATGGCCATGAAATAATATCAGTGAGTGACTAAATCGTCATGGCTACAGATTATTTAATCCTATATCACACAACAAAATTTTAAACTGCCCCAAAATCAAAGATGTTGCAGAACACAATTCTAACTCTTGTAATGATGAACCTTGAATATTCCGGTTTTGGCAGGAGGTGTAGACTAAGATCAGAGTGCACTTATGTGCAGGCTGATATTAGTCTACACCTCCTGATTGTACTTTTCCTGCCATAGTTGTTTATGAAGTTGATTTCTAAAATAAATACTGATTTTTGAACAAGTTTTATCAGTGCTTTCAGCCCTTTGATTTGACAGCATTTCAGTAAGGTAATTTATACAGCATGACAAGGGTTAAGTATATGAAATTTTCAAATTTGTGTTCCTTTCAGGTGGAAAACATTGTGAATTATCACAAGCAATTTCTTCATTTTCCACCTTTTTCCCAAAGTTTTTTTTTTCCAGAGGCATCTAAAAGAAATATTGTATATGAATAGGTTAAGCTGTAGTTACAAAGTTTTAGAAAACGTCCAAGGAAGTAAATGACCCCTTATTGATGTAGCTAGAAGAAGTGCATTTTACAACGTGACAAATTAATGAGCTAGCTATTCATCATGTATGCTTATTGTCTCTTGTAACTTACCAACGCAGAATTATCCAGGGTCAACACTAGAATTGTTGCAATTAGGACTTATAGCCCCCATCAGCGTTTTGTTGTTCAAGTAGAATGGTTGACCTCGAACCTTAGATACCCCCCAAAAATAGGACACCTCCTTGGGTCACAGATAACATTTCTATAAGTATATAGGTCCTGGGTCAAAATTTATAGTTTACGAGTTTGAGGATGGAAACAGTTAAATTTCCAATCAAAGTTCAATTGTGACCCTAATCTCTCATCTACCAGTCAGTGACTCAAAGATAATAGGGCACTTTCATTGATCCTTGACAACAATTTGATGAAGTTTCATGTTTATAGGTAAATTGGTTCTAGATTCAGTGCACAGAAATGAAAGTTAATGGACAAACAAACTGACAAATGGACAGATGTTTTTCATTCTATCAAAATTCTTTTGAAGGAATCTGATAATGAGTCACCCCAGGACCATTCCTGTAAAATCTGGTTGAAATCTATCTGCTGGTTTCTGAGAAGATTTTGAAAGCTGGTGAAAGCCTTTTAGCTCGTGAGTGCATACATGAAGTATGATGGCCCTAGATATAAACTTTAAGAAAATATAAGCAAGGTTAAATTATTTGGTTAAAGTTTTTAGTTTAAGTTTTTTTTTAGATAGGTCAAAGTCACAGTGCCAAGGTATAAGCATTCAGATAATATAAGCAAGATAAAAGTTTTGGGTAAAAGTCTTTTCAAGTAGGTCAAAGGTCAAGATTATCTTTGTCACAGATGAAAGCCTTTCACCTGGTGAATGTAGATACAAAACATGATGGCTCTAGGTATACACATTAAAAAAATATGAGCAATGTTAATATTTTTGGATAAAGTTGTTAAGACCAAGTCAAGGTCACAAGATCATTGAGACATGAGGATCATCTCAACTGTAAGTCCTTCCCCTGATAAGTGTTTCTGTAAAATATTAACCCTCTAGGGTAGATATTCATAGAAATAAAAAAAAAACAATCTAGAAAGACAATCCTAATATACTACACATCAAATTTCAGAATACCATATCTAGTTGACCTCTGCTGGATTTTATCATTTTTTCAAGTATTTGATTTATGAAACACACAGAATTTTTCTTTTAACCTGGCTGGTCTTCATCACATAAATTTGTAACTATATACCAAAACTTAATTGGACAATAAAGAAATAAAAAGTTTACTCTCGTTAATCTTATATATAGGGAGTATTTTGTTACAATAGCGATACGTCTTGTATCTGCGTTGAGCTGAGGAGGAAAATTTTGATTCTTCATGAGACAGAAGGTCAAAAGGAATATCAAAATCTTCCTTCGCAGCAAGAATATTATATTCCTATTTTTTATGAAATAATTTGAAGAAATAATAAAAAAGCTGTATTTCTACAAGTTTTTCCTTTCTTCTTTACCATTCTGATAATGTTTATTTCCATTATGACATCATCTACAGCATGAAATAACTTCCTTATATGGATCTGTATCTGACACTATCAGATACAGATTATTTTTTCTGACCTGTCCCATCTTCACACCCGGTAATCTCGGGCTCCATCTCTTTTTGGAGAACAGTGCAAAAAGGAGACAATGATACTTTCGATATGGAGCCAAGGACTGGAACTGAACAGAAAAGGTAAGAAAAACCGTGCACCTCGCGTACAATTTGATCTCCTATTAACATATTATGCATTTTTCCGAAAAAACGTCCAGAGTTTTATACCACATAGAAATGATTATATTATCTGTTGGCGGTGATAGATTTAAAAAATAATTCCGTTTGTGAATAGAAACTTGAATCAAAGTTTGGACATCGCACCCGATCAAACACAAAAATGCGTCTTGAAATCGTTCAAATCCATGTTATCAACAGTTCTGAAAGATTTAAGTGGCGATGACTGTGAAATGAATGATAACATGTTGATATAAAATAATGTTACCACAAAGAACTGCGTTTTCCTACCCCTTTTACTGATTTTCTTAGATGTGAAGTAGACCAGGATGCGGTGCGGGAGACAAAAGGGCAGTACAATAAGTTTGCATAGAAAGTAGTTCTTTCATACACAAGGTAAATTTCATTTATTGTGAATAATTACATCGTGATAATTTTCTGTCATAATAGGCCATGTTAACCTTTAATAGACTGTATATCTTCAACACTAAATTAGCGAATTTACATGTCACATGCTTAAAATCTTATAAAAGTTTATGGCCATTTAAAAAATATATAAGATGAGGTCTATTTATTTTTACCATCTTAACACTTCATTTACTCTGACTTGTGTACACTTAAACACATAATATGAAACCCTGTACTTTTCATTTTTGATAACTGAATCTATGTAGTACAGAACATAACACAATCTGACTTGACAGTGTATGTACACATGTGAATATTATATTACATTAGAGATTATCAGATACAACATCTTGTAATTTGCTTTGAGCTGTGGAGGAAAATTTTCTTGATATATCACAAGACCAAAGGTCAAAATGAATATCAAATTTTCCTCCAAAACTCAAAGCAAATACAAGATGGTGTATTGCAATCGTAATTCCCGTGACATTTGGTTAAAATCAATTTACTGGTTTCTGAAAAAAAGATTTTTTTTGAAGTTTTCACCATAAATGGAAATTAGCCCCGCCCATTAAAGCCATGTTTTCCATCGGATCAGAATTATCTTTGAAGGAATTTGATTAAGAGTCACAAAAGGATTATTTCTGTAAAATTTGGTTGAAACCCATCCACTTGTTTCTGAGAAGAACATTTTTAAAGCTTTCACCACATATGGAAATAGCCCCGCCCATTAAAGCCATGTTTTTCATTGGATAAAAATTCTTTGAAGAAATCTAATAAAGGGTCACCCAAGGATCAGTTCTGTGAAATTGTGTTGAATTCTGTTCAGTACTTTCTGAGGAGAAGATTTTTAAAGTAAAAGTTTACGGATGTATGCATGCCCACACAGTCAAATAGACGGACTGACAGACAGACGCATGACGGACACCTTGCAAAGAAAATGGCCCCTTGGCTTTCAGCAAATGGAGCTTAACCCTATAAACCCAGGATTTTACGTCACTGTGATTTTATACTTGAGAAAACATTGTGGAAAAAGGAGAAATTGCTTATAACAAGCAATTTCTCCTTTTCCCACAGTGTTTTCTACCACCTAGGATTGTTTAATTTGGAATTGCATCCAATTTTCATTGTCGTCTGCATCCCTTTTCAATTTGGACCAGTCTAAAATTTCAAAAACCAGGAAAGGGTTAAAAGGAGAAATTGTTTGTTACAAGCAATATCTCTTTTTCATGCAAATTTTCCATACACATATTTCTGAGAGGATAAGAGCAGTGTGGCGTGGTAATTGGTTATAATTGCATTTTCTTTCAATTTAATTCAATCTAGAATTTTGTCATCTGGTTAAGGGCTAAAGGATAATGATAAATCTTTTTCTCAAACATTTAAAAAAAAAATTCATTATGCAAAATGATAAGCATTACAGTTGACTAAATCAGCTGAATAAATTACCTCCCTTATAAGCCTTACAAAATTGGGCCCATTACATCTAAAATTCTCAACAGATCAAAATATCTAATTAAAGGTAATCCAAAAAAGATCCATGAACATGCATCCATGATATATAAAAATATCCATTTGATACTGTTTAAGGAGACTACCTTTAGTTAAGTACCTATATTCCATATATGGTGAAAAGTTCCCTAAAAGCTAGGTTTTTTCATCCGATCAAAGTTCTTTGAAGGAATCTGATAAAAGGTTACCCAAGGATCATTTCTGTGAAATCCGGTAAAATTTCAACCAGTAGTTTATAAGAAGATTTAAAAAAAAAAAGGTTTATGGACAGACAGATGGATGCACACACACACCATGGCCACAATGCAATGACAATAGCCCTCTGGCCTTTGGCTAGTGAAGCTAAAAAATCATAAAGACCTCATCTTATTTGATTTTTTCAAAATGGCCATAAAACTTTAAAACTGCAGTATGGAGTGGGAATGGGTTAAGCTCAAGATAATTCTTGTTTCAGGTCCAATGAGTTTTGTTGTTTTTTATCAGACTACAATATTTTAGCAGTATCATGTTAACAAGTCACATGCAAACTTTTATAGCTCAATTTGAAAAATGTTAATAAGATAGTCTTCTTAACTCAGTAACTACTTCAGTATGAAAAAGTCATTTGCATCCCATTATTTTTCATCTTTGGGAGGAAGGATTTAACCCTTGAAGTGTTGAACCTGGATTATCCCTGTTTTGGTAGGAGGTATAGATAAAGATCAGACTGCACATATGTGCAGTCTGATCTTAATCTACACAATCTGCTTGTCACATTAAATCCATAGTTGTTTATGTGGCTAAATTTTCAAAAGAATTATGAATTCACAATAGCTGCATCCAGTACCTTTAGTCCTTTTATTTTAATGCAATTGTGTACAGGATTTTATTCAGCCTGACAAGGGTTAATAAAGTTAACTCCAATGGTGCTAACCCAAATATAATTCCTGTTTTGGTAGGAGGAATAAACAAAGATCAGCCTGCATATATGTGCATTCTGACCTAAGTCTACATTACATGTTAGAAATATGAAGGTCCTATCACTTTTATGTTTACACCACCTGTTGGACCATTTTATATCAGAATGTTTATCATTTTAACCCTTGTCAAGCTGAATAAAATTCTCTACAAAATTGGATGAAATTGAAAAGACTGAAAGCACAGAAAGCACTAATTTAGGGTTGGTAATTATCTAGAAAATTACTAGAACAAAATATACTGGATAAAAGGACAAGCAAGAGGTCTAGACAAAGATCAGACTGCACATATGTGCAGGCTGATCTTTGTCTAGGCCTCCTGCCAAAACAGGAATATTCTGGGTTCAGCATGACAAGGGTGAGTTTTCATAAGAAATATTGATTTACATTCAGGCCTCAAGTCCTTTCAGTTCTTTGAGTTTATCTCCATATTTTATTTGGTTAGTATGGGAAGATTTATCCGAACTGTTTGGTAGATAATTACTAGAACAGAGTTCTACACAAATCTTGATTCAACCCATTACCAGATGGCAAATTTTAGACTGCTCCAAATTGAAAGGAGTTACAGAAAACAATTTAAAGTTTATGAAATATTAGATATTTTGCAACTACACTGCAACTCCTCTATAACGCTACCGGGCACAGCGCTGACTCCATTATAACACGGGGTCCGCTTGGCTCCCAAAATTTTGGAGGGGGGGGCATTTCGGGTTGCAGATGCTGAGATACGACGTTAATGCTGATTTGGTCGCGATTTTTTCATCACGTCTTCGAACCGCTCGAAGAAAAAGGGTTGCACATAAAAATCGATAATTACCCGAAGCCAGGTAAGTTTTTAACACCTTACGTGGACGGTCCTGGTCATTAATGCATTACTTCAGAGGTAATTGCTTTCTTTGATTGATGACACGCGTAGTGTTTCAATTTACAAAATCAGTTTGATTGTTTGGTCTTTCTGTTTGACATTGAGATGATCAATGCCTTAGGTCTTTTATATTTTTCAAATCAATAGAGAATAGGCACGCACCTCGGTATCCTTCATTTGCAAACCTTGAAGGTGGTGCGATTAAAATATCACACTGTTTCACTCTCGGCGTTCTTAATTTTCTCAGTCCCCGGTAGGACGTGTTCTTAAAGTAATGCGCGAGCGTGAAATTAGACAAATTGACTTCAGCCTACTATTCATTTCACTTCATAGTTTGCTTGTATCCGGAGCTCGTAGATGATAGTGTCTTCAAGATAAAAATGCAACAATGTTCTTTGAAAACAATCAGTCGTAGTTGTGACGTTTTAGCTAAATACAGAAAATATGTGAATTTGAATTGTGAATGTCACAATATCGGAAGATTCTCATCCGAAACGAGATAGATAATATAAGTAGATTAAAATAAAATACCGTTATTTTTCCGCATTCATTTCAATAATCCGAAAATTTAATGCCATTCGTTATGATCAAACACACAGCAAAAAGCTCGTCGACAAATTTTTCGGGTACAGTTTATTTTATTCTGAGGGAGGAAAGGTGATCAAAGGTGGCGCCGCCAGATGTTCAGCTATTTATGGGAGAGTTTCCGGAGTTGACACGTGCCAGACGCGTACCCCGTGAGAATTCTTGCTGACCGAATTTTCAACTCTTGTCGTTATGAAACCAGACATTCCGCCGTCTTGGATATTTTTCGATTATTATGACCTTCATTTTTACGATTAAATGTTAGCCGCTACAAAGTTTAATCCAGTTTTGTATACGTGCAACTGGTCGGTTTAAATTCCCGATTCGTAAATGACTAGGTTCAGATAGAGTTCTTAGTCGGTTTATTGTTACCGTATTCTTAACCCTTGTCATGCTGTATAAATTACCTTACTGAACTGTTGTCAAATCAAAGGGCTGAAAGCACTGATAGAACTTGTTGTTCAAAAATTAAATTTCTTTAATCATCTTCATAAACAACTCTTGCTGGAAAAGTACAACCAGGAGGTGTAGACTAAGATCAGCCTGCACATAAGTGCAGTCTGATCTTAGTCTACACCTCCTGCCAAAACCGGAATATTCCGGGCTCAGCACAACAAGGGTTAACAATGGTAAAGAAATTAGACCAAGTCCATTACCGCGAAAGAGGTTCGAAGGTCGATCCACGCGACATTTTCTCAACGCTTCATTAACCCCAGGTGTTCAACAACTCGTCGGTCTCCAAGGAGACGTCGCTATGCGGAATACTTAGATTTTATCCCTTTTGTCTAAGGATGGAAATATTTACGTTCGTGTAAAACTAAATTCAATTAGATTAATGCCAACGACTATCATAATAATAAAACATGTCTCGGGTTAAAGTATTGGGAGAAAGAGAACCACAATTTATAAACCTGTAGAAATTTACGGATTATTCAATCCTGATAGACCGGGAAGATAAGGTTAGAAATTAATTCTCCGCACGCTGAATTTCGTCGGTTTCTGCTAAAATCTCGTAACTACAGTTGTTGTTTTTCATTTCCCGACTAATATTGTATAGAATTAAACTTGTTACAGAAATATTAACACGAATGATCGGGTGTTTAGTTCCGATTCCGACGGTTGATAATTTCAGTTACGACGGGGAGGGAGGGGGGGGGCAGCGTTATAGCATAATAACTCCACTTCTTCCGCTGTTTCATTTCTTGGACCCCACCAACAGCGTTATAGTGGAGCTGCAGTGTATCTGGATAGAGAACATTGTGGAAAAAGAAGAAATCACTTGTCACAGGTATTTTTTTCAATTTACACATGTTTTCCAGATATTTTTCATGAGGGGCATCAAAAAGCACCAATGTATGGGAATCGGTTAAAAAGAAGTAGTTGTGAAAGAATGGGGTTAAACGCCACTTTTAACAGTATTTCAGTCATATCTAGGCATGAGCACCTGACAATGGATTCCTGGTATTTCTCACACCAGTACTTCCACTATATTCTTTCCTAGCCTCCAGCTGCTATCCCATTTAGGTTTACGATTATCCACCCATAGGTAAGTGAAAGCCCTATACCTCCCAATTCTTTGTAAGTTTGACATTAATTCTTGTCATACTGAATATTGCAATAAAAACTAAGGGCTGACAGGACTGGATACGATTATAGGGGCTCATAATTCTTTTGAAAATTTATCTTATAAACAAATCTGGCTTAAAAGGGACAAGCAGGAGGTGCATACTAAGATCTGACTGCATATTTGTGCAGACTGATCTTTGACTATACCTCCTGCCAAAACAGGAATATTCTGGGTTCAGCATGACGAGAGTTAATAGAAAACCTTACCTTGTCAGATGACCTTGATCTTGTCATAAGCATGTGTGTTTTTAGTATAGTAACCTACATACTAAATATGAGCAAGAAACTTTTGATTAACAAAGAATTTATCTTAAAGTTTTCAAAAACAGACATACAGAAGGACAATGGTAAAACAGTATGCCCGACTCCCATAGATGAATATGTAACATCAAAACTGATTTAGACAGGAACTTTGTGAGTAATTTTGAGTTAACCCATTACCAGACAGCAAAATTTTAGACTGGTCCAGATTGAAAGGGGTTGCAGACGACAATTATAAGTAATTGAAATTCTAGATTATTTCATCTTTCTGGATAGAAAACATCATGTAAAATGAAGAAATTGCTTGTCACAAGCAATTTCTTCATTTTACACAATGTTTTCTCCATTGATTTTCTTGAGGGCCTTATAAAAGTGTCACTGTGTGGGAATAGGTTAGGAGAATTCAATACCAAAGGAGTAATGCTCTGGACAACCATGGTGTTTCCATTATACTACACCCCTCCTTTGAATTCAGGGTGGGCAGGTATAATAAAATGTTATTTACCTTGATTATTTTTGTCATGACTTTTCTTCCTTTTTTTACTTGACTTTCCAAGTTTGTCTACAACATCACTCTCTGAAGATTGTCTAAGTACAGCTTTATCTCTCTTTATATCCTTTTTGTTCTTGAAACACTTCAGATCCTGAAAATTCCTCTTTAAAATTCCACCTTTTGTGAATACTAACTTTTCATCAATATTGTTTTTTGATAATCTTTTATCACTAATTGTTTCTTTATACTTACTATTTGCACTCTTATAAGGTTTATCTTTTGCTTGAGTATTATGTGACTTTCTACCACAGGTAGCATTTTCATTATCGGATGATGTTGATAATGGTGATGATGAGGATAATGACAGAGTTTTCCACTGTCTAACTGTGTCATCAGTTTTATTGAGATCGGTTTTATCATTTGGAAGTGAAAGTAGTTCTCGTTCTATTCTCACAATTTCTGTATCAGTATCTGAGTCTTCAGCCTCATCAGATTCCACATTTCTTGGACGCATTTCATCATCAAGCAGGTCCGAGTAATTCAGAGTTTCAGCGCTGTCTGACAGCACTGCATCTGTAAGTGACGAAGACATACTTGATTGCACTATATCTGATGGAACAGGTGTAGATAGAATATGGGATGGATGGTTTGATGTATGATCTGGAGATATTGAGCCGTCTCTATTCAAACCCTGTTTAGGGGCAGCACTTTGTGAATCGAGGTATTGAGTATTATCACCTGAGTTTGGAGTATTATTGTTTAATGCTTCACAAGTGAAGTTTATTTCAAGTTTGTCAGAGTTTATCTCTGATGTATTTGAACACTTCACATCATCCCGAATATCTAATTCATCCTCAAACTTGCATTCATTCTCAATGGAATATGAATTCTTACCTTTCTTCTCACATTTAGCTATATCCACATCATTATGTGATTCATTCTCTGTATCTATTTCCTCCTTAATCATATATCTGTATTCCTCATGAATTTTCCCTTTAATGTCTGAACTGTCATCACATTCTCTTACAAGTATTGGGGGTGATAGGCTTCTGTCATCTACTTGTAATTCCCTAATGTCATCACTGACATACAAGTTTGGAATAATACCACTAGTTACCCTTAAAGTGGACTGATTAGTACCTTGATTTGGACCACCCAGTGGCTCAGATTTTCTGTCTTGAGAGATAATGTCTCTGTCAAGACTTGGTTCCTTAGATCTGTCTTCATCTGTACTATGCTGACATATTTCAATAGAGTATCCATCAATTTTGAAGTCACTATCTAGCTCAACATCAGAATCACTCAACATTTCTTGTATCTCTCCAAGGTTATCACAAAAAGCAGAACTTTCATCTGTCTCCTGATTTGTAGTCACATCCTCAGCATCACTCTGAGATTTCGTACACAGTTTCTCAAGTTCTCTTTTTCTCTCTTGTATGATATATTCATCAACTGTTTCAGGATTATGTTTGTCAGCTGGTTTTCTATGATCTTTTATTTTGTTCTGGAATGGATTTTGTATGGATTTCGAATATTTGTTTAACTCATTTCCAACAGCTTTACCACCTTTTATCTTTTTAAAGATTTGTTTATCATTCACTTCCTTCAGTTTCTGCTTCAATGCAGTCCAACCTGGTTTCTGGACAACTGCTTTTTTGGAGTTAGAATTTTTAACAGCTTCCAGCTTAAAACATACCTTTGTCTTTGCTTTGGTATGCTTACTGCTAAGATTCCTAAAAGTTTTTTCAGCTCCAACTTTTCCATTTTGTCCACTTTGAAGAGTTTTTGAAAGGGACATAACTCTTGGATCCACAAGGTTTACTCCATCACCCTGATCCTCTTTCTCTAGATCTCCATTTTGATTGCAAACCGAAGAATCTGTTTCCGTTTCCCACATAGAAATCACTTCGAAATTCTCACCTATCATTTTATATCTATCTATATCTAAATTATCTACTACAACAATAGGTTCTTTGGCAAATAATATTCTTACTGAGCGATACTTCCGTTTTAACAATCTTAGGGTACATTTCGTACTACCTTTCCATTGAGCATGTTGTAATCTATAGCACCTTTTGTAATAGCTCTCAAATTTTTCGTTAGCCTTATCTATATGTCTTACATTATTATGTTTAAGTTGTGCTATCTTGTACTGTTTCTTACCACTTGAAGGCTCATTAACTCCATCTAACTTGTTTGGTAACTTTGCTGGTTCAAGGGTATCATATGAACATGGAGGTAAGTCACTGATGAAAGCTGATTCCTCTTTTGAAGGCAGATTCAAACAAATGTTATTTGAACTTTTCTTATACTGGTGCTGGTCCTCTTTTTCAGATTTTGATTTTAAATTTTCTACTCGTTTAATGTCTTGTTCTGAGTGATAAATACGATTTGAAGATATTTTTTCTTCAGATGGAATGAATTCTACAAACACATTTCTCTTGTCTGCAATTTTTGATTTCTTCACCTTATTTCGCTCTAATTTTTGTAACTTCTCTTTATTTTTTTTCCACCTTTTAAACTTTAATTTGTAACACTTATCGGTTGTTTCTTTCTCTAAGAGCTGTAGCTGTCGTTCAAACAGAGAACACTCGTCATCATTGCTTGATACATGTGAGCTTTCTATATGATAGTCTTTTTTCTTTAAACTTTTGTCTGGTTTTTGCCCCTGATGTCTGTACACTTTGTAACCATGTTCATTAGACTTGCACCAGTTTCCATGGTTTTTATTTTTTTGTGACATTTCATCATCACTCCACAGTTTATGATCCCTTGTTAGACCTAGTATGCTCCAGGGGCTACGGGGCACTTCATTGTGCTTAACAATATTCTTATTTACTGTTTTTAATTTGTCAGATAAAGCATCTCTTTTATTCAAATCATTAAACTCAGATTGATTACTTGACTGCTTAGCCCATCTTGATGAATGTTGGACTAAATCTGTTTGATCAGGGGCATCATGGTTTTCTCCACTCTCTTTTTGTGAATCATTTGTTATGTCTTGTACATCACCTATTGAAATACAAAGATATAAGATATATTTTAACTCATTCCTCAAATAACAAAGCTTTGGGAAGCAGTGTGGATAATGAGGAAATTGATTGTGACAAGCAATTTCTTTGTTATCTACAATGTTTTCTACCCCAAAAGCTAAAAAGTTCTAAAAATTTCATTATATAAAAACTGTTGTCTATAACTTCTTTCAGTTTGGACCAGTCTTAAATTCCAAACAAGAGGGCCGTTGGCCCTGGGGCGCTCACCTAAGATAAAGGCTCTTTTTCTTTCAACAGTCTCATTTCATGTTAAGGTTAGGATTATAATACAAGTGGGCTATACTTTATACATATATAGGCTCTGTACCCGGGGATCCAAAAGCCTAAATTACAAATATTTAGGTTGCTAGAGTTTTGGACCTTTGATTTCCTCTTTTTCTGCTGTTCAATTTGGTACACTATATTATAGGAATACAGAGAAGTAGAAAATTGAAACATTGAATGAAAATAAAGGCGATTATGATGCAAAAATGTTCATTACTGCAGAAATAGGGGATGACCTTTGTTTGGGTGGATAGACAATATTCTGTCCGAGAAAAGGGAAATCTGTCAAGGCAATGCCAAGAAAGTCATTACTTGTGATGCACCAGAATCAGGTTGGGGTGTTGGATGTGAAGATATAAAAAAGGTGGTCTTCATTTGAGGCAAATCACCACATTATTTACCTGGAATTACTTGCTGCTAGCCATGCTGTTCAAGCTTTTTACAAATTTGAATGTTATACACATGTTCAAACTTGTTCTAACAACACATGCTCTGTGTTAATTATTGGTGACTGAATAAAAAATTTGAATTTGATTACAAAACAAATTTGGCAGTGATGTAATATGAATAATATCTGATTATCAGCAATATATATTCCAAGGTTAATAAATGAGGCTAATTTGAATTCAAGAATATTTTATGAAAGCACAGAATTGATGTTAAATAAAGGCATATTTAATGCTATTGTTAACTCATTACTAGGCGGCCAGATTTTAGACTGGTCCAAATTGAATGAAGTTTCAGATGACAATTTAAAGTTTATGAAATAATAGATTTTTTTTTTCTACTTTCATGGTAGAGAATGTGTAAAATGGTTTTCCCAACTGTTATTCTTGAGGGGCATCCAAAAGTGTCATTGTGTTGGGATGGGTTAAAGAACTTGGTTCTCCAGATATTGATATGTTTGTATCCAGATTAAACAAGCAAATAAAAAAAATTGTATCACAGAAGCCTGATCCTGAAGCTATGGCAATCGATGCTTTTTCAATATGGTTGTCAGAGAAATTAGTATATGCTTTTCCACCTTTCAGTTTGATAGGAAGTCTTTTACAGAGAGTTCATTTGTACAAGGCAGAGGTGGTCCTGGTGGCACCTATTTAGATAATGCAGAACTGGTATACAGCTGTTATTCAAATGTTAGTGATGGATCCCTTGATTTTGAGAGTAACTGACAAAACTCTACAGAGTCCACAATCCAACAAAGTTCACTCCCTTGTAAACAAACTACATTTGATTGTCTGAAATCATCATGGCATCATGGGGACACTCCACTCAGAAGCAACATGCCTCATATATTAACTGATGGGTTCTATTCTGTTCTGAAAGGAAAGCAGATATTTTACAAGCCTTAAAGTTTATTGATTTAGTGATAGAATAGAATTTTTTACCAAACTTTTTAATGAAAGACTTTCTTATGAAACTCTAAATCCCATCAGGAGTGCATTATAAAATCTTCGTAACATTCAAGATGGTTACCATGCTGACTCCCAATCTTTAGTAGTCAGACATATGTCTGGAGGGTTTAATTTACACCCAACAAAACAATGATATTCAATGAGACTTGAGTTCTGTGTTACTTCAAAATGTTGCCATCATTCCATGGTTTAACTTTGAGTTTTAGTTACATTTATTGCATTGATTCAAGCAAGTTGGTCTCATTCATTCAGTTCATGCTAGTCCTGGAATATTCCTGTTTTTGCAGAAGGTACGGACAAAAACCAGCCTTCACTTATGTGCAGTTTGATCTTAGTGTACACCATCTGCTTGAACCTTTTAGTGGTACATGTATTTATTTGTGAAATCAACTTTCAAAAGAATTTAAAGTCCTCTATAAGGTCTTCCAGTGCTTGGATTTCAAAGCATTCTTGGACACCAACTATGGGCTATTACAACAGATACCAAAGGGTAAAAGGAACCCTGTAAGCTACACTCCATATCAGAGAATCTGTATATACTTTACAAGGACAAGAAACTTGATAGTGAATGAAAAGATGTTGTTTACAAGTTACATCAAACCACAAAAACCAGTAGCTACTGCAACCATTAGTAGATAGATAAGCAATAATATTAACCCTTTCCTGTTTGATCCCTGGTTTTTACGTCCCTGTAGTTTTATACTTAATAAAATATTGTGGAAAAAGAAGAAATTGCTTGTGACAAGCAATTTCTTCTTTTTCCACAATATTTTCTTCCCTACTGAATGATTGTTTTTCAAATTTAATCCACTTTAAATTGTCGTCTGCAAAACCTTTGAATTTGGACAGGTCTAAAATTTTGAAAAACAGGAAAGGGTTAACCTTATCTGGTATGAGACACACGGCATATATTCAGCATCAACATCCAAAGCCAAACAGCCTGGTATTTGGATAGCAGAGTTTTCAAAGTTTCTGGATTAGGAATAGACTGAACATTTGCTTAACCCATTCCCACTCAGAGATGCTTTTAGACACTCCAATGGTAAAAGGCTTTTGAAAACATTGTGAAAAATGAAGAAACTACTCGTGACAAGCAATTTCTTCATTTTCCACAATGTTTTCAACCCAAAAAGTTGAAAAAATCTAAATTTTCATAAACTCTAAATTGTCGTCTGCAAATCCTTTGAATTTAGACTAGACTACAATTTTGTTGTGTGGGAATGGGTTAATTCTACAAAAAAGCCTATGAATGTTAAACTTTCTTTCACGATGCAGTTCTTCTATAGAAAAAGACCATGTGAGTTTGGTTCAGTTCCTTTCCTTGTAGCAAAGAAAAACTGTTGTCCATGCAAAGTTTCAGCTTGATTGGCCTACTGGTTTAGGAGGAGAAGATTTTTAAAGATTTTTAAAGATTTACTTAAGATTCCCATTTTCACATGCCCCGGCAACCAGAGTTTTTGACGGAATTAATTTCTTTTTACAACTTTTGTAGAACTTCACCCAAGGAACATGTTTCAGCTTGATTGGCCTACTGGTTTCGGAGGAGAAGATTTTTAAAGATTTACTTAAGATTCCCATTTTCAAATGATGTGGCAACCAGAGTTTTTGACAGAATTAAATTCTTTTAACAACTTTTGTAGACCTTCACCAAAGGAACATCCCTGCAAAGTTTAAGCTTGATTGACATACTGGTTTAGGAGGAGAAGATTTTTAAAGAAATTGTGGACGAACGGACAGACGGACAACGACCGATCACAATACCTCACCTCACACTTTGTGCTCAGGTGAGCTAAAAAGGAAACTGCAACAATAAATTTGGGCCATTACATGTGCAGCTGCTAAGCCAATTAGTACCTATTCAACAAACTTGTTAGGCGCATGATTATGCTTAACCCTTTCCCGCTCTTTGAAGTACTCAACTAATCCAATCTTTTCAACAATGTTTTCTTAAGTATAGAATCACAGTGATGTAAAATCCCAGATTTGCACAGGAAATGGTTAAAAATATTATCTATATAAAAATTGCCATTTTGTACACCAAATTTGACGTATCACACACCATGCCAACACAGATGGGCATCATCAGTACTTTGATTTTCAATGAGGGTTGAAAGGTTCAAGTTTACCAATGGATAAAATCTGATTTTTTATTCTAAGTATAGACCTATTACAAATTGAGTAGCTCTAGGTTATACTTTAAGTAAGTTAACCCTTTCCTGTTTTGCAAAATTTAAACCGGTCCATTGTCAAAGGTTTTTCAGCTGAAAATTAAAAGTGGATTTAATTTGAAAATAAAGAGTCAGTAGGCTAGAAAATATTGTGGAACAAGAAATTGCTTTTTATAGGCAATTTCTTCATTTTCTACAATGTTTTCTCAATTATAAACTCACAGGAAGGTTAAAACCAGAGATAAAACAGGAAAAGGTTGAGTTTTAAATGCGTCATTAATTTTTGTAATTTTTTTCAAAAGTCAAATTGCTTTCATAATGCTTTCATATACAGAAAATCCATTTTAATAATCCTGCGATAAAAACAACACAAGGGAGTAATTGTTTGACAATAATGCCCTTCTGTAAAAGTACACCTCCTTGCTCTTTAACCTGTTACCACAAAACAAAATTATAAACTGGTCCAAAATGAAAGAGGTCGCAGACAACATTCAAGTGGATAGAAGTTCATGGGAATGGGCTAAGACAACCTTGGTGTTAACAGAATCTGTGTACAAGGCAGAGGTATAACCGTGCCAAATAAGGGCATTGTACTTGAACCCATCCCCACTCAATTCCACTTTCTTATGCCCCTCAGCCGCCGTAATAACACAGTCAGTAGCACATAAGAATCCTAATCTTCAATAATGAGATGTCATGGGTTCCACCTCGGGTGGTGACACTTGCCATTTCCGACATTTGTCTCTCACCAATGGCTGGATAACCGTTAACATAAGTTGGATAGCAGATGGAGGGTAGGAAAGGATGTAGTGGTAGTACTGGTGTGAGAAATACCAGGAATACATTATTAGGTGCTCAAGCCACCATTATATAACTGTTACACTGTTAAAGTGGTGTTAAACCTAATTCAATCAATTCTTATGCCCCTCAAGAAAAAGACTAAGAAAAACATAGTAAATGAAGAAATTGCTTGTGAATAAGACTAAGAAAAACAAATAAAATGAAGAAATTGCTTGTTATTAAGTTTTTATCAGAAAAATAAATATTATCTGAATTACACTGATTGAATTTGTCTGCAACTTCTTTCAAATTGGAACAAGTCTAAATAAAACCTGTGGAAATGGGTTGCAGTGAAAGCCATAAGGTGTTCTTTTTTTTTTTCATTTTAGGCAAACAGATATAATGGACAGGCATACAGACAACAATTTCAAGGGGATGAAACTTTATGAATCTTTGTCTTTTGGATTAGAAAATTGTGGATAATGAAGAAATTGCTTGTAACAAGCAATTTCATCATTTTCCACAATGCTTTCCATAGGTTTTTTCATTGGGAGCATCCATTAGCAGGATTGGGTGGGAATGGTTTAACACATTACCACGCACTAACGCAAGGTCTAACACCCTCAAAAAATATGATCATGGAAAACTTTTTTAGGAAAAAGGAGAAATTGATTGTTACAAGCAAATTCTCCTTTTCTACCCTATTTTTCAATTTCAGCTCTTTTTAAAATATTGTATGCAACTTATTTCAATTTGGACTGTTATTAAATTTTGTCATGTGGTAATAGCTTAACCAATTCCCACACAATGACGCTTTTTGATGCCCCTCAAGACAAGAGCTTTGTCCACAGGACACAGATGCCCACACTGGTAGCTTTGATAATAACAAAGGGCAATAACTCCAAAATAATGCAAGCAAGAGTTGTGGTTCTTGTGCACTGCACTTCTCCTCAATGAGGTCTATCCACCTGAAAAGTTTCAAGTTGATAGCTATTATACTTTCAGAGATAAGCCCCAGACAAAATGTAAGTCTTTAAAATAACAAAGGGCAATAACTCCAAAATTATGCAAGCAAGAGTTGTGGTTCTTGTGCACTGCACTTCAACTCAATTAGGTCTATTTCAAGTTGATAGCTATTAAACTTTCAGAGATATGCCCTGGACAAAATGTAAGTCTTTAAAATAACAAAGGGCAATAACTCCAAAAAAATGCAAGCAAGAGTTGTGGTTCTTGTGCACTGCACTTCTCCTCAATGAGGTCTATCCACCTGTGAATTTTCAAGTTGATAGCTATTATACTTTCAGAGATATGCCCTGGACAAAATGTAAGTCTTTAAAATAACAAAGGGCAATAGCTCCAAAATTATGCAAGCAAGAGTTGTGGTTCTTGAGCAATGCACTTCAACTCAATGAGTTCTATCCACCTATGAAGTTTCAAGTTGATAGAAAATGTAAGTCTTTAAAATAACAAAGGGCAATAACTCCAAAATTATGCAAGAAAGAGTTGTGGTTCTTGTGCACTGCACTACTCCTCAATGATGTCTATCCACCTGTAAAGTTTCAAGTTGATAGCTATTATACTTTCAGCGATATGCCCCCGACAATTTTGGGACAGATGGAAGGACGGACGAATGGACAAATGCAAATCTATCTGCTCCAAACACACACCCTAAGTGGTGGGGGCATAAAAAACAATTTTGAAAACTCTGCATAATATGAAGGAATTTCTTTTAACACTAATTTCATAATTTTACACAATGTGATCTACCAAGAAAAATGAAAAGTTCTAGAATTTCATAAACTTTAATTTATCATCTGCAACTCCTTTGAATTTAGACCAGTGAAAATTTTGCTGTCTGGTATTGGGTGAAGACACTTTGGTACTAAAATATGACCTGTATTGTATATTCAATGCTTGACTGCATGTTCTTATTTAAATCCGGTTGTCTGTACTAAAAGGTATCTTGCAATCCATGTACCTATCATGTTGATTGTCAGTCTTGTGTTCCAAACAGATGATAACAAGAGACCCAAAAGGCCCTTACATGCTCTACTGACTTTAATAGATTCAAAACACAGATGCCAAGTCATTTGACAGATAAACAAGAAATATCTCAGAACAGTCTTGCAATTAACCCTCTAATTGTATTTCTATACTTTCAGGTACACCTATTCACATAATCCCCATTATAACACAAACCCACAATTGAGGCTCTGAAGAAATATGGTTCTGAGAAACATGTAGAAAGAGAAGACACTGCTTATAACTGCTTACCAGTATTTTCTACTTTTCTCAAAATGTTTTCCGGTCATTATGACAGAAATAGTATCAATTTAAGTGGCAGCATTATATGCCATATGCATCAACTATGAACTGGTAAATGGTTAGAATGTTGTCTTTAACCCTCTCCTGTTTAATCCCTGGTTTCTACGTCCCCATGTTTTTATACTGAAGAAAAATTGTAGAAAAAGAACAAATACCTTCTTTTTCCACAATATTTTCTACCCTTCTGATGATAATTTTTCAAAGAAAATTGACTTTAAAATTTGGTCTGCAAAACCTTTGAAATAGGACGGATCTGATTTTTTCAAACACAGTAAGGGTTGATTTGTACCAAGTGTAAAAATGTGTTTTTAGTTCTTATAATCTTTATGTATTCCAAGTTTTACCGAGCAAGAAATTGTTTTATTTTTAGCTAACAATGCATCAGCTTTGATAGCATAAGTATTGAGGTCTTCTAAGAGTTCAGAGTGCAAACTGCCACTAGAGGGTAACCTACTTAATCCATTGAATGCCTATACTATAAAAAGTAGTTCTTGTGAATTTCAAGAAAATTTCAAACACTGCTTGCAAGTTCATCTCCAAGGTATTTTAGCTCACTTGATTACATTGTTTTCCAAATGAGCTTCTTTGCGACTATTTCAATGAATGTTTTTCATCGGATGACAAATTTAAGTGTAAATACTATAGGGGCAACAAATTTAGCCTAACTTTAACCTTGCTTGTTTTAATGATAACCTTCGACAAAGATTACTAAACAAAACCACGCTTGCTAGCTTACAGTACTTTCAGTACTTTGATCTAGTATTAAACTCACCTTTATGTGCACCATGTGTTCCCAAGCCATGTGCCTCCTCTGGGACGGTCCCTTTTATATGTGTGCCTGTAGTCTCCATCGATGAGGTTGCTTTTCATCCTGACCAACATGGTGTTACCTGAAATGAAACTGAAAATTATTTTTTGGCATCATAAAATTAAAAGATTCCCCTTTTTTCTCTCTTTTTTCTTAACCCTTGTCGTGTTGAACCCGGAATTTTCATGTTTTGGCTGGAGGTACAGTAAAGATCTGAGCCTGCACATTTGTGCAGTCTGATTTTAGTCTACACCACTTGTTTGTCCAATTCAACCAAAAATTGTTAATGTTGCAAAATGTTCATAGAAATATAATTTAATTGTTAGTTTCGTCTATCAAAAATGAGCGATCTGATTGGTCGAAAAATTTAATTCATACCTCCATGAACAAAATTTTGAGTATGCAGCCATTTTGAATGCTTCTGCACAAAATAGTTCACTACAAAAAGTTATCAAAATTTGTTAAGTTGTTGCATTTTTCGCTCGATGCTATTAAATTATAAGAAATGAAGAGAATATTCTTTGTTTTCATGGAGGTATGAACCGAAAAACCTAATCACACAATGTATGAATCCGCTTTGAGTATTCATACAGTGTGATTAGGTTTTTCGGTTCATACCTCCATGAAAACAAAAAATATTCTCTTCATCTCTTAAATACATCTACTGCTAGTGCTTTGATTTTAACCCTTTCCCGTTCAAATACGGGATTTTAAGATTTTATATTTGAGAAAACATTGTGGAAAAAAAAGAAATTGCTTAAAACAAACAATTTCTCCTTTTTCCACAATATTTTCTACCACATATGATGGTTTCATTTTAAATGGCATCCAGTTGTCATTGTCGTCTGCAACCTCTTTCAATTTGGACTAGTCTAAAATTTCCAAAAACAGGAAAGGGCTAATGCATTGCTAAACTTATTTTTTAATTCAGCATGACAAGGGTTAATTATACCCCCCACAAAAAAGTTATGGGGGGGTATACTGGAATCAGGTTGTCCGTCTGTCCGTCCGTCCATCTGTCTGTCCGTCCATCCGTCCATGGACATAATTTTGTGTCCTCTTCTCCTCCCACATTTTTTGACCAATTTTGCTGAAATTTTATCAGGTTGTTTCCTATCATATGAAGTTGTGCACCTGCAATTTCCATCTTGATCCAGTCGTTAGTTTCAGAGTTATGCCATTTTGAACTTTTTAATGGGGGGGGGGTTAGTCAAAATTTAAAATTGCATTACTCAGTAACCATAAGGGGAGTTACCAAATTTGGTAAGTAACATCATCTTGTTGACCTTTACAAAATATCGAACGGTTTATTTCCTGAGGTCAAATTTGACCCTGCCCCCCGGGGTCAAAAATTTAACATAGGCTCATATTGACTTTTCGTGGATATAATTTTGTGTCATCATCTCCTCACACAGTTTTCTTTAACATAGGCTCATATTGACCAACCTTTCCTAATCAGTCAACTCTAGCAACAAACACAAAATCAGAAAGAGGTGGAGGGTTGGCAATGTTCATCCACCATGACATGCATGTGATTAAACAGCTTCAAATTCCACTCCTTCATAGAAAAGCCTTTTTAGCGGTGTGGGGGGTATTCTCGTCAGCCCCCCCGTCATTGACAGCTCTAGTTGTGGGTTTGCCAACAACCAACAGATTTTCAGTAATTTGTTTGTTTGTTTGAATGGGGTTATACGCCGCTTTCAACAATATTTCAGTTATATCACGCGGCTGGAGCACCTAACAATGGAAATCTGGTATTTCTCACACCAGTACTACCATTACATCATTTCCTAGCCTCCTGCTGTTATCCCACATAGGTCTACAATTATCGACCCATTGGTGAGAGACAAATAGTCAGAAAGGATGAGTACCGCCGTCGGGGATCGAACCCGGGACCTCTAGATTGACAGTCAGACGCACTTCCAACTGCGCTTTGACGGCGGCTCAGATTTTCATTAAGATTCCTTTTTTATTTACAATGTTTAGAAAGTTTCACTAATATAATATGTGGTCATGTGTTTAACCCATTCCAATACGAGAAATTTTTTACTTGTCCAAATCAAAAGGTGTTGGGGAAGATAATTCTTAGTACAAGAAAGTCTAAAAATCTGAGTGTTTTAGTGTAGAAAATGCGGTAGACATTGAAGAAACAGCTTGTTAAAAGGTTCCTAAAGCTTTCTTTCTTAGTCATTTAATAAAAATGACTAACACTTCTGTTTGAGTTCAAAGTTCACCAGTCTGGGATAAATATGGATTTGATTGGTTTGTTGATTCTTTGACATACAGCGATGATCAATCAATCATGAGGCCTCTGGGTTTCACTAGTATAGGATAAGAATCCTTAACCCATTCCCACACAATACCGCCTTTTTCAAGCCCCTCAAGATAACTCTTTCAGTAAACAGTGTGGAAAATGAAGAAATTGCTTGTAACAAGCAATTTCTTCATTATCCACAATTTCTTTCTACCCCCCCCCCCCAAAAAAAAACAACAAGAAATAAAAGATTTCTTTTGTCTTCAACCTTCTTTGAATGTGGAATGGTCTAAAATTTTATCTTAAATATCTACAGTGTATAAAAATCTTCAAAAGAGTATAACATAAAATTTCAAGTTTTGTTACTCTGTATCAAGAAGTTAAATCTTTTGTTGCACCTTTTTCTTTCATTTTGATCCAACAAACCCACAATTCAAGCTTTGTGCCTGAAATAGAAGTATTTTGGCTTTGATTCTAAATATCTTACACAAAACCAAAATTAAAACTGACAGCTCTGTATGCAGTTAACACCATGACCACTTTGTGCTCAGGTGAGCTAAAAATATCAGTTTTCTGCAAACACAGATGGAGAGAACAGTCCTGGTATAGAAATAAAGCAATATCTGATTGTCAACAATGTTTTCCAAAGTCATTTTCTTGGTGATGTCAAAAAGCATCATAGTGTGGGAATGTGTTAAGGAAAACTCAAAACTCTGTTGGAATGAAGAAACATCTTCATTTTTCTAGAATGTTGTCAAGCTTCATTTTTTGAGGGACATAAAAATGCATGGTTATGTGGAAATGGGCCAGAGTTTTTGTGAACATGCAAACATTTTATGGCAAAGCTGGATAACTTTTATAAACCCCTATTGATTATTGTTAGAAGCACAATTTATAATTGTTTGAAACACAAATTCCTATTGTTATTTCAATTAAAACATTGATGACACTTGCATATTATCGACCGTCTGCATTTTCAATAACCCCATTACTAGACTACAACATTTAACTCTTCATTTAATTTCGGGTAATGCCTTCTCAGAACTGACAGTATATTTCAAAACTATGTAACATTCATTTTCAAGACATCAACATTTAAAATTTTGAAGATTTTGGGCATAGTAAAAACTATATAGAGTAATGCTACACAATAAAATGTGAATGCCTATGGTTTTATAGTTTAATCCATTACCACACTACCCTACATTTTGATGACCTCAAGGAAGATAGGTTAAATAAGATGTGTTTGTGAAACACAATGCCCCCGCAACAGGAGTAAACACTTGACCTTGGTATGTGACCTTGACCTTATCACATGATCTTGACCTTGACATGAGGAGAAGCATATTATGGAGATGTATCATCATGCCAAATATGAGCACTGTACCTTGAATAGGCTGGCAGTAATTGGCAATGGTTTTGCAGACAGACAGACCGACAGACGGAAAGACAAATGGACACTGGATTAAACAATATGACCCCATTCTTTCCATCCGAGGTCATAAAATTGTGAGAAAGGGAAAACCTAGTAGTGACAAGCAATTTCTCCATTTCTCACCATGTTTTCTACTCTAAAAACTTCTTGTATTTAAATTTCAATCAATTTTTATTACCATCTGCAACTTTTTTTTCATTTGGACTAGTGTTAAGAGGAGAAGACTTTGAAAATGCTCAAATTGAGCATTTTAGCAAACTTGGGACCTCCCAGGGCTGGTGCCATTTTGAGCTAATGGGTATTATTTCAGTAACTTTGGTTGAGAACAATCTGGATGCACTATAAACTAAATGTGAATGCATTTCAACTTATACATTGGGAGAGGAAGATATTTGAACATTCTCTTATTGAGCATTTTTCCTAACTTTGGATGCCTTGAGAAGGGCCATTTTTGTCCAAAGGGGTATAACTTCAAGAAACAATGGTAATAACAATAATGTTATACTATGTTTTTGATATAAATGCTTTAGGTCCTATATTCAAGAAGAATATTTTTTTTTAAATTGAGCGATTTACGCAGTTTTTGACCTCTGGAGCAGAGATGTCTTTGATCCTAAATGTAATCCTAAAATTATTTAGTAATGCTACGTATCAAAGGTCCCTCACCTTAAATTTCATCAGAAGAAGACTTTTGAAAATGTTCTAATTGGGCGTTTTCCCAGATTTTGGACCTCTGGGGAAGGGTAATGTTTTATCCCAGAACTATGATTTAAGCAAACATGGTAGAAAACAATTTGGTTATGCTATATAACAAACATGAATGCCTTAGACTTTGTAGATTGGGAGAAAAGACAGTTGAACATGGTCTAATTGAGCTTTATACACACTTTGGACACCCAAAAAAGGGGCATTTTTTACCCTACAGGCATAATTTCATCAAAATTGATACATAACAGCCAGGCTTTGCTACTTTCCAAATATAAATGCCCTAGGCCTTAAGGTGAAGAGTTTTTCTTTTAACTTATTTTTTTTTCAAATTTGACTCTTTTCCCTATTTTGGCCACCTATTGCAGGGCCATTTTTTAACCTAGGAGCACATGTCCTAGGCCTTTACGAGGAAAGGTCTTTTAAACATGCTCTAATTAAGCTTTTTTCCAACCTTTGGACCTCATGGGCGGGGCCATTTTTGACCCCAAGGATTAAATTTTTTAAAACTTGTACCATTTGATTAAGCTACATGTGAAATATAAAATGCCTTTGGCCTTGTAGTTTTGCCATTTAAAAATGCCGCTGCAACCAGAGTTTTTCATGGAATGAAATTCTTTTAACAACTTTTGTAGAGCTTCCCCTAAGGAACATCCCCGCAAAGTTTCAGCTTGATTGGCCTACTGGTTTTGGAGAAGATTTTTAAAGATTTACTAAAATTTCCCATTTTCAAATGCTGCAGCAACCAGTTTTTCATGAAATGAAATTCTTCTATTAACTTTTGTAGAGGTTCAACCAAGGAACATCCCTGCAAAGTTTCAGCTTGATTGGCCTACAATTATTGGAGGAGGAGATTTTTAAAGAAATTGTGGACGGACAGACAGATTGACTGATGGACAATGATCGATTACAATAGCTCACCTTGCACTTTGTGCTCAGGTGAGCTGAAAATATAAAATTTCATAAACTTTAACTTGTCACTTGTAACTCCTTTCAATTTGGACTAGTCTAATACTTTCTTGTGTGGTAATAAGTTAACCCATTCCCACACAACCATGCTCTTTTATGCCCCTCAAAATGAGGCTTGGGGAGAAAAAGGATGAAAATAATTTCATTAAACAAGCAATTTCTTCATTTCGACCCAAATATGCCAAGATACTCAAAATGCCCCAAACAGGAAATTGTCTTGTGCAACTTGGTGAAAGCAGTTAAACTTCTCCACTTTTTGCCATAATTGGATCAAAGCGGATTCATATATAAGAGTGATTAGGTTTTTCGGTTCATACCTCTATGAAAACAAGAAATATTCTCTTCATTTCATATAATTTAATAGCATCGAGCAAAAAAAACAAAAAAATTTTTTTGTATGGGACTATATTGTACAGAAGCATTTAAAATAGCTGTATGCTCAAAATTCTGTTCAACGAGTTATGAATAATTTTTTTTCGATCCAATCAGAATGCCCATTTTTGATAGACGAAACTAAAAATCAAATTATATTTAACTGAGATGGTATTAAATCAATGAAGCTCATCAAGGTTTAACAAAGAGTCTAAAAACTCTCAGAATTCCAATACTTGTGATGATTAACCCTTGTCATGCTGTAATTGATGTAAAATCAAAGGGCTGAAAGGACTGTTAGAACTTGTTCAAATATCATATTTCTTTTAGAATTCGATTTCATAAACAAATCTTGCAGGCTAGCCATCATTCTTTCTAAGGCTATTTTTAGATTTTTACCTCAATATTAGCTGGTAACAATTAACCCATTCCCACATAATAAAATTTTGGACCAGTCCAAATTCAAAGAAGTTGCAGACGACAATTTAAGTTGATGAAATCTTCAAAATCTTTGGCTTTTGAGTAGAAAACATTGTGGATAATGAAGAAATTGCTTGTAGCTTTTATATTGAGGGACGTTTTAAAGCGTTATTGTGTGGAAATGGGTTAAGCATCACAATGGAACTAAAGTTTGTAAAGAGTATCCATCACAATGAAAGATGACGGCCAGCTATCAGATACTGGACGCTTAATCCATTCCCACACGATGACACTTTTAAACATCTGTCAACATGAAAACTTAATTCATTATCCACAATGATTTCAACCAAAAAAGACAAAGATTTTTAAGATTTCATCAACTTAAAATGTCTGCAACTTCTTTGGATTAGGACTGATGTAAAATCTTATTGTCTGGTTTTATTGTTACATGTAAAAATATTCCAAGAAGATTTTAAATAAAGATACCTACATGTACCTACTTGCTTGAACTAGTCTGAAATTTTGTTGTGTGGAATGGGTTAAAGATCCCTCACTTTGAAAACTTTGGAAAACATTATGGAAAATAAAGAAATTGCTTGTTACAAGCAATCTCTTTATTATCCACAATGTTTTCTACCAAAAAAAGACAAAGATTTTAAAAATTTCCTCAATTTAAAATAGTTGTCTGGAAACTATTTGAATTTGGACTGGTCTAAAAAATTTTCTAGTGGGAATAGTTAATACATGTAAAAACATGTAACCACTATAAATCTGATAAGTCACGCTTAAATGATATCCCTGGAATTCTGACCTAAAAATAGCTCAGTTTCATGGACAGCCGTATAATAATACCAATATTCAAATTTTTGTGTTGCCTTTAAATGTCAATAAGATAAATAATTGTCATTATCTAAGACTAGCCATTTCAAACATCTTAGCTAATTCATTCTTAAATGATTTTCAATACTTTTAGAATAAAACAATTCCAGCACATATAGTGCAAGTACTTCAAGGAGCCCCGAGGTGCGTTCTTTTCATCGCGATGAAAAATCACTAAAAGTAAATTTTTGAGATATTTTAAAGAATGATTTTTGTTATTTTTAGTGAAAATACTCAACGTTGTCAAGGCTACTTGTTATAGCCAATGCTGTGTACGCTTAAATTCCTCATTAAGACATCTAAAGTTTCATATTTAGATGCTTAACTTTTCTTAATCTGATGAACGTTTTTTCTTATAAATCTAAATAAGAATCTTGACGAAAGAACACACCTCTGGTATAATCCAACAGCAATAATTTGTCACCAGACACATGATGCAGGGTTCCAAAGGCAAAGTTTTATAGCTTATAAATATACTGAGAATCCTAAATAAGGAAAAGAAAGCCACTAATTTGTTAAAACAACACAGCTGCAAATGTTTTGATTTTAAAGGTTTTTGTTTGTAAACAAGTGATATTTTATCCCCCTGTTGAAATACTCTGGTTTACCCATGTTTATACAAAACAAAAAAACAAAATAAGTCCCTTGTTTGTTTCAGTCCAAACAAGAGTGTGTTTAGCGTACCTCCCATATAATTTGCATGAGCTGAGTTCTCTCAAGAATTGTGGCCATCTGATTTCCCTGAACCTATTCAACACAATCCCACATTTTGACAGATTTTCAAGATTTGACCTAGTAACCTATTTTTTACTCCATTTGACTCAATATCAAATTTAGCAAACTTCATGCAGACAATATTCTGACCAAATATCAAGACCTGTAAGCCACAAATGTGGCCTGTAGAGTGCACACAAGGTTTTTTAATAATTTGACATAGTGACCTAGAATTGACCCAGACTATGTGAACCATTATCAAACTTGATAGATACAGGGATTTAAGTTTTTCACAACTAGATCAGTGGTTTAGAAACTGATATTTTTCACTATACCACCAGTAAAATCTACTAGACCGAAAAATGGATTATCAAATAACAATTGAGTACTATCTGTAGTTATTTATCAACAGTTTTGGAGACAATAAATCAAACAAATATAATAATAACCATGTGAAACAGACCATGGTTGTTGACACTTCATCATAAAAACTTATATTAATTGTTAATAACAAGAGGGCCATCGGCTCTTAACCCTTGTCATAATGAATCGAGAATATTCCTGATTTGGCAGGAGGTATGTGCAGTCTGATCTTAGTCTATACGATTTGTTTGTTTTTGAAAGCCAGAATTGGTTAGAAGATAAATTTTCAAAATAAATATAGGCCCATAATTTGGTGCTTCCAGTGCTTTCAGCCCTTTTATTTTAATGCAGTTCTCTTGTAGTTTCATGTAGTTCTCACCAGAGATATAGTTTAGAAATACATGTATTTAACACAAGGCAATTTGGAATAGAGAGTTATCAATTAGTAGTGGATGAGTCCAAAAATAAGACTTTAACATTTTCCTCTTAACCCTTGTCATGCTGTATGAATTACCTTAGTGAATTTCCGTATAATCAAAGGGCTGAAAGCACTGATAGAACTTGTTGTTCAAAATCAATATTTCTTTTAGAAATCCATTTCATAAACGATTCTTGCAGGAAAATTACAAACAGGAGGTGTACACAGAGATTAAACCTTGTTATGCTGAACCCGGAATATTCAAGTTTTGGCAGGAGATGTAGGCCAAGATCAGCCTGCACATAAGTGCAGTCTGATCTTCATCAACCTCTCCTGCCTGAACTTTTCTTTTAAGAGTTGTTTATTAAATCGGTTTCTAAAAGAAATATTGATTTTTGAACAAGTTCTATTAATGCTTTCAGCCCTTTGATTTTACAGCAATTCAGTAAGGTAATTTATACAGCATGACAAGGGTTAATGAACTACATGTTGAGGCATGAGTAACAAATCTTTGGTTATATTCTACCATTTCAACGGCAATTTCTACTTTTGGACCAATTCATTTGTTTGTTTGAATGGGGTTTAACACTGCTTCTAACAATTTTTCAAGCATATCGCCCCGGCTCGAGCACCTAACAATCGATTCCTGGTAAATCTTTCACCAGTAACACCATTACATCCTTTCCTAGCCTCCAGCTGCTATCCGACTTAAGTTTACGATTATCAACCAATTGGTGAGAGACAAATGTCTGAAGGACATGTGCAGCCGCCAGGGATCGAACCAATGACATCCCTTGATTGAAGATAGTTTTTCAACAATTTTTCAGTCATATTACGGCGGCTCAAGACCTAACAATAGATTCCTGGTATATCTCACACCAGTACCACCGTTACATCCTTTCCTAGCCTTCAGCTGCTATCCAACTTAGGTTTACGATTATCCATCCATTGGTGAGAGACAAATGTACGAAAGGATATGTGCTGCCGCCAGTGATCGAACCCATGACAGCCCTTGATTGAAGATAGGTTTTAATGGGGTTTGACACTGCTTTCAACAATTTTTCGGGCATATTGCGGCGGCTGCAGCCAGGGATCGAACTTATGGCACCCCATGAATGAAGGTTGTGAGTTTTATGCGCTACTGTGCTATGATAGCGGCTTGGACCTATTAAAGAGAAGATTAAACTATGTGTACATGTATCAATAGGTCAAGCATTATTATGTCAGGGATGTTTGGTGAATATGTGGACTTTCTTCATATCTCGAGAACTTTTTATCATAAGTTCTTGAGACTCACATATACTCTTTGAAAAAATATGTACAACATGATTATGACAATATATCCACCGAAACCTTCAACAGATGCCATAGAGACACGCCTTAAAGGGGGAAGTTTCAGACTTTCAATTATTATATCATTGGTGCGTGAGCAAAATGTCGTAACTACAACTTTCATATGGCAAATGCATTTCCATTTTGTTTCAATTATTTTGTCTAACAGAACAAAGTAAACATTTCACTAGCTGCACCTCACAGTTAATCATAAGTATTTCCATTTGTTTTTGTGTATAATTTTTGCTGTAGACAATATTGGTAACAGAGAGAATAAATCTTCAATGGCTTCAGATGATCATGATTTCTTGTCATGCATCATCATAAAATTGTAATTTATCTAGTTTTCACACCTCAAAAAGATTAAAGAGATAGCGAAATGATGAAGCCTTTTAGTATATAACGATGGGTTATCGTGAAACAGTTGTAACTACATATATGTTTATTAGTAGTTAAAACTGTTTTAGATATGATCTCTTATGTTCACATGACCCGATTAACCCTTTCCTGTATAATCACTGGTTTTTACGTCCATGCAATTTCATACTTAAAAAAATATTGTGATAAAACAAGAAATTGTTTGTATCAAGCAATTTCTTCTTTCATCACAATATTTTCTACCACATATAATGCTATCGTTTCAAATTGCACTCACTTTTCATTGTCGTCTGTACCATGTTTCAAATTGGACCAGTCTAAAATTTCGAGAAACAGGAAAGGGTTAATTTATCAATGGGTTCCTATTGACAGATCGCTGTCCCTGCCCACTGATTCCCCTCGTCATCCCCCCACTGTGACAGGAAGTTCAACTTTCATATATAATTGCAAAATTTATGGCTAGTAAATTTGGTCATTCTACACCATGTTTTCTACCCAGAAAATAGAAAAATATGAAATTTCATAACCTTTAACTTATTGTCTGCAATTTCTTTGAAATTCGACACGGCTAAAAGTATGCCATTTGGTAATGGATTAACCCTTGTCATGCTGAACCCAGAATATTCCTGCTTTGGCAGGAGGCATATACAAAGAGCAGCCTACACATAAGTGCATACTAATCTTGGTCTACAATTCCTATTTGTCCTCTTTAAGGCAGAGTTGTTTAAATATTTTTTTTTCCAAGAGAAATATATTGACTCTCATTAAGATCGTCCTGTGCTGTCACATCGTTGATTTTAGAGCAATTTTATATAAGATTTCAATTAAGCATTAGAAAGGTTAATATCCCAATTGTTTTTCTTTAAGAACATCAAAAAGTGTCACTGTAAGGGAAATTGGGTTAACTGCATTTAAGATAATTACTGTAATTGTTAAGTGTATTCCAGGAAATTTAATAAATGGATTCAGAGAAGATTTTGTGATAAGATGACACAATTCTTATCTTCATTCATTAGACAAGCTTTCAGCTCATGCAACAGTTCATGAATTTATTGAACACTCCTCATGCAAATAAAGACTTATTAAAACTTTTTATGCAGCTAAGCAATGTGGGTGTATGCATCAGCTTGCAGTACCTCTTTCTCTAGGTATTATCTTTTTTTGAAAGCATTCTTTATATACTGCTCAAAGTTTGCTAAGCACCAAAGATTCTTCAACCTATAATTTCCATGTTTTCAAGATTTGATCATAATAATGTTGAAAATTGGTTGATTGTTATCAGTTTGACAAGTTTTAAGGAAAAGCAAAGGCTTTTGTAATGATTATTAGACTTGTAATGTAGACCAAACAGTGTGACCCCTAAATTTGGCTTTTTGAAACAAGAGCTGTCAGAGGACAGCAACGCTCAACTATTCTGAGTGCTGGATAGTAACAGCAATTCAATTTCAATAGGCATAATACCTCAGTTGTAAGACAGAAAAAACTTTCAAATAAAAATTTAAGTCAAACAAGAAATTATAAGTCAAAAATGGCTTAAAACTCCACTATAATAAATAAAATTGTAACAAATCTTGATTTGATGATATGATGGTCATAAAAGCATGTGCAAGGTTTCAAAGCAATAGCATAAGTAGAAAGAGAGTTATTAACCCATTCCAACACAAGCCCTCCTTTTTACGCCCCTCGAGTAAAAAACTATGGAAAACATTGTGGAAAATGAAGAAATTGCTTGATACAAACAATTTCTTCATTATCCACAATGTTTTCTAACAAAAAAGACAAAGACAATTTAAATTCCACCACCTTGAAAATATCGTCTGCAGCTTCTTTCAATTTGGACCAGTCTAAAATTTTGTTGAGTTGGAATGGGTTAAAGATATATGACAGTTGCACATAACGTTTGACCAAGAAATTCTAAGTCCAAAAAAGAGTTAAAACTCCATTATGATAAATATTATTGTACTGAATCTTTGCCTTGAAGATAATATAATGATTACAAAAGCAATTGGATTACCAGAGCAATTTGAATTTCAAAGGTCTTATGCACAACAAGACATCATTGGGAGTAATTGTGCCAAGTTTCAGCTCATTCCCATTTTAGGAGGAGTTGCGCACACAAAAAATTACTAACAGACGTACAGCAAGACAGACATATGGACAGACAGACAGACAGATAGACGGATGACCGGGGCCATTACATAATACGACCCTTCGGGCGTATAAAAAGAGTTATAAAAGATACATAAGAATTGCACATAAGGTTTAACCAAGAATTTCCAAGTCTCAAAAGGGTTTAAACTCAACTAAAGTGAAGTCAGAGAAATGAAACCTTGTCTAGAGGGTGATATTATTGTCACATAAACATGTGCAAAGTTTCAAAGCAATAGCATTAGTGGAAATAGAGTTATTAAAGATACATAAGAATTGCAAGTAAGGTTTAACCAAAAAATTTCAAAGTCAAAAAAGGGTTAAAATTCCACTAAAATGAATGTCAGAGAAATGAAACCTTGTCTAGAGGGTGATATTATTGTCACAAAAACAAGTGCAAAGTTTCAAAGCAAAAGCATTAGTAGAAATAGAGTTATTATAAATACATAAGAATTGCACATAAGGTTTAACCAAATATAAGGGATAAAATTCAACTAAAATGAATGTAAGAGAAATGAAACCTTGTCTAGAGGGTGATATTATTGTCACAAAAACATGTGTGAAGTTTCAAATCAATAGCATTAGTAGAAAGAGAGTAAATAAAGATATATTACAGTTGCACATAATGTTTAACCAAGATATATATGTCAGATGAACGCAAGGTTTAACCCATTCCCACACAGTGACCCTTTTATACGCCCCTCAATATGAAAGCTTTGGAAAACATTGTGGAAAATGAAGGAATTGCTTGTAACAAGCAATTTTTTTATTATCCACATTTTTTTCTACCCCAAAAGACAAAGATTTTAAAGATTCCATCACATTGAAATTGTCGTCTGCAACTTCTTTGAATTTGGACTGGTCTAAAATTTTATCAAATGGGAATGGGTTTACCCAAAATTTTTAAATCCAAAAAGGATTGAATTTCTACTAAAATGAATGCCAAAGTAATGAAACTGTACCTAGAGACTGATATCACTGTCACAAAAACATGTGCAAAGTTTCAAAGTATTAGCATTAGTAGAAATAGAGTTATTAAAGATACATATGAATTGCATGTAAGGTTTAACCAAGAATTTCCAAGTCCAAAAAGGGTTAAAATTCAACTAAAAGGAATGCCAGAGTAATGAAACCTTGACTAGAGGGTGATATTACTGTCACAAAAACATTTGCAAAGTTTAAACTTAATGTTTACACTGACGCTACGCCCGGGTGACTGGAATAGCCCTCCTTAGTCGAGCTAAAAATGAAACAAGAGGCCCATAAGGTCTTATCGGTCACCTGAGTCCAAAGAGCATAAAAACAAATAAGAGTCCACAGATTATGTTACAAGCTAAATATCAAAGCTCTAAGCCTTTTAGTTTGGGAGAAGAAGATTTTTAAAGGTTTTCACTAAACAAGCCCAAGATAAACTTGGGACATCTTGGAATGGACTTATTCTGACCCTGGTGCCATAATTTATACAATCTTGATGGAGGTCCACCAGGTGATGCTACATACAAAATATTAAAGCTCTAGGGCCTCCTGTTTGGGAGAAGAAGAGTTTTAAATTTTCAGTATATACTCCCTAAGTAAAATTTGTGACATCCAGGAATGGGCTAATCATAACCCTAGTGCCATAATTCATACAATATAGATAGAGATCCACCAGATGATTCTAGATACCAAATATGAAAGCTCTATAGCTATCTGTTTGAGAGAAGATTTTTAAAGTTTTCACTATAATATTAAATTTGTAACATCCGGGAATGGGCTCATTTTAATCCTGAGGCAATTATTTGTACAATCTTGGTTGAGGTCCACAAGAGGATGCTGTATACCAAATATCAAAGTTCTAGGCCCTCCTGTTTGAGAGAAGAAATTTTTTACAAATTTCACAATATCAGCCTTTGTTAAATTTGTGACATCTGGGAAAGGGCTTATTTTAATCCTGAGGCAAAAATTTGTACAATCTTGATAGAGGTCCACCAGAGGATGCTGTATACCAAAAATCAAAGTTCTAGGCCCTCCTGTTTGGGAGAAGAAGATTTTTTTTTAAAAATTTCACTATAAGCCCTTTGTAAAACTTATGACATACTGAAATGGGCTAATTCTGTCTCTTGGGCCATGATTTATACAATCTTAATAGAAATTCACAAGATGATGCAACATACCAAATATAAAAGCTCTAGGCCCTCTAGTTTTCAAAGAAGAAGATATTTTTGAAATTTTCACTATATAAGCCTATGTTAAACTTGTGACGTCCGCTGCTGTGATTTATTTTTGAGAAAACATTGTGGAAAAAGAAGAAATTGCATGTAACAGGCAATTCCTCTTTTTCCCACAATATTTTCTACCATGTAGGATGGTTTCATCTAAAATTATGTCCGATTTCAATTGTCATCTGCAACCTCTTTCAGTTTTGACCATTTCAAAAAACAGGAAAGGGTTGATGGCCTTGAAAATTAGATGGACTGACACGCTAATGCATATACATCTCATAACAAGCTGGCTTGACAAAAAATAACATTTAGAGTTGAATTTCCTCAACAGAATAATGGTTTAGAGTACTCTAACATTTTATGGGTTTGTTTTTTGTCAACAAGACTATATTTAGCACATTATCTTGTTTGTCTTGCCTGAATTGCTATCGAGGTTAGTACGTTCTCAAATATTTCCAGTCTTCAAATTCAATTAATCTATTACCAGACAACAAAATCTTAGATTGGTCCAAATTCAAAGGAGTTGCAGGCAACAATTAAAAGTTAATGAAATTTTAGATTAGTTAATACTATGGAAAATCAAGAAATTGCTTCATTTTCTACCATGTTTTTTCTGATTTTTTTTTTCTGTAGAGGCGTCAAAAAGCATTATTCAACTTATTTAACCACACAATCCCAACTTAAGCACCGAAAGAAGTTCATTAAGGAAAACATTTGTGTGAAAAAGAAAAATGATTTTACCAAATTTATAAGATAAGACAATATCTGCTTCATGAATTAGAATCAGACGCACATTGAGAGTTTATTGGGAAAAATTTCTTCTCAAGGTTGCTGAATTTTCATCACTCCCCCTTAGCACTAATGCATGTACAAGATATAGGGTCTACAAACTTACAGACTGCCTGAGAATAGGGTACTGATCCTTGGACCGCAACATCATGGTTAAGTCATTACCACATAAGAAAAATTTAGACTTGTCCCAAATCGAAAGAGGTTACAGACAACATTTTAAAGTTTTATGAAATCATAGATTTTTTCAACTTACTGAGTAGAAAACATTGAGTAAAAGGAAGAAATTGCTTGTGACAAACAATTTCTTCATTTTACACAATGTTTTCTCAGTTGTGTTTCTTGAGGGGAGACTAAAAGCGTCAATGTCTGGAAATGGCTTATGTCCAGTACATGGTTGCCAAATTTCACTTTTTAAAGTCAAACACAATCCCCCCACAACAGGACTAAACGTTTGACCTTGACCTTATCACATGACCTTGACATGAGGAGATGCTTATTATGGAGATGTATCATCATGCCAAATATGAGCATTCTATCTTAAATAGGCTGGTAGTAATTTTTTGGTTAAGTTTTGTGCAGACAGACGGTCAACGGTAAATCAGTAGGCCCCCGATCTTTCGATGCTGAGACATAAAAATTCAGCATCTTGGTATTGTCATCTGCAACTTCTCTAAATAAGGACTTCATTTTGTCTAGTACTGGGTTAAGTGTTTCACATAATCACTCAAATTATACAATGTAAAAAGAAACAAAAGCATGAGGTGCTTATCATATCCACTGGAAACCATTCAAAACACTAATCATATACAAAAAATATACCTCAATTTAAGTTATTATTAATTAATCCAACATTTTTATACATCAAAAAATAATGATTGATTAACCCATTCCCACACAACAACGCTTTTTAAAACACCCCTGTATATGAAAGCTTTGAAAATAGAATTGTAGAAAATGAAGAAATTGCTTGTTACAAGCAATTTCTTCATTATCCACAATGCTTTCTACCACAAAAGATAAGGTTTTAAAGCTTTCATCAACTGTAAATTGTCGTCTGCAACTTCTTTGAATTTGGACTGTTGTAAAATTTTATCGTGTGGGAATGGGTTAAGTCTCTTGATTAATAAAGTAAATCATCCTCTGTAAAATCCATTAGCATAAGGGCCGTACACTGAAAGAACTTAGAACAAGAAAAAATCAATGATTGATTGATTGAATGGGGTTTAATGCCAATTTTAACAGAATTTCAGTCATATCATGCTAGCTGGTTTACCTTACAATGGATTCCTGGTATTTCTCATCCTAGCTTCCAGCTGCTATCCCATTTAGGTAGAAAAATCAAGGGAAAGGGAGAAATTACTAGCAACTAACAATTGCTATATATCACTATAATTATACCATTATCAGATGGCAAAATTTTGGACTGGTCCAAATTGATAGAAGTTGCAGACAACAATTCAAAGTTTATGCAATTTTAGACATTTTTTTCAACTTTCATGGTAGAACATATTGTAGAATTTCTTCATTTAACACAACACTTTCACAATCGTTTTTCATTCTGCAGTCTAAAAAATTGTGTTGTCTGGTAATGGGTTAATCTAAGTTATTGACATGAAACTAGATGGTTGTCCCAGGACAAGTGCTGTTGAGGCCCAAAGTTTTGTAGGTATCATGCTCCAGATAAGCACAATTTTAGCGTTTGATCTTGAACTTGAAGTTATCAAAAAATTCTTTCAAATGGCACACCTACTCATGATGGAGAACAATTGTGCCAAGTTGTTTTGAAATCCATCCATAATTGTAGGTGAAATGCTCCGGACAAGCACAATTTTAGTGGATGACTTTGAGCTGTAACCTTGAAATTGAACCTATCCAAAAAATTCTTTCAAATGGCACATCTACTCATGATGGAGAATAATTGTGCCAAGTTATTTTGAAATCCATCCATAAATGTAGGAGTAATTGTCCGGACAAATTAGGACGGACGGACTAACTAACACACATACACTGACTTGTCATAGTGACAATTATGTCTTGCTCATCGCAAGCGGGCTTGACAAAAAATCATGCTTAACTAATGAATTTTGAGTCTAGGTAACACTTTGTCTCTGATAGAATAATTCAAAACAATTACCAGGCTCGAAAATTTCTTAATTTTACATTTAACCCATTCCAACAAAATGACGCTTTTAAACGCCTTTCAATTTGAAAGCTTTGGAAAACATTGTGTAAAATGAAGAAATTGCTTTTCACAAGCAATTTCTTCATTATCCACAATGTTTTGTACCACAATAGATAAAGTTTTTAAAGACTTCATCAACTTTAAATTGTCGTCTGCAACTTCTTTGAATTTGGACTGGTCTTAAATCTAACCATGTGGGAATGGGTTAATTGACAACATTTGATCAAAATGTTATCAAAAGAAAAATATTTTTTATTTTAGCAGTAGCCTGAACTTTGTTTTAAGCCACCTGTTTGTTCTTTTCAAGTTAGAAGAGTTGTTTACGAAATTAATGCTTAATTGAAATATTAATCAACAACTAGTGCTTCCAGTCCCTTCAGTCCTTTTGTTTTAACATCAATAATGTTAAGATTTTTATTCAGCATGACTAGGGTTAAGAATTTTGAATCGTTATAATGTTGCAAGTACTGTCAGGTCTGATGTCTGATACACCAAAGGCACCAATACAGGACCCCAAGATACATCAAGTTTCAAGCGGATGCTGTAGATAGTTGTTGAGAGAAATATGACAAAAATATACCAATATACCAATCAATGCTTGAAAATGAACTACCGATAAGTACTGTATTTAGTTTATACTAATTTTTTTTTGTTTGATTGTGACGAAAGCTTTAAGCTTATAGAGTCGCTCTCGAAACCCACAAACCAGATGTTTTCATGTCCCTGATAGAAAGGCAGTGGCTAAACCCACTGCTACCCAATTCTACAGCTGGGTAGACTGGGGCTGGCTATTAAGTGTCTTGCCCATGAACACTCCCCGGTGATGGTGGGGTTCGAACCTGTTACCTTTAGATCAAGAGTCAAGCACCTATACCACTCGGCCATCTGGGTAGTCTTTACCGTATATAACTTGCAGACCTAAATCTGCCTTGCTGAACATCAACACAACATATCATACACAAGTCATATTTATGTAAAATTGCAGTGAAAAATGCTATGACTATACTAGTCAATGCCAGAAAATAAAGTAAAGTCTTAACCCTTGTCATGCTGAACCCAGAATATTCCGGTTTTGGCAGGAGGTGTAGACCAAGATCAGCCTGCACATAAGTGCAGTCTGATCCTGGTCTAAACCTCCTGCTTGTCCTGTTTCAGCCAGAATTATTAGAATAATCAATTTTCAAAAGGAATATCGACCCTCATATAGGCTTTCCAGTGCTGTCAGTCCTTTGATTTTAAAGCAATAATGTATTGGATTTTAATTTAGCATGAGAAGGGTTAAACAGGAAATAGTTAACTTGGTGACCTGAATTCAGTAAGCGTCATATAGGACCCCAAGAACTTCCACACCAAATTTCAAGACATAGCTAAGGATACTTATTTAGAACAAGAGCACCGCCTACGGGTGCCTAAGCTCGGCTGTTGGGTGCTGGATAGTGGATAAAAAATCTAACTCTAAAAAGGGGCATAATTCAAACAAAATGCATCTAGAGTATATCCCCCTTGATAGTATAGGTTCTTCTTTTGATAGTGAACATGTGTGCCAAGTTTCAAGTGAATGCCTTCAGTAAAGCCAGAGATATCACAAAATCATAATGTCAAAACTTTTGCACAACAACAAGGAGGCTATCACAATACCTCGGGTTTCCTCTGAAAACAGCGGAGCTAAAAATGCAGCAAAATATAGCATTTTACCAGCATATGTCCAGAAATAAACCATATAATAACTTGTAAACCAGGAAGTAGTCAACTTGCAGACTTAAATTCAGTAAGTGCCATGTCGGACACTTATGTGAACATCCAAACCAAAAATTCAAGTCATAATGCTATGAATAGTTGCTGAGAAAAATGCCACTTAAGTATATCACTATACAAGATGATGCCTGAAAAGAAAATAAGTCGTAAAACATGAAGCAGTTAACTTGAGGACCTAAATTCAGTATGGGTCATCTAGGTACCCTAGATGAACCTCCACACAAAATTTTGAATCATTCCTATAAATGATTGTTGAGATAAATGCAAAGAAAAATATAATAGATGGACAAAGATTAACCACTACATCCTCCTCTTCTCTAAGGGGGGGGGGGGGGGGGGGGGTATAATGAAACAGTTACTGCATTATACCTGTTGAAGACTACAAAACAAAAATTCAGAATACATGCTTGGCATTGAAGAGTCCAGAATTTGAATCACATGCAATTTATCCTAGCCACACCTTTACTCCAAGTTGCTCTTCTACTGGTATAAAATTAATGGATACATGTGAAGATAATAAGAGTAACTAATCATTCACTTTCGGTAGAAATCTTGGATGTTGCAGCAAAAGTAACTATGTCATCACATGCAGATTAAGTTGCTTCATGTCACTTTGAAATGTCTTTCTGCAATTTCTTTTTCCTTTTCAAACAATTTTTTGAAGGTGACTGTCTTAAACTTTTGATGTTTAAGACTATGGAAATTCAAGATAACTTATTTAATGAATTATAAGTAAATATAAGGCAATAATGATTTTATCTGTTCATAGTAAAGTCAAACTTTTACGTTCGAATTTGTTCTACAACAGTACTTTCAGTACCTTGATTTAACAGCTCAGCACAATACACTTTTGATGATGGGTTTAAGTACCAGATTCTGTCTTAAGCATTCATTAGGGCATGGGAGTTTATTAGACTTTCTACAGTATTAATTACAATTACTTTAAGCCATTTTAAGATACAATGCTCATATTTGGCATGACAATGTATAGATATTATCATTATGCATCTGCAGATACCAAGGTCAAGGTCATGGGATAAGGTAAAGGATAACTTTCACATTTCTGAAAAATGCTTATTATGGGGGCATGGTGTTTCACAAACACATCTCGTTTGTTATTACGCAAAATAACACTGTTAAGATATAGCTTAATGGAACTTCCTGTTTAAATTGAGTGGGCGTGGCCCGTGATTCATCAATTTATACATATAATAAAGTACCCTCATTACTGAAATGACCAATGCCCTCATGTGGCCATTATACAGTTGGTAAGGCATAGGACTCCTAACCATAGGGTTCAATCTCTGGTCGGGGAAAGTTAGCTGCGATATAGTAGCCCCCTCATCGGCAGATTTTCAGATAGAAAATATTGTAGCCATGGAAAATACTCTTTAACCCATTCCCAGTGACGTTTTTAGATGCCTCTCAAGAAAAACAGTTAGGAAAACATTGTGTTAACCCTTTCCTGTACAAACCTTGGATTTTACATCTTTTGTCTGCAAAATCTTTAAATTTGGACAGGTCTGAAATTTTGCAAAACGGGAAAGGATTAACACAATGTTTTCTACTGAGAAAGTTGAAAAATTTCAAACTTTCATCAACTATGAGTTGTCGTCTGCAACTCCTTTCAATTTGGACCAGTCCAAAATTTTGCCATCTGGTAATGGGTTAAAACAATTGTCTCCTACCAATAGGTGGATAGTCATAAACCTAACTGAACAGCTAGAGACGTGCAAAGGGATGTTGTGATAGTACAGGTGTGAGAAATACCAGGAATAAATGGATAAGTTCTCCAACCACCATGATATTGTTTAAATACTGATAAATTTGTTTGTTTGAATGGGGTTTTACGCCGCTTTCAACAATCTTTCAGTTATATCGCGGCGGCTGGAGCACCTAACAATGGATTCCTGGTATTTCTCACACCAGTACTGCCATCACATCCTTTCCTAGCCTCCAGCTGCTATCCCACATAGGTCTACGATTATCGACCCATTGGTTGGAGACAAATAGTCGGAAAGGATGAGTGCCGCCGTCGGGGATCGAGCCCGGGACCTCTAGAATGACAGTCCGACGTGCTACCAACTGCGCTATGACGGCGGCCTTAAAATACTGTTAAAAGTGGTGTTAAACCACATTTTATAACAACAGGAAAATCTTGGTAAAATCAAGAGGAGCATTTATTCAGACAAATGATCGAAGCATGTACATGAATATTTCAGCAAATTCCAGAAATATGAAGGAAGGCTGGACGTGTCATTGAGATCTTTTAGTCAGCCTTAAGTCCTATTTTGGGGTACTTATGAAAATGATTAATTGTTGACCCTACCCACTGACCCCACCCACTGATTCAGACAGGTTCAATAATAAGTAAAATGGTTTGTTGGCACCTGAACATTTTAGCTACAGCTTAAATTAGCTGTAGCTACCACAGTTTAGATGCCAAACCAAATAAAATGCATTACATAAATGTTAAGAGTTCACTTCTGGTCTAAATGAATGATTTAATTGGTTGATTGATTTGTTGATTGACAGCTGCAATCCTTCAATTAGCTATGATAGCATAGGAATCAGTAATGCAGCTGTTTGTCTTGTTTACCTGAAACATTCTAGTTTTTGGGAAAGAAGGAGGAAATATTTACACATTGCATCATACACTATTTGCCCCTTTACCCTTAGCCAGACAACAACCTTCATACTTATACACAAAGACACTGTGTCATATCTAGAGGAAATAGCCTATTGAGGCACTTTAGCAAAGGATGAAGAAATTTGATCCTTCGGTATGTTGGTTTATAATAATGGGAAAAAGAAGATAACCCTCAAAAACTGCAAAATACCAATTTAATACAAAACAAACCTTACCTTTGTGCGAACAAATCTAAAACCCAAGCAAATTTGATGTCACTTTGTGGATAATGTTGAAATGTTTAGACTACTGAATGATTTATTTGTTTGTATTGACTATTTAGCTATATCCTTACAAAACAGAGAAGAAACTTGCATGTTAACGTGAGGTTTAACCAATTCATTACACGTCACACTAAAAAATTATAGCCAATCTATTTATATCTTACCTACCCTTCCTTGCATATAGATAGCTCATGCATGCCTTATACCTTTGCTTTGCGGTTTGCAAATCAAACATATCATTTAAGTTATTATCAGATGACAAAATTTTAACCCATTCCCACACAGTGGTGCTTTTGGACGCCCACCAAGAAAATCAATTGGGAAAAATTGTTGACAATGAAGAAATTGCTTGTAACAATCAATTTCTTCCTTATCCAAAATGTTTTCTACCCAGAGAGTTGGAAAAATAAAAAATTACATCAACATAATATTGTTATTTGCAACTCTTTTGAATTTGGAACAGTCTAATATCTTATCGTGAAGAAATTGCTTATTGCCAGCAATTTCTTTATTTTATACTATGTTTTTCCAATTGTATTTCTTGAGTGGTGTCAAAAAGGATCAAAGTGTATGAATGGGTTAACCCATTCCAACACAGCAAAATTTTAGACTGGTCCAAATTGATAGAAGCTGCCGACGACAATTTCAAGTTGATGTAATTTTGATTTTTTTTGTCTTTTTGGATAGAAAACAATGTGGATAATGAAGAAATTGCTTGTGACAAGCAATTTCTTCATTTTCCACAATGTTTTCCAAAGCTTTTTTCTTGAGGGGCGTAAAAAGGAGGGATTGAGTTGGAATGGGTTAATTCATGAATACTGTGTGACTCATTGTATATTACCCTTTTCCAATAGTGTTTTCTCCAAATCAACTATTTATTGTACAATAAAATTTTCGACTGGTATTTTAGATGAAAGTGCAAATATGATGTAGAAATTAACTCATTTTTACTCAATCTCGCAGCAAAGTAAATATAACTTTGTAAACATTTTGAGAAAAGGAGATTATGCTTGTTACAAGGTTTCATACCCTATGTAGTACTTTTTTTAAAATTTAACTCAATTTGATATTATCGTTATATTTTTTTTGTCCACTGCCAGACAACAAAATTGAAGACCAGTACAAAATAAAATAAGTAGCTGTTGTGCAGATGACATTTAGTTTATGTGACAACTTCTATGAAATTTGTTTCAGAAAAGACGGAAAAATGTTGGTGACAGAAAAATTGGTTGTATGAAGCAAATTTCTTTTCCCACAATTTTTAACCCATTACCAGACAAAAAAATTTAGACTAGTCCAAATTGAAAGGAGTTGCAGACAACAATTTCAAGTTAATGAAATTTTAGATTTTTCTGGAGATAAAAAAAACATTGTGTAAAATGAAGAAATTGCTTGTTACAAGCAATTTCTTCATTTTACACAATGTTTTCAAATATTTTTCTTGAGGGGCGTCCGGACTTTCATTCAAAGGGTCCCGGGTTCGATCCCCGACGGCGGCAATACTCTTTCCGACATTTGTCTACCACCAATGGGCAGATAATCGTAAGCCTATGTGGGATAGCAGCTGGGGGCTAGGAAAGGGTGAAGTGGTAGTACTGGTGCGAGAAATACCAGGAATCCATTGTTAGGTGCTCCAGCTGCCGCGATATAACTGAAAGATTGTTAAAAAGCGGCGTTAAACCCCATTCAAACAAACAAACCAAAAGCGTCATTGTGTGGGAATGGGTTAAAGAACATTAATTCTTCACAGGATCAAATTTAAGTGCAGGATTGTGTTGCATCGACTTAATTTGCACATGAGAAAAGAATCAGTCAGCTTTAGCAAAGAAAATATTGTTGGGAAAAAGTCACTCTCAAAACTGACTTCTGAACTTTTTTTTTATTTTCTCTAGTTTTCCATTTTGTGGGTTGTCAAAAACCTTGGCTTTCAAGTAAAGGGTCATAATATTTACAAAAGATAACTCATACAAGTGGTTTGGATCATAAGAGGAAATAAAAGCACTGAGAGTGCTGAAGGAGGACAATCCTGGGAGAAAAGCTAAGCCAATCATAGTGAGATAGAATATAAAGAGTTATCTCTCTTTGACAAAAACTGATATTGACTGGATTCTTACTAATGTATCTTAACCCTTGTCATGCTGAATAAATTCTTTCAAAATTCCATCAAAATAAAAGGACAGAAAGCACTCATCATGGTTCAAAATTTCTTTTCAAAAATAATTTTATTAATAAATCTGACTTGAAAGGGACAAGCAGGTGTAGATCAAGATAAGACTACACATATATGCAGACTGATCTTTGTCTCTTTCTCTTGCCAATACAGACATATTCTGGGTTTAGTATGACAAGGATTAACACTGGAGCACAATAAATATTCATTGTCTTCATTCATGGGATATAATTGCTTCATCAGTTGACACTTCTAAATTACATTTTGCAAATTTTTAACATTTGATGAAAGTATTTAGTTAGAAAAAATAAAAACAAGTAAAACTGATCTGTTCTATTAGCTCAGTTGGTAGAGCACTCGACTTCAAACCTCGAAATCATGGACTGACCCGATTAACAAACTAACCAGTAACCATCATTCGAATGAGGCATTTATGAGGTCCCATGTGCCTTACACCAAGCACATGAAAGAACTGGGCGAGTCTCCCAGTTGTTTGTACTATATCCTTGCAGCTACCCATCTTTACTGTTTTCTGTGTGTGTTACTCATAAAGTAGTGTTGATAAATACACAAACATACAAAGTAAACTGAAGGATTATATATGTACAAGTAATATTGAGTGATCAAAGATCAATTTTGTCTATGCGGATAAAATTGACCTTTATATACAAAATTGACCTTTGATCACACACTATAACTTGTGCTTCTATAGTTTGTGACACAAGTAAATGTGTACAAAGAAGAAAAATGTCCACAAACCTTAATGGCATCAAGATAGTTCATCAACCAGTAAAAGTTGAACACTTCAAAATTGCAACTTGAAAAACTAGTTTATGTGTGCCAAGAGGGAAAAAAATCCAAGTCCCAGCTGAGACATCTGATGGATCACTAGCCATGCCTACTGACCTTTGACATTGCAGTTCGACTGAGATTATAAACAGCATTATTTCAAAAAAGTTGTTGTATGTGTCAAGAAATAAAAGGCAGATTGTTAGTTGACGACTTCAAAGTCATAACTACAGATTGAATAATCTATAAGTCGTTAAACAAAACTAAATTGCGTAACAAATTTGTTGCAGTTCGAAGTTCACTTCCGATATAAATGAATGATTTGATTGGGCAATCTAGTTTTTCATTTGACAGCTGTGTCTGTCAATTCTTCAATAAGGGGGAAGTTCACATTTCAAAATTGCATCTTGCAAAGCTTCAATTTGTCATCAATGTATTTATTAAGTTTCTGTAAATGAAGAAAACTGAAGCAGTAGTTTTCACACCAAATTACAGGTTTTTGTGTACAAAGTCTACAAATTTAAATCCAAGGGAGATAATTTACCAACTGCCACTGTCATTCTAACAATCAATAGACCAATCAAATCATTCATTTAAACTGAATGTGAACTTTGAACTCTAACATTGACCAACATTTATCAATGTGGGTATAAAGTTGTATATATGTATATATTTTTTTCTGTGAGGGAATGGGTTAAAAAGCATATTTCACTGTTGTCTACCTTTTCTTTATTAAAAATTCTGCTCCATGATGATCTAAAATCTTGGGTTCAAGATAATATTTTAGTTAACACATGTTTAAATTTCCATTCACATAAAAACAAACTGTGATTAACCAGCAAACTAAAGCACTTAACTAAACTTAAAGCATATAATGAAAAATTGGTACAATAAACCAAATCAGACAACTTCTAGTAGTATAATTATTAATTTGAAGTATAATTATTTATATTATGACTAATTTAATTTTACTGGACGGATTTTAGCGCCACGCCACGTAGAAAATATTTTACAGTAACATTGCATCATCTGCTGCAAAAGCTTTGTATATATTATGACACTCAGTTATACCGGGACAGCTGGTGCACCCAACCATGCTTTAATTGTCATTTCTCACAACGGTACAAAATTGTCAAATTCCTGAGCCACAAGCTACACAGTTGTTAACTTGCTACCAAACAACAAAATTTAAGACCTGTCTAAATTAAATGAAGTTAAAGACATAATTTCAAATTGGGCTAGAATTAAAAAAAACAGGGTGTCAAATTAGGGTAGAAAACACTGTGAGAAAATGAGAAATTGCTTATTACAAACAATTTCTCCTTTTCCCACAAAGTTTTCCATGATCATATTTTTTCCAGGTGTCAGAAAGCTTTTAAAATTTTAAATTTAATTAACTATAAATTAGTGTCTGCTAAGTCTTTGAATTTGGACCAGTAATGTAGAATTATACAAGTTTTTTATGAAAAAGAAAAAAACAACAACCATCTTGACTATATCGTCTTGTGAACATGTCCTTTTACTCTGTCCTGCCACTCTCGATTTACGCATTGAGTTATTTCAAAGGATTAAAATTCACACTGATACTAGTACTTTTGGGTTGTTTGAAAGATTAGAAGGTCAAAAACAAATTTTTGCTCTGTTCACGGGACTTAGAAATATATTTGAAAATAATGAAGTTAATCATAGAATCCTTAGTGTCAGTATCCCCCTTCTTGGAAAATTCTGGAATTTTTTCAAAACATAAGATTGTTAACATATGGTCGTCGTCGGCGGGGCAGGCATTCTAACTACAGCTTGTATGAGCTGTGCTTGGAATGTTTTGCGCGCATACGGTTGGTATGATTTTCAAAACTTTTCTCTGTGTTAAATGTGTCCTTACCCTTATCATGTTGTAAAAAGAAAGAAAAACCTGGTTAAGTTGCATTAAAATCGAAAGTAATAGTTATAATCGTAAGAATTCTTTTTGAAAAAAGGAAAGAGAAGGGAGAAGGAATTAAAAAACGTTTTCTGCCCATAAATGAGAAATCCGGATAGTATAGCCTTGGATCAGACTGCACATATGTGCAAGTTGATCTTTGTCTATACCTCCTTCCAAAGCAGGAATATTTTGGGCTCAGCTTGACAGGTCTTTTTTTTTTTTTTTCATTTCCTTGTATTTCGATAATCAAAATCGTTGTATGATAATGTGATATACTCATGCCTTGCTTTCTACACCCTCCAGTTTTTTGCGAACTGTGGTATCAGTCACGTTACAGATGCCACAGTCTTCACTTTTCGAATCTGCCTGCTGGGTGTTGATGTGTGATTTGGCTTGTTTGTCTCGTTTGTTTTGTTTCTTTGCTTGCTTGTTCCTTATCTGTTTGTTTATCTTATTTCTTGTGACGCTCTTCGATACCATGATATTTGTACCATATCTTATAAAATGCCCTTTAAAAGCATAAGCTTACGATATTCCTACTTAAAGTCATAAACATTTTGCTAGTAGTTACGCGCCTCTCTCTCTCTCTCTCTCTCTCTGTTCGACATTTCTTTAGCTGGCTCAATCATTTTTATTCTCTGAAAAAAAAAAAAATTAAAAATGTCATGGTAACGAGAGCCGAGCGAATCTGTTTATTTGTAAAATATATAGTTGGTTTTGCTCTAAATCTTGCCTTCTCCTACCTATGTTCTCTCTCTCTCTCTCTCTCTCTCTAACCTTTCTTGTTTGTCAGTTATTTATGATTTCTGTCCTGTTAAATATTCTATTGTAATGCTCAATTTGGCAGAAAAACAATAAAATAATAATAATCCTGTCAGTCCTGCAATTTTTTTAAAATATATTAGGGTTAACTTACTTTTACGACCGTATTTCAACTAAATTGTGGCAGCTGATGATCCTAACCATGGCTTCCAATCATTTCCCAAACCAATACAACCATGTCAGATCAAAGCCACCAGCTGGTCTTCCTACTCGAGCCACTACTTATTATTCCCTGCCTGATTGGCTCAACTGGCCTTAACTTATTTATCTTGAAGGAAATCAAGCTTTCTTAAACATAGGAGGCAAATAAATATGAAAAAAAAAGGATTACTATTTTTGAAATTCACATAAACCCATTATCAATGGCAAAATTTTAGACTGGTCCAAATTTAAAGATGATGCAGACAATAATTTTAGGTGGTGGATTACAAGAATTCTTTTGACTTTAGGGGTAGAAAACATTGTGAACATTGCAGAAATTATTTGTTACAAGTAATTTCTTCATTTTCCACAATATTTTCGGAGGCATTTTTCTTCAGGGGCTTAAAAAAGCTGGATTGGTTAAGGGAGGTTACAATTTTTTCTGCAAAATATTCTCAGTCAAGCAGGATAAATTATTTCCCTTGCATCACTGTAAGATGTCTACCTGAAACTTGGCCAAAACTCAGAAGCTTTTTAATTATCACTATTAAAATTTCTTCAAAAAAATCAGATAAAGAATCAACAAAAGAGCTTTCCTGTAAAATTTGATTGAAGACCATCCTCCTGTGTCGGACAACATGATTTTTGAAATTTTCTTTATAAACCATAAATCAACATTACTGATTAACCCAAACCATAAAAGCCATGTTCTTTAACCCAGCAAATTCAATGAACTAACAAAATAATTGTGGTCACTTTAACCCCTTCCCAGACAGCAAAATTTTAGACTGTTCCAAATTGAAAGGAGTTGCAGACAACAATTATAAGTTTATGCAATTTCAGATTTTTTCAATTTACTTAGTAGAAAACATTGTGGAAAATGAAGACATTGCTTGTAACAAGCAATTTCTTCATTTTACACAATGTTTTCCCAAATGTTTTCCTTAAAGGGCCTCCAAAAGTGTCACTGTGTGGGAATGGGTTAACCCTTGTCATGCTCAACCTTAAATATTCTGGTTTTGACAGGAGGTGTAGGCAAAGATCAGCCTGATCTTGGTCTATACCACCTGTTTGTCAAATTCAAGCAAGAGTCGTTTATCAAATCAATTTTTAAAAGAAATACTAATCCACAACTAGTGCTTCCAGTGCTTTCAGCCCTTTGACTTTAACCCTTTCCTGTGTATGAAATTTTTAGACTGGTCCAATTTGAAAGAGGTTGCAGACAACAATGAAAAATGCATGCAATTTGAAATCTAATCATCCTCTGTGGAAGAAAATATTGTACCACCAGGATCATTTCTGTGAAGTTTGGTTAATTAAGTCTAGTTTAGGAGAAAAAGATTGGTTGAAGTTTAAATTAGGAGAAAAAGCTTCTTTAATAATTGTTTAACCCTTTCCTGTACAAACCCAGGATTTTAGGTTGCTGTGGTTCTATACTTGAGAAAACATTGTGGAAAAAGAGAAATTACTTGTTCAAGTAATTTCTCCTTTTTCCACAATATTTACTACAACATAGGATGGTCTCCAATCAAAAGGCATCCAATTTTCATTGTCATCTGGAACCTCTTTCAATTTGGACCTGTCTAAAATTTCAAGAAAACAGGAGAGGGTTAAGGAAGGACAGATTGACGGACAAGCATAAGGACAGACTGATGCCTGACATTCACCGAGCACAATAGCTCATCTTGAGCATGTTGTGCTCAGGTGAGCTGAAAATACAGAAATACATGTAATTACAATGAATATCACCATGAATACTTGGAACACTTGGAGATGAAGGCTATTTTAATTTCCTTGTATCAATATAATTACTCATCAACATGATTATTAGGGAAATTTAACATAAAGGTGCCATAGCAACAAAAACTTGTTAGAATACAAAATCAATGTTTACTTAGATACTATATCCTTTAATTATAAAGCAAATCCCAGAGATATAATTAACAAAGGCATCTGTCATGAAGGTATCTTGGTGTTGTTTTTGTCCATGAAAAATTTCTTGTGTATTAGTTTTTTTCCTAATTACAACCTCGACTCATTTCCCACACAATTCTGATTTTTATGTCCCCTATGAATAAAACTGAAAAATATTTTGAAAATGGAGAAATTGCAGTTTCTTTGTTATCCACAATGTTTTCTACCATGGAGACAAAGATTTTCAAAATATCACAATCTACAAATTATTGTCGCCATATCCTTTCAATTTAAACAAGTCTAAACTTTTGTTGTTTGGAAATAGGTTAAGCATATCTTTAAACCCTTTCCTGTTTTTCAAAATCTTAGACTTGTCATAATTCAAAGAAATCGCAGCCGATAATCAAAAGTGAGTTCTATTCGAACAGTAACCAATCTACAGGGTAGAAAATATTGTGGGAAAAGAAGAAATTGCTTGTTTTCCAACAATGTTTTCTCAAGTATAAAATTACAGGGACGTAAAAACCAGGGATTGTACAGGAATGGGTTGAGGTAACAAACAATTAACCCATCCCCAGACAACATTAACTCTAGAAGTATTCTTACCTCACCTGAGCTTTTGTGGATGTGTTCTGTCCTTTGTGACAAGCGATTTCTCCTTTTCTTGCAATGTTTTCTACAAAATTTGACACTCATTTTCTATTCTAGCACTATTTTAAACGTTGTGTGCAACTTCTTTCAATTTGGACCAGTCTCAAAATTTTGTCCCTTGAAATGGATTAAGCAGAGCCCAAATGTAGTCTCAGCGACAGTGTTTTAACAAAATTACAAAAGGGCCAACAGATGATGCCACCTTCATAAAATCAAACCCCTAGTCCATATGTTTATAACCCATCCTCCGCCAGACTCAAATCAAAGTACTGAAAGTACTGTAAGCTAGCAAAGCATAGTTTTGTTAAGTAATCTTCTTTGTCGAAGGTTATCATGATGATTTGTTTGTTTGAATGGGGTTTTATGCCGCTTTCAACAATCTTTCAGTTATATCGCGGTGGCTGGAGCACCTAACAATGGATTCCTGGTATTTCTCACACCAGTACCGCCATCACATCCCTTCCTAGCCTGCAGCTGCTATCCCACATAGATCTACGATTATCGACCCATTGGTGGGAGACAAATAGTCAGAAAGGATGAGTGCCGCCGTCGGGGATCGAACCCGGGACCTCTAGATTGACAGTCCGACGCGCTACCAACTGCTCTATGACGGCGGCGGTTATCATGATGAATAAACAAGGTTAAAGTAACACAGGAGTAAACCCATTACAACATGACAAAATCTTAGACTGGTTCAAACTGACAACAATTTCAAGTTATTTGATTTTAGAAAATCTTTCCCTTGTTGGGTAGAAAACATTGTGGACAATAAAGAAATTTCTTGTTGCAGCAATTTCTTCATTATCCACAATGTTTTCCAAAGCTTTTTTCTATAGACGCTTAAAAAGAAGGATTGGGCAGAATGGTTAAATCACGCTTTTTTTCTATAAATTCTCAAAAAGAGTTCTCTACATTTTGAATAGAGTTTGCAATTTTCCTGAAATACATAAGAACTACCTTTTATGGTGTAGGCATTCAATGGATTTAGTGGTTAAGCCTCCAGTGGCAGTTTGCACTCATTGAACTATGAGAAGACCATAAATTTTGTCTGTTTACTTAACCCATTCCCACCTAGTGACTCCCCTAAAGAAAAAAATTTGGGAAAATATTTTGTAAAATGAAGAAATTGCTTCATTTTACACAATGTTTTTTATCGAGAAATTTGAATAAATCTAATATTTCATAAACTTAGAATTGTCGTCTGCAACCTCTTTCAATTTGGACCGGTCTAAAATTTTACTGTGTGGGAATGGGTTTAACTATCAAAGCTGATGCTATGCTAGTTTAAAATGGGTCAGTTTATATAGGGCTATATTTTGAAGGATGAGAAAAAGAAAGTTTGAGAAAGGAAGAAATTTCTTGTTCAGAATATTAATTGGCATTTTGAACAATTGAATGGGTGACATCACAAGGACTCCAGGCATAATTCTTTTTTTTATAGTATAAAAAAATAATTGTGCCAAGTCCCTGTAGGTTGCAATTGATCTCATCATTTTACACATTATTTTCTTGAATGCTTTTCTAGAGAGACATAAAAAGGTGTCATTGTGTGAGAATGAGTTAGCCCATTTCCAAACTATCCATTTTTTTACATCCTTCAAGTGAAAAGCTTTGGAAAATAATGTTTACAAGCATTTTCTTGATATTCCACCATGTTTTCTACCCAAAATGATTAACCCTTGTCATGCTGAACCCGGAATATTCCGGTTTGGGCAGGAGGTAAAGACCAAGATCAGCCTGCACACAAGTGCAGTCTGATCTTGGTCTGCACCTCCTGCTTGTACTTTTTTCTGCTAGAGTTGTTTGTGAAATTGATTTCTTAAAGATATATTGATTTTCTAACAACAAGTTCTACCAGTGCTATTAACCCTTTCATTTTGCAGCAATTCAGAAAGGTAATTTATACAGCATGATGAAGGTTAAGATATTTTTTTAAATTTCAACCAATGAAAATTGCTGTCTGCTACTTCTATCAATTTGGACCATTCCCAAACTTTTATGTCTGGTTAAGACTAAAAGACTCTATGGCTCTCATAAGGTAAAAAATTCTCACCAAAAGGAATCCTGAAATCTTTATTAACCCTTTCCTGGTTAATCCCTTGATTTTACGTCCCTGAGTTTTTATACTTGAGAAAATATTGTTGGGAAAGAAGAAATTACTTGTATTAAGCAATTTCTTATTTTCCCACAATATTTTCTACCCTGTAGGTTGGTTTCTTTTCAAATTGCACTCACATTTAATTGTCGTCTGCAACTTCTCTGAGTTTGGACAAGTCTAAAATTTTGAAAAACAGGAAAGGGTTAAAATAGTTTCTGTCAGCTCTATCAATAATTTCTGAATAGGTCACAAGCCAACAAAAAATTATTTTTAACTTTGTTTTCTGTTCCTCACAGCTTTTTGATATATCCTGAATCTGTTTATAGAGGGGTCTGTAAATGATTTTTTAGAACAGATTTCAGGAATCCTTTTGGAGAGAAATATTGTCCAGAGCCTTTAACCCATTCCAACACAAGAAAATTTTAGACTGGTCCAAATTGAAAGAAGCTGCAGACGACAATTTCAAGTTGATGGAATTTTGAATTTTTTCGTCTTTTTAGATAGAAAACATTGTGGATAATGAAGAAATTGCTTGATACAAGCAATTTCTTCATTTTCCACAATGTTTTCCAAAGCTTTTTTCTTGAGGGGCGTAAAAAGGAGGGATTGAGTTGGAATGGGTTAATGAACAAATTGGAATCTTACAACTGTAACACATTTTTTTCATATTCAATGGCATCGAAGTGGTGTAATTTAGGTTATTACTAAAACAAACAAACAAACCTATTTATAGCGATGAATTTTAACTTTAACCCATTACCATACAATCATTAGATTTTATGCCCCCAAGAAATATTATGAAAACTTTCTGGTAAAGGAGAAATAGCCTGTAACAAGCAACTTCACCTTTTCTGACATTATTTCTCCTTTATTTTGCACTTGTTTCCCAGTTTTCAGAAAAGGAATATCATCTGCAGCTACTTTGAATTTGAAAAGTCAAAATTTTATCTGATGTTATCGTAGGTTGAAAGAGGCCCATCTGATAAAGAAATGAACCATTACTGCTCAATAACATCTTTTTCACACCTCTCTAAAATATAACTATGGAAAACATTGTAGGGAAAGGCTTGTGACAAGCCATTTCTCCTTTTTACCACTTTGTTCCCTACCATATTCAGTCATTATTTTATAAATAACTCTTACCCTGCATTATCTTTCAATTTGGACTGGTCCAACATTTTGGCGCTGCAGAATCACCATTAAAAGATCCTTGATATATTGCAAGTAAAGACCATATAGCATATAATTGTTTTAACCTTTATTGTGCTAAAAAAAACTCTTTACTACTACATAGAATGCAAAAGACTGAGAGCACTGGGATGCTTGAATGTGGTTCAACATTTCTTATGAAAATCAATTTCATAAACAACTGCAGCTAAAGGAGGGCAAACAGGTGTAGATAAAGATCAGAATGCACATATGTGTAGGCAGACCTCTGTCTAAACAGGAATATTCAATAATTCCATATTATGCATGACAGAGTTAATTGGCATTTAATTGACAACTGTGCTAGCATTTCAATATATTGCATTTGTTTGTTCATCAAGTGAAAACTTGTTGTCAGACATAAAACTAAAAAGTCTTTTCAAACAGATGACATTAAATTTTGTAACCTTGAAAAATATTTGAAATATTAATAGGGAAAATCCTTTATCAATTCCCTCACAATACATCTCTTTTACAACCTTCAAGAAAGAGGTACAGAGAGCGATTTCTATATATCTTCAACAAAGTAATATGGAGAAATTTAATATCCCAACAACTTGAAATTGTCATCTTTAGCTTCTTTGAGCTTGGACCTGTCAAAACTTTGTTGTAATGCTGAATAAAATCCTTTTAAAAAATTGCTTGAAATTTGAGGGGCTGAAAATACTAGACTTGTGGGCTATTTCTGTTTGAAATTATAATTTTATAAACAACTCTGACTGAAAGGAACAAACAGGTGGTGTGCACTTATGTGCAGGTTGATCTTTGTCCATATCTCCTGCCAAAACCAGAATATTCGAGGATCAGCATGACCAGGGTAAATAGTCTATAATGTGACATCAGCTTTATAAAGATTTGTTCACAGACAAAAACGCTTACCTTAACGACTACTTGTAATAAAAAGTGCTTATGAGCAAAGGCCAAGGTCACTAAGTTAAAGCAAATGACCTTATGAAGTTCTGTAATAGATATAAACATTAAATATATAATTTATGGTATAACTTAATAAAGGCAATTTCTTAATTAGGGTCAGGGTAATGGTATGATATTAAAGCCTATCACCTAATGCACTTAAAGAGTGTTCGTCCTAGGAGTAGAGAAGGAGATTTATGTACAAGGTTGATTATTTTAAAAAGCAGGTCAAAAGTTGAGGGCACAAGGTCAAGGCACTTGGTCTGAAAAGAAAGCTATTGTTGAATCCATAAATTTGATGATCCGAGATGTAAGGAATCAGTATATGAACAATATTAAAATTTTTAAAAAGTGAGTCAAGGTAACGGGGTCATGGTCCTGAAAATCAACTGTATGTGTAAGGAGTCCGAAAACAGGAGCAAGGTTTGAATTTGTTGTAAAGAAGATCTAAGGTCATGTCACAGGTTCAATATTCTTGGTCTAAAATGAAAAAATTCAATAGGTGAAGGTATCCATGGAATTTGATTATCCTGGGTGAAAGGAATCAGAAAACAAGAGCAAAAATAAAATTTTCAAAAAGTAGGTCAAGAGTCGGATCAAAGTCCTGACAGTCAAATGAAAGTCTGTTACTTGGTGAGTGTATCTACATAATTTAATTGTCCTAGGTGTAAAGTATCAGAAAATATGAGCTATGTAAAGGTTTTAATAAGTAGGTCAAAGGTCAAGGGTCGTGGTATCTGTTATTAAACGAAAGGACACCAAGTGGTGGAGGCTATCTATGAAATCTGATTATCCTGGGCGTAAGAATGAAAAAATACATTAACCTTTGTCATGCTGAATAAAATCCTTTAAAGATCTGCATTAAAACCAATGGACTGAAAGCAATGGAAGTACTAGCTGCGGGTCAGTATTTCTTTTGAAAATTAATTTCATAATTAAGATATTAGTTTGAAAGGTACAACCAGGTAGTGTAGACTAAGATAAGACTGCACCTATGTGCAGGTTGATCTTTGTCTATACTTCTTGCCAAAACCAGAGTATTCCGGATTGAGCATGACATGGGTTAACATCAAAGATTTCAAAAAAGAGATAAAGCTCAGAGGGTCATGGTTCTTGATATAAAAATAAAAACTATTACTAGATGGATTGATTGCCCTATGTTGCAGTGTTTAGAAAAAAAATGAGACAGGTTAAATTTTGGGATAGAAATTTTGGTTAAATATTTTCAAACTGGAAAAAGGTCATGGTAACAGGTCATGGTTTCAAATGAAACCCTATGGCCTGATGTTTGTGTGTGTAAAAAACTGGGGACAATATATGCTAATGAAGACAGAGCCCAATGGAACACCAGCAACCAACACTGAAGATGTATTTGAAGGGTTTAAGAATTGACCTTCTGATACTTTTGTCCTTGGTAAGCTAATAAAACAGAAAAATAACTAAAAATGTGTCAGGCAAAGATGCCCCCCCATAAGTGCTTGTCACATGAATTTCAGCAATGACCTTGATCAAAGGAGTATCCAATAGAACTTGACGTGTGACACTAGTACTCATCCATCATCGTTTTGGGAATTTGGCTGTATTCCATTGAACAGTTTCTCAGAGGATTCCAAATTTTTTTTACTGTATTTCATATTTGGAAATGAGCCCCTGTCATTGAAAAATATATTCTTTTCCAAAAACAAATTTCTATGAGGAATCTGATAAGGGTCATCTGAGGATCATACCTGTGAACATTTGTTGAAATTCATCTAGTCGTTTCTGAGGGGAAGATTTTTTAAAGAAAAAGTATAGACAAAACAACTGACACACAAGGGACACAACCCACTGAATATAGCTCAGTGTTTTTTTGTTTTTTTTCTGATCAAAATAAATGGAGAATAATGGTCCACTTCCTGGAACATATGTTTTTCTGCTTTTTGAAAGAAAATTTCCCCTCCTTGGTGAAATTTTCAAAAGTATCCAAATATTCTTTGTAAAACTGGACAAATTGAAAGGAAAGGTTCAGTTTTTAAAGAAATGTAATATGATATTGTTGTTTACTCTTTACATTCAAATACAAGAAAAGGTCATTACATGTGAAAAAAGCAATTTTCCCCTTGTTAAACTTTTCTCCAAGATTTTCCCCCTGTAAGGGGCACTGACCCCCTTCCCCCCAAATTAAGAAAAACACACTAGCCCCAGTGACTTGGGACAATAGAGCCAAGAGTCTTTGTCTTTTGGGATAGCGAAGTTTTTAGGTAGTCCAGAATGTTTACAGATGTTTTTTCTTGAGGGGTGTAAAAAGCAGGATTGTTTGATAATGGGTTAAAATATATAATGTCTTAGGTGCATGACCTTTCATCAAAAATACTATAGTCCTCTGTTTCTGTTTACAGGCTGTTCAGGCTTTGATGTTAGAAAATAGCCTTAGCTAATATTGGTCTTTAACCCATTACTAGACAGCAAAATTTTAGACTGGTCAGGACAAAATCTTAGTCTTTTAAACAACAAAGGGCAATACATCCAAAATTATACAAGCAAGAGTTGTGGTTCTTGTGGTTCTTGTGCACTGCACTTCTCCTCAAAGATCTATCAACAAAGTTTCAAGTTGATAGCAATTATACTTTCAGAGATATGCTCCGGACAAGTTAAGTGACGGAAGGCTGGAAGGACAGAATGACGGACGGAGACCATAACTATATCCCCTTCACCGCAATGGCAGGGGATAATAAATGTCCAGTCAATTGAGTGAAAAATATGGCCTATAGAGTAAAAACAAGGTTAATCTCAGATTTGACTTAGTTTTCCCCCCAAATTTGAATATGGATGAGATATTTTGAAAACAGAAATTTTGACCTAATATCAAACCATTTAGGCCAAAAATGTGACCCCTAAGGTGTAAAGGTATTCCTAAGATTTGGCCTTGTGATCTAGTTTCTTATCCTCTGTCAACCTTAGTCCAACTTGGCCAAGATATCATTGATGCAAACATTCTGGCCAAATACCAATTCAATTGAGCCAAAAAAGTGTCTCTAGAGTAAAAACTAAACAGTTCTAAAATTTGACCTAGTGACCTATTTTTGACTACATGTGACCAAAATCTGAACTTGACTAACATTCTGACCAATATCAATTCAACTGATTCAAAAATGGGACCTCTAGAGTGCACAAAAGTTTTTCTAAGATTTGACCTGGTGACCTAGTTTTTGACTACATGAGACCAAATTTTGAACTTGGCTATTTCATGGACAAAAACATGCTGAACAAATATTTCATTTGAGCCTAAAATGTGGCCTCTTAAGTGCACACAAGATTATTTCTAGGATTCCACCATGTGACCCAGTTTTTGACCCAGATATTATGCAGACAGACATGCTGACCAAATATCAGATCAATTGAGCCAAAACTAAGACCTTTGGAGTGCAAACAAGGTATTTCTAAGATTTCTATTTTCTAAGATTTAATCTTGAGACCTAGTTTCTGACCCCAATGTGACCCCAATTTGAATTTGGCTGAAATAATATGTAAACAAACATTCTGACCAAATTTCATTTGATTTGAGCCTAAACTGTGGCCAACAGAGTGCACACAAGATTATTTCTAGGATTTGACCTAGTGACCTAGTTTTTGACTCATTGAGACTCGAATTTGAACTTGGCTGGGATATCATGGAAAAAAAACTTTCAGAACAAATATTTATATGAGCCTCAAATGTGGCCTCTAGAGTGTACATAAGATTACTTCTAGGATTAGACCTAGTGACCTAGTTATGACCCCACTTCTTCCAATATTGAACTTGTCCTTAATATTATGCAAAACAAACATTCTGGCCAAATACCAAGACATTTGGGACAAAAATATGGCCTCTTGAGTGTGCACAAGGTATTTCTAACATCTGACTCCATGTGACCTATGGTACTTTTCGACCCCATGTGGCCAAAGTCTGAGATAACATGGAAACAAACATTCTGACTGAATATTATTTGATTTGAGGCAAAATATGACCTCTAGAGTGCACAAAAGGTATTTCTAGGATTTGGCCTATTGACTTAGTTATTGACCCCGATGAATCAAATATCAAACTTGACCGAGATATTATGCAGACAAACATTCCAACAAAATATCAAGACATTTGGGCAAAAATGTGACATCTAGAATACAGGAAAGTATTTCTAAGATTTGACCTAGTGACCTAGTTCTTTACCCCACGTGACCCAAATTAGAACTTGACTGAAATAGCATGTTAACAAACATCCTATCCAAAAAACATTTACCCTACAAAACCCAATATCAAACTTGACATAGACTTTATGCAGACAAACATTCTGACCAAATACCAATTCAAGTGAGGTAAAGATATGGCCTATGGAGTCACCCACAGTATTTCTAAGATTTGACCTAGTGACCTAGTTTTTGACCTCATATGACCCAAATTTGAACTTGGCTGAGATAACATGGAAACAAACATTATGACCAAATATCATTAGGTTTTAGCATAAAAATAAAAAATATCGAACTTGACCAAGATATTATGCAGTCAAACATTCTGACCAAATATCAAGACATTTGAGACAAAAATGTGACCTCTAGACTGCACAGAAGGAATTTGACTTAGTGACCTAGTTTTTGACCCAATATTGAGCTTGTACAAGGTTTCATGGAAACAAACATTTTGACCAAGTTTCAAGACATTTGAGCAAAATTTGTGGCCTCTATAGGGCACACAAGATGTTGACACAAGACGGACAATGGATGGCAGACACAGCTAGATTACAGTAGCTCACTATGACCATTTTGTGGTCAGGTGAGCTTAGAAAAAGACGACTTCAAACAAAACTGAATGATTTTGTAATATCAGTAGTTTCCAGGTGTTGAGCCATAATGCTGTTTTTCCAAACCATTTATAAAAGATTTTCCTTCAAAAAGTTGTGACCGTTTTCCAAACTAAAAATAAAGAATTTATCTGAAGCCTTGTTTTAATGAATACGGGTACATGCCATTGTAATACAATCCCTTACTTAAGTCATAGTCAATCAAGCTTGGACTCTCTTTATACACTAAAAACTCTTATTATTGAAGGCAATTATTGCCAAAGACCATTGATCAAGTAATAAGCCATGCTTTCTATAGTGATTTTCAGGGAATTATAATAAAAGCTCTGAGAGTGCTGAAGGAGGACAATCCTTCGGCTTACCAATTGGCTTTTTAGCTCATCTGAGCCAAAAAAGCTCAAGTGAGCTATTGTGATCAGTCATCATCCAGGGTCCATTTGTTCTCAATTATAAATCAAGGGTCCATTTGTTCTCAATTATAAAAAAATCTTCTCCTCCCAAACTTTACCAATCTTCACAGAAATAAACCTTAACCCATGTCCAAACAGCAAAATTTTAGATTGATCCAAATGTAAAGAAGCTGCAAACAATTTCAAGTTGATGGAATTTCATAAATCTTTGCCTATTAGGGTAAAAAACATTGTGGACAATGAAACATGTAGATCCAAATTTGGAAAGCACCATAGAAATCCCTAATTTTAAGCTAAGCATTCATATAAAGTTTAAAATCAATACCCTGGTAGGGTAGAACAGGAAATAGACCTAAATTCGAAAAGCTCCATGCAGACCCCTTGCTGAACCTCCACACCCAATTTCAAGTCAATATTATGAATAGTTGCTGATTAAAATGCACAAAAAAGACCAAAAGTTTAAAATCAATACCCTGGTAGGGTAGAACAGGAAATAGACCTAAATTCGAAAAGCTCCATGCAGACCCCTTGCTGAACCTCCACACCCAATTTCAAGTCAATATTATGAATAGTTGCTGATTAAAATGCACAAAAAAGACCAAAAGTAGACCACTATACTAGGCAATGTTTGAAAATTATCCAAGGGACCTTAATTTTGTAAGCACAATGGAGGCCCTCTAAATGAATCTCCACACCAAGTTTCAAATCAATGTTATGAATGGTTGCTGAGAAAAGTTTAGCGAAAATATACCACTATACCAATGTCTGAATATAAACAAAGTCAAAAAACAGGAAGTAGCTAAGTAGCAGACCTGCTATTGTCAAGCGTCGTGTAGGATACCACACCAAGTTTCAAGTCAATGCTATGAATATTCACTGAGAAAAGTGCAAGGAAATTATACCACTGTACCATCAATTTCTGAATATAAATGAGGTCATTAAACAGGAAGTAGTTAAGTTGTGGACCTACATTCAGTAAACACCTTGTAGGACCCCTAGATAAACCTCCATACCAAGTTGAAAAGTTGCTGAGAAGAGTGTGATGGAAATATTCCATATGCCATCAATGTTCAAAATATAAACAAAGTCGTAAAACAGAAAGTAAATAACTTGTGGACCTAAATTCTGTAAGTGCCATGTAGAACTCCTAGATGAACCTTCACAGCAAATTTAAAGTTGATGCTATGAATATCTACTGAGGAAAGCGTGACGAAAATATTGGTTACAGACCGAAGGATGGGCCGACTGAAAAGGGTAAACTATTGTACCCCCTCTTTTTAGGAAGAAGGGTATAATAATGTGGACTTTTTCAAAATCACAGCTATTATACTGTCAGAGATATGCCAAGGACAAAATTTGAGTCTGAAATACAACAAAAGGTAATACTCTAAGATTAAAAAAAGTAGAGTAATGGTTCTTGTGCAATTCATTTCCCCTTGATAGAATCTATCCACCAATTTACTTTCATTCTCATAGCTATTATACTTTGATATTGATACACTAAGAAAAATACAAATAGGGCAATAACTCAAAATTAAGTAATATAAAGTTATATGCTTCTTGTCTTCTTGACAAGATCTATCAATCTATGAAGTTATCATCAAGCTATTTCACTTCCAGAGATATACAAAATTCCAGTCTGAAAAACTGCAAAATTGCTTTTATACTCTATATGCTCAGAAAAAATTAGAGCTTGAAAAAAAAAACAAAGGGCAATAACTTAAACAGAATGCATGGTATTGCTGTGTTCTTTATACAGGACTTTACCATTATAAGATGAACCATTACCATCAAAGCTTATGACACTTTTGGAGATATGCTTCAGACAAAATTAAAGTCTGAAAACAAACAATGGACAATAAATTAAACAGTACAGGTGGTAGAGTTATGGTTTTAGTGCACTTCACTTCCCCATGATAAGATCTATCCACCCATGAAGTTTGACATTCTTAGCTATTATACTTTCAGAGATGTGCTCCTAAAATTCAAGTCTTTAAAACAAAAATGGGCAATATATAAACCAGAGTGCCAAAATGGCACTAAAGTGCTCGCCTGATAATCATTTTATGATTTCTCAAAATCTGAGAAGCGCAAGCCTTGTAATGCCAGCATGTTTTCACATATCAAAATTCAATGAACACATTCAAAAAGGGGCAACCAATGAGCATTCCTGTCAAGTTAAGTCCAAATTGGCCAAGTGGTTTAGGAGAAGAATACTTTTCAAGAATTATTTAATAATTTCTCCAAGTCTGATATCTTGCCCTGCCCTGCCATGCCAACATTTTTTCACAAACCCAAATTCCATGAATAACTTTTGAAGATGCAGACAATAATCACTTGTTGAAACTTGAAAAATCTTGTAACAAGCAATTTCTTTATCTTCCAACATGTTTCCTAAGCTCTTGCATTAAGGGTCATTAACCCTTTCCTGGTTAATCCCTGGTTTTTACGTCCCTATGATTTTATAATTGAGAAAACATTGTGTAAAAAAAAGAAATTGCTTATGACAAGCAATTTCTTCTTTTTACACAATATTTTCTATCCTACTAAAACAGTAATTTTTCGAATAAAATCAACTTCAAATTTTCATCTGAAAACCTTTGAATTTGAAAGGGTCTAAAATCTCGCAAAACGGGAAAGGGTTAAACCGTGGAATTGTAAAGGAATTGGTTAAAGAAAATGCTGGAGCACATGAGACACTGAGCGATCATAACAGCTCCTCTTGAGCACCTTGTGTTCAGGTGAGCTAAAAATTAAGCAAGGTAGAGTTATGGTTCTAAAGCTCTGGACTTCTCTTTGATAAGATCTATCCATTCATGAAATATCATAATCACAGCTATTATACTTTCAGAAACATGCTCCAACTTCTTGTCTTTGATGGGAACTTACATGCCATCACGCTGAGGTCACTTTTTAGGTCACCTGACCGAATGGTCATGGTGACCTATTGCAATCATCGTTTGTCCGTCGTCGTCCGTCGTCCGTCGTGCGTCATCCGTTGTCCGTTAACTTTTAAACATTTTCCAACGAACTTGGTGAAAAGCATCATTTGGTAATGGTTATTCCGATTTGTGAAAATAAAAAGGCTGGGGGGTCAGGGGGCCCTAAAATGGGGACCAGAAGGGGGTAATTTTTGGTAACTTTTAAATATTTCATCTTCTTTTCAAGAACTTCTGGGCGGATTTCAACCAAACTTGGTAGAAAGCATCATTGGGGGATGTCAATTCAAGTTTGTGAAAATAGGGGTTCTTGGGGTCAAAGGGGCCCAAATAGGGGGCAAAAAGGGGTAATTTTTGGTACTTCTTTAAAAATCTTCTTCTAATAAACCATTAATGCCAGAGCTTAAATATTCTGTGTGCATGACAACTAGGACAGGTATATTATAAATTGTGAAATTCATGTCCCTGGGGTCATGTATGGGGCCACACCCAGAGGTCAAAGTTCATCATGTTAAAAAATTCACATTTTCACCTTCTTCTGATGAAGTACTTAGCCAATTTCAAACTAACTTGGTGAAAAGCATCATTGGGTACTGATTATACAGATTTGTGAAAATTAAAAGGCTGGAGGTCAGGGGTGCCTAAAATGGGGACCAAAAGGGGGTCATTTTTGGTAACTTTTAAACATTTTCATCTTCTTCTCAAGAACTACTGAGGGGATTTCAACCAAACCTTTTTCTAATTCTTTCAAACAAAATCACTTGTCTTGGTGCTCTTTTACTCAGGTGACCGTTAAGGCCCACTGGGCCTCTTGTTTGTGATGCTGCCTAGAACAGTGACTGTTGACTAGTTCTAAACCTTCTCCAAAAAGTTAGTATAAATCTGTCCAGAGATGGAGAAAGAGTTGTGTTGGCAAGAAATTTTGCATGAAGCAGCCTTTTTTGTGACACAGCCTAAAATTTCAAAACCCTGACAATCAGCAAAAGGTCAGGTGAAAACAAGCATTTTTTTGAAAATTTCATTCACATTCGTCCATAAATGTAGGATCGAGATGTGGACATCAGTACGGATGGATGGACAGGCAGAGAATATGATACGAATATACTTCCACTTTTGGCAATGTATAAAAGGAAGACTATGATGAATATTTTCCACATTATCAGGAGCTTTGTTTGAACTTTTTGGAAACTAGTTTATTCTTGTAAGGTCAGGCTAACTCTTATCTTCTATTGCAACAAATGCATGACAAGGAACATTTTTCCTTTCCTTCACAACAAAATTTTAGACCAGCCAAATTAAAAGCAGTTGCAGACAAAAATGTTTACTTGATGAAATTTTAAATAAACTCTTTGTATTTTGGTGTAGAAAACATAACTCATTACAAGCAATTTCTTTATTTTCCACATAGTTTCCCTACACTTTTCCTACATGGGCTGTAACATATCTTTAAGGGCATCCAAAAGCATCACTGTGTGGGAATGGGTTAACTTTTGGATTTTTTTGCCTTTTTGAGTGGATAACATTATGTGAAAACAATGTTTTCCGAAGCTTTTTTTTTTCTTACGGGTGTCATAAGGCATCATTGAGTGGAAATGGGTTAATATAAATGTTTTTTGAGAAGTTCAAAGGTCACTTCCAGTCTAAATGAATAATTTCATTGGTCATTTGATGATTTTGATGACTGCAATTAAATTTTGTCATTTCTGCAAATAAATGCTCCCAGGAGTTATGTTTGACACAGGAAGTTAGCTTTTGTTTCATACCTTATTTATTTTTTCAAAAGTCTGTCAAGTGGTTTTTCCCCACTGATAAGGCACCAAAGCACTATTCCTATTAACCCTCGTCATGCTGTATAAATTACCTAACTGAATTGCTGTAAAATCAAAGGGCTGAAAGCACTGATAGAACTTGTTGTTCAATAATCAATTTTTCTTTTAGAAATCAGTTTCATTAACAACTCATGCAGGAAAAGTACAAGCAGGAGGTGTAGACCAAGATCAGACTGCACTTATGTGCAGGCTGGTCTTGGTCTATACCTCCTGCCAAAAACCGGAATATTCCGGGTTCAGCAGGACAAGGGTTAAATTTGGTTGAATTAATCCATCAACTGTTTTCTGAGAAAACAACTTTCAACGCTTTCACATATTAGACATGTTTTTCATCCAATCAAAATTATTTGCAGGAATATGATAGTCACCCAAAAATTATTTCTGTTGAATTTGGTTGTACTCATTTCAGTACTGTCTGAGGAAAAGATTTTTAAAGCAAATTTTACAGACGCAAGCACTCATGCATGCATGCATAGAAGCATGACAGACATGCCACCAAAATAGCTTGCTGGCTGCCAGCAAGTGGAGCTAAAAATCTGTTAGGTTACCTCTCTTTCTTGTAATCCAACATATAATTTCATAAACAAGAATTTTCTAAGATTTGATCTGGTACCAGACACCATCCATTTTAAATAGGATCCTCAGTATAATCAATAAAAATATTCCTACAATGTCTTAAAAAATTTTGGATATAAATATGGCTCCTACTGCCCAAACAAGAATTTTTTAAGATTTGACCTAATGACTTACTTTCTGACTATTTTCCATAGGGTTTAGATTTTCATCAATATAAACACTTTGACCAAGTTTGATGATGATTAGGGCAGGGGGGGGGGGGGGGCGGAAGCATGCAAATAAGATTTTCTGAAATTTAACTTAGTGACTTATTTTTTTACCCAACCACACCCATTTTCAAAAAAGGTTCAAAACCTTATCAATTTTACATTATTAGCAAGTTTGAGTTAAATTTTGTGAAAAATTTTGCTAGAGAGTAAACAATTTGTTGATGCACAACTAGAAATGATGGACATTCATAAAGTCTCAACTTGAGATCTGCTCAGGTGATCTAAAAAGATGTTATTCTACACATTTCAGGTGCTACAATTCTTAATCATATTCAAACAACAAATATTTTCTAGAACACAAAATAAAAAAAAATAAAAAATTTCCTATGATCTGCAGGAGATAGTGAAATATTACGTATACATAAATAAACAAGATGGCCCTATATTGCTCACCTGAGTTCTTTATTGGATAAAGGAAAAGAAGTATGTAATTCCAAAGATGGTAATGTGTTTCCAGAAACAAGCAGTATACTGGCATTTTACAGATTTTGCTTCAATCATCTCTAAACTAGGCAATCACTGAATGAGATCAATACCCACCCAAACAGCTCCATGTGTGAGAAAAAACGTTTTCAGTGGTAAATCCTTTTTCAACAAAAAGTCATAACTGTAAGAACAATGTAAATGGACAGTAACCAAAATCAAATCATTATGGACAGCTTTTGTTGATACTGAGCGCACAAGTGAAATTTGAAAAAAATCCATTCAGTACTGGAAGAGAAAATGAGCAGGCAAGATTTTTTAAAAAATAACTTGTCTTGAAAAATGAGACATAACAAAAATAGCTTGTGTACATCTTTGCTTGATACTGAGTGTAACGTTCCGAGCTCGTAGACCGTGAGCCTATCCATTCAGAGAAAAGGATCCTCAACCCTAAATGGGTCCACCTTGTCTACATATAACTCCAAATAGTCATTTGACTTTCTGAAGGTTCCCTAATTTGGATATCACAGCAAATTACCTTCCCTGAAATTGTTAAATGTGTATTGAATATGAATTAAATCAATTAATTTAGGAGAAAACAGGTGGACAAGAAAAAGCTGCAGAACCATGGGGGGTGTAATATAACTCTGACTTCTTCTGGTGATGCAGAAATAGAAATCCTCTGTAGAACTGAATTTTAGTCAAAGGGCTGAAATCACTGGAAGTACCAATTTGTGGTTTATATTTCTTTTGAAAATCTATATTAAAAACAACTCTGGATTAAGTGGGACAAGCAGGTGGTGTAGACTAAGATCAGAAAGCACATTATGTGCAGGCTGATCTTTTTCTATACCTTCTTCCGAAGCAGGAATGATCCAGGTTCAGCATTACGCAGGTTAATTCAATTTATTGGTTGAAATAAGGCCAAAATAAGGCAGGTGATTTTCCTTGAGCCAAGAAGTAAGAACCATTCCACATGAGATAGCTTTTCAAAAATTGTCTCAAGACAGCAAGAAGTACAAATACAAAAAGCTACATGTAAATAAGAAGCTATAAGGAGGTTCACTAGTTAAGTGATTCTTCAAAATTTAATTATGTTAAAATTCATGCAGTTTGAATCATAGAAATAATAGATGAATGATACTTCAAAGTTTAAAGTACCGTGGACAAACCTAAAATTGAGATCAAGTGAGTTTTATCAGTGTCATATGAAACCATTAGATTCATCTTATTGACCTCACCATTGCCTTACTAGAAACTTGTCAAACCATAAACAACAAACTGGACTGTCCATCTGTGTTTAAGGTTTATTAAGTGGCAAGATACCTTTCTGTCAACAATCCCCTCCCTATGATGTTTGAAGTTTCGTGTTATGTGCATTCTAAACAGAGAAAACTAAAAATGTGTCAAAGACACAGTTGGCCCACATCAATGTCGGAAGTATGTGATGAAAATATGTAACTTAAGATAGCCTGCTACGTCAGTTTATAAATTTGATCCTAAAAAGTAAAACAAGAGGGCCCATGGCCCTGGGTTGCTCACCTGAGATAAAGGCTCTTTTTCTTTCAACAGTCTAATTTTATGTTAAGGTTAGGATTATGATACAAGTGGGTCTGGCCTGACCATACTTTGAACATAAATAGGCTCTGAACCTAGGGATCCCAACGTCTTAATGACAAATTCCAAGGCTTTAGGACTATAATGAAAGGAGGAGAACACTTTTCCTCCCTCTGAATTCATGGGTAATAATTTTAGAAATGTGATAAAAGGAAAATGAACTGATGCTAAATATCAAGGCTGAAGACCAATTGAGTAAGAGATTTTTAAATATTTGTCTTTCATTGCCATGGCAACCAGAGTTCTTCCACTAGATTTCTATTATTTTAGCTATTATGAGAGGACCACCTCCTTTCTGCAAAAATTAGTTTCAAATTGGCCAGATGGTTTGGACGGAGATGTCATTTAAAAATCACTCTTTATTTCTGTATAACCCCACCTCCTGGTGACTGAGGGAAATTATTTCAGCAATTTTGGAATAAGTCATTCTACTGATTTTTCATGTAAAATATCAAAGCTCTTAGCCTATTGGGTCAAGAGGAGAAGATTTTTTTGAAGTTTCACTGTTGTTGCCATGGCAACTAGAGTTTTCAACGTACTTTAAATTATTTTAGCTATTTTTAAAGGGGACAACATAAACATTTCTACCAAATTTGGTTTAAATTGGCCCAGTTGTTTGGGAGGAGATGCTGTATAAAGAAGTTGTTGACGTACAATGCACTAGCAATGAATGGATGCCAGACTAAAAATGATCACAATACCTCACTTGAGCACTTTGTGCTCAGGTGAGATAAAATGCTCATTACTCAATGATCAATACTTAATGCAGAGAAAACGAGACCAGTTTCATTAATTTCTATATATGACTGACTTTGGATCATCGTGTTAACTAACAAGGAAATTAAATAAAATGGGAAATACCTGTTTGATCAACATGCTGAATTCCTAGAAATTCAATTCCGTATATGCTATAAATAACTTCTCAAGATTACCATTGATATTTAAAATGAAACTAATGTAAACCACTGTAAACAAATGTTATAATTGTACTTTGCCCAGATAAGATTACACTTAAAATGAGTATACGGTCATGATTCAAACAATAGTCAGGACTTCAACTGATTGTTTAAGTTTTTGAATAGGGAGTAGGCACAATACAAACTTGATAAGATCACTTCTTAAAGAATAATCTCTGAGTTAGGAGAACGACAAATCTTTCTCACATGCTAAATGACCCATTATCTTAACCCTTTTCATGCTATATATTCCGGTTATGGCAGGAGTTGTAGACCAAGATCAGCCTGCACATAAGTGCAGTCTGATCTTGGTCTACACCTCCTGCTTGTACTTTTTCTGCCTGAGATCTCTATGAAATTGATTTCTAAACGAAATATTGATTTTTGAACAAGTTCCATCAGCACTTTGATTTTCCTTTATACAGTATGGCAAGAGTTGAAGAGCTTCAGATTAACCTATATTACCACACAATCCTACATATTAATGCCCTGAAGAATTGAAGATGTAGAAAAAAGCAATTTCTCCTTTTCCCACTATCTCTTTTTTTTTTGTACTTATTATCCAATTTCAGCACATTTTTCAATGTTGTCTGCAACTTCTTTTAACTTGGTCCAGTCCAACAATTGGTGTCCAGTATTGGGTTAAAGCAATTATCTTTGTTTCAAAATTGGAGATATTATTAATCCTTGTCATGCTGAACCCAGAATATTCTGGTTTTGGCAGGAGGTGTAGACTAAGATCAGACTGCACTTATGTGCAGTCTGATCTTAGTCTATACCTCCTGCTTGTACTGTTCCTGCCAGAGTTGTTTATGAAGTTGATTTCTAAAAAAATTGATTTTTGAACAACATGTTCTATCAGTGCTTTCAGCCCTTTGATTTTACGCCAATTCAGTAAGGTAATTTATACAGCATGACAAGGGTTAAATACATTCAAAAGCATGGCACCTGTGATATATGTCTTTTTAACCAATTCCCACACAATGACGCTCTTGATGCCTCCCCCCACCCCCCCACCCCCCCCGTCCCCCAATAGCAAGTGGGAAGACATTGTGTAAAATGAAGAAATTGTTTTCAACAAGCAATTACTTCATTTTACACAATGTTTTCTATCCAGAAAAGTGAAAAAATCTAAATTTTACAAACTATAAATTGCTGTCTTCAACTTCTCACAATTTGAACCAGTCTAAAACCTGTTGTATTGGTTGAAGAAGTTCTAATGAGTGCACTCAACACAGGATTAAAAAAAGAAATATTGCAATCAGGGGATTACAATAGCTCTAGTCAATGGGTCCAAGGCCTGTGATTTTTAAGCCTTGTAATGCTGAACTCAGAATATTTCTACTTTGGCAGGAGGTATAGACTATGATCAGCTTGCACATGCATATTATGTGCAATGACTGCAGTCTGATCATAGTCCAATTCATCTGCTTAAAGTTAAAAGACATAGATTGTTTTTTTTTTTATAACATTTTTTGAAAAGGCATATTGACCAACAATAATCAATCCCTTTCAGTATTTACAGCCCTTTGATTTTAATGAATTTTTTCAGCATGAAAAGAGTTAAAGAGGATAGACAGTAGTACCTAAGTTTCAGGTTCTGTGGGCTCAAATATTACTTGTTTGGCATTTTCAAATCCATAACAAGAGGCCCATCAGGGCCTGTGTTGCTTCACTGGTTGAAATATGTCCACCCACAGAATGTAGTTCATTTTCCATGATGTTCTCTACCAACTCAGATGATTATTTTTCACAATTTCATTAGACATCATTTAATTTCAAAAGTTTAGCCATTAACCCTTGTCATGCTGAACCCAGAATTTTCCAGCTTTAACAGGAGGTATAGACAAAGATAAGCCTGCACATATGTGCAGTCTGAGCTTAGTCTACACCACCTGCTTGTCCCTGCTTATAATATAATTTTTGAATTTCTTAATTTTTTAAATATTTTACTAAATAGTTAGTTGGCTCTTTCAGACCATAAATAAAACAATCTAACAACTACATGTATTTGCAATATTTGGACAAAAGGCCCAGCCAATAATAGCCCTTGTTTAGTCAACTTAACCTATCTCAACACAGTGACGCTTTTGGACGCCCCTCTAGAAAAACAATTGAGAAAAACATTATGTTGAATAAAGAAATTGCTTGTAACAAGCAATTTCTTCATTTTACACAATGTTTTCTTTTCAGAAAGTTAAAAAAATGAATAAAATTCATAAACTTTGAATTGTCTTTTGCAACTCCTTTCAATTTGGACCAGTGTATAATTTTACCGTCTGGTAATGCGTTAAGTAATCATCTGCAACATTTTCAGCTCATGGTAAGCAATTGTGATCATTGTATGTCTGTCATCCAACGTCAACAATGTCCTCATAGCACTTTTATTACCACAGTTTTGGCTCAATCTTCGTGAAACTTGGTCTGTAGTTATGTCTGAGCACAACGATGAATCCTATCAAAAATGGAAACATTCCATCGGAAAACAGGTGAAATGGGTTCTTAATGACAATTTCCATGTAAGCACTCTTTGGACCCCAATTCTGACTCAATCTTCATGAAACTTAGGAGGAGTTGCGTTCACGAGGCTGCAATTTTAATAAGCCCCAGAGACTAAGTTTTAAGGGGGCATAACTTAGACAAAAATCAATGAACAATAAAACATTTCTTAATGCACATCGACCAATTTAGGTTATAACATCCACCAAATTTCATTTAGATCTAGCCAGAAACTGAGGAGGAGTTGCATTCACAAGGCTGCAATTTCAATAAGCCCCAGAGACTAAGTTTTAAGGGGGCATAACTGAGACAAAAATCAATGAACCATAAAATCATTACTTCATGCATATCTACCAATTAAGGTGATAACATTGACCAAGTTTCAAAAAGATCCAACCAGAAACTTGATAGGAGTTATGCTCACAAGAATAGTGGACGTATGTACGTACGGAAGGACGGACAGACAGACAGACAGAGAAGATGATGCCAATATACGACCGCCTCAGGGGGCGTATAAAAACAACAAAGGGGAATAACTCAAAAAATAAGCAAGGTAGAGTTACAGTTCTTGTTCACTACACTCTCAGTTGATGACATCTATCCACCCATGAAGTTTCATGATCATAGCGTTTTTGATTTTAGAGATATACTCTGGACAAGAGCCAGCGCATGCCGTGTGCCCACCAGACCCCACGGGTGATCCCATAATATGTCCCATCTTCGAGCGTATAAAAATTAGAGTATTTTGAAAATTAGCTCTTTTCTCTACAATTCCTGATTTTACACAGGACAAAAGGAAAACTATGATAATCTTCTCCCAAACCTTAAGGCCTAGAGCTTTAATATTTGGTATGTATCAAAGACTATTGACCCTCTACCAAAATATTTCAAAGAATTAGCATACTCTGGAATTAGCCGTTTTCTGTGCAATCCCTGATTTTAGATAGGAATAAAGAAAAATATCTTTGGAAATCTCCTCTTAAACCATTACACCTAGAGCATTAATATTTAGTATGTGTTAATGTCTATAGACCCTCTACCAAAATACTTCAAAGAATTATCATTCTCTGGAATTTAATGCTGTATTGTGGGATCAAATATATACATTGTACCTTGGATTAAAGGAGATCGATAAAAATCTTTTCCCCACAATAATTAGGTGTAGAGCTTTGACATTTTGTATATATCATAAAGCTTTGAGCCATCATACTCAGGGGACCAATACAGGGCCATCGTGGTCCTCTTGTTTACCCATTCCCACTCAGTGATGCTTTTAGACGCCCCCAAGGAAAATAAGCTTTGGAAAACTTTGTTGATACAAGCATTTTCTTCATTTTCTATGTTTCCTACCCAGAAATTTGAAATATCCAAAATTTCATTAACTTTATATTGTCGTCTGCAACATCTTTCAATTTGGACCAGTCTAAAATTTTGCCCTCTGGTAATGGGTTTAGCACAAAGCATAATCTTACTACAATTATTTGAAACTCCAACTACAGCTTGGAAAAGCTGGATTTACCAGGCTATGGTCGCCAACCAAAGTTATGATTCTGTAGAAGAACAGCGAAAGCACTGGAATGGCCTTTCATGCAAGTCAAATATTCTTCTGAAAACTCATTTAATCACAACACTGGCTAGTTGGACCAACAGGTGGTGAAGGCTAAAATCAGACTGCCCATATGTGCAGTCTTATCTTTGTCTATACCTTCTGCTAAGACAGGAATATTCTGTGTTCAGGCTGACAAGGATTAACCCATTCCCACATAATAACACTTTTTTACGCGCCTCAAGAAAAAAACTTATGAAAGCATTGTGAACAAGATATGTTTGTGAAACACAATGCCCCCGTTTGACCTTGGTATGTGACCTTGACCTTATCATATGATCTTGACCTTGACATGAGGGGATGGGTATTATGCAGATGTATCATCATACCAAATATGAGCATTGTATCTTGAATAGGCTGGTAGTAATTGGCAATGTTTAGTTTTTGGTAAAGTTTTGCAGACAGACAGACAGAAAGACTGAATGACAGACAGACGGACAATGGTAAAACAATATGCCCCCAATCTTTTGATGCAGGGACATAAAAATGAAGGAATTGTTTGTTAATACAAGCAAATTTTTCATTATCTACAATGTTTTCTACCCTAAAAAAAAGAATTTTAAATTCCATCAACTTGAAATTGTCGTCTGCAACTTCTTTGAATTTATACCAGTTTAAAATTCTTTTGTGTGGGAATGGTTTAAGAAGATGAATTTATGAAAGGATCAATCACTCTCTGCAGATACAAAATACATGTAATCTGAGATATTTATATATATATACAGTATATATATATATAGGATCTGATATGGATTTCTTCGAGACTGATATTAACCAAAACTAGTAAAAAAAAGGTCATTAACCCTTTCCCGTTCTTTGAAATTGAAGACTGGTCCAAATTCAAAGAAGATGCAGATGACAATCTCAGTTGATGGAATTTAAAAAAATCTTTAGTCCTTTTGGGTGGAGAACTTAGTGAATAAAGAAGAAATTGCTCGTAACAAGCAATTTCTTCATTTTTCACAGAGTTTTCGAAATCTTTTTTCTTGAGAGGTGTCAATAGGCATCAATGTGTGGGTATGGTTTAAGCCAATCTTTGCAAGATTATCAACTTTCCTATTTCAGTCAAGGTTTATTAACCCTTGTCATGCTGAGCCCGGAATATTCCGGTTTTGGCAGGAGGTGTAGACTAAGATCAGACTGCACTTATGTGCAGACTGATCTTAGTCTACACCTCCTGCTTGTACTTTTCCTGCCAGAGTTGTTTATGAAGTTAATTTCTTAAAGAAATATTGATTTTTGAACAACAAGTTCTATCAGCCCTTTGATTTGACAGCATTTCGGTAAGGTAATTTATACAGCATGACAAGGGTTAACCTCAGTATGACTTAACCCATTCCCACACAGTGATGCTTTTTTACCCCCCCCCCCCAAGTTAAACAATTTTGAAAACATAGGGGAAAATGAAGGATTACTTTCAAATCAATTTCTTCATTTTCCTCAATGTTTTATACCCAAAAATTGAAAAAATCTAAGATTTCATAAAGTTTAAGTTGTCGTCTGCAACCTCTTTAAATTTGGACCAGTCTAAAATTTTCTTGTGTGGTAATGGTTTAAGAAATTTAGTGAAAAATTCTTTTTCTCTCACAAACCTTCAAATCATATTTTTGATATGATTCCTACACAATCTTGCTTTTATGCCCCTCAAGAAAAAAGCTTTAGAAAATATTATTGAAAATAAAGAAACTGCTTGTTATAAGCAATAACTTCAATATCCACAATATTTTCTACTCCAAAAGACTGATGTTCAAAATTTCATTCACTTAAGATTGTTGTCTACAACTTCTTCTGATTTGGACTTGTCTAAAAAAAATTCCCGTGGGAATGGGTTAAGGAAAACTCTTAATGTGAAATTGTATGCAGCAGTTGATACAAACAATTGATTTCGACTAGGATATTTGCTATAAAAAACATTATAAACTATGTGACGAAAACATCTTCCTCATTACAGGAAGTTAAATATCTAATTATCTTAAAGCCATTTTTAACCCATTCCCACTCAATTTTTTACACATCTCAAGAAAAAATCTTTGAAAAAATTGTAGACAAGGAGGAAATTGCTTGTAACAATGTCTTCTAACTTATTAGAAAAGAATTTCTAAATTATACCAACTTGAAATTGTTGTCTGCAACTTCTGTCAATTTGGAACAGTCAAAGATTTTATCTTATGGTAATGGGTTAGAGCTTTCCAGTAGATTTTCACTTTAATAATTTCACTGAACTATGAAATTATCAAATTGATAAACTCATTGGTTTAAAAAATTCAGCCGAGCTTTCGTTTCCTTTGAGCAACTAAAAGTTATCTAAGCAGCGTACCCAGGACATTGAAGATATCATTTTGTTACCATGTAATTGACCAATCGCTGGCCCCTCCCAGTGACTCCCTAGGCACCGCCCATTAACTCCGACTTCGATTTTTAACAGCATTATTTTGCGAAATTTATGGCTAATAGCATGTAACAAAAAGTAAAAAGTTGATTATTTAAGCTATAGTTACAACGTTTAAGTCACCAAACCAATAATTAAGGTTAGCAAAAATGGTGACCAATGTTGGAGTTAAAAGCTCAGGACCAGGCTGAATAAATTATTTAATTGGTCGGTTTATTCCTTCATTGACAGCTCAATTGGTCAATTTGCATTGTATCATGACATGCTTTAAGAGATTCTGGATGAAAAATTTCATTGTTGTCTCTGTTGCATTGAAGGAATAGAATAATTGTTCTTGTGTAAGATCAATATTTTTTTCCTTTTGTGAAAAACAAATGCTCTATTTTCACTTAAGACTTCCCTGTTCATGAAAATAAAGCTTTTGTTGTTTGCTCAGTGAATATAAATTGATTTTAATCTGAAACAAATCATTGTGATAAGAATAATAACTATGTTGTCCAAGTAAAGCTTGCAAACATACATCATGATTTGAGCAGATTTGGTAGTGGTCTTCCAGGTAATGCTTCTTATAAAATATGAAAGCTCTTGGCTTTGTTGTTCTGGAGGAGAAGATCTTTTAACTTTTACTATTTACATTCCATGTAAAATCAAGTGACCCATGGGTCGGGGACATTGACCCCAAGGGTCATGATTTGAGCAAACAGAGATTCAATGGTTATGCTTTATGTAAATTGTCAAAAGCTCTAGGCTTTGTTGTTCTCAAAAAGGTAATTTTTGAAGATTTCCTAAATGAATTCTATGAAAATAAAGTTATCCCTAGGGCAGGGCCATTTTGAACCTGAGAGTCATGATTTGAGCAAACTTGGTAAAGGTTCTCTAAATGATGCTACATACCAAAAAAATGGAAGCTCTGGGCTTTGTAGCAATTAAGAAATGAAGGTTTTTGAAATTTGCAAGTTTTGAACCCCTTTTGGGGCCTCCCAACCAAAGTGTGCATTGGACCAGAACGATATGAGCAATTTTGGTAAAGAGCCACCCAAGGAACATTTACATGAAATTATTTCAAAATTGGACCAGCCAATTAGCCTAGGAGATGTTGTTTGAAGCAAAAGTTGACAGACAATAGACAGACAACGGACATCCATTGATCCTAAAAGCTCACATGATCATTATGTGATCAAAAACTTTACCCTTAGGATAGAAAACATTGTGGACATTGAAAAAATTGCTTTTTACAAGCATTTTTTTTTTCATTGTGCAAACAATGTTTTCCTATGCTTTTTTCTTTAGGTGTGTTGTGTGGTAATGGATATATACAATGAAATAATTGTATTGTAAGAAACTTGCCTAAAAAAATTTCAAAGGACTGAAAGTCCCAAGAGCAGTTTTGCTGAGTTATCATTAACCGCACTCAATAATGCCAGCATGTATCATTAATATGAGTAAGTTAATCATGAACCTAAGTGGGATGAGCAGCTGGAGGCTCGATAAGGATGTAGTGGTAGTACTGGTGTGTGAATTACCAGGAATCCATGGTTAGGAGCTCCAGCCGCCCTGATATAACTGAAATACTATTAAAAGTTGAGTTAAACCCTATTCAATCAATCATGACCCCTTACTGTTTACCGAAATCGCTATTTTGATTTACAATTTTCTTTACTTTTATTTCATCAGTGCGTGAAAATTTGTGGTTGTGTGGTAAAAGGTTAAATGATAAAAGGTAAAGAAATCAAAGCTAACATTCAATTCTTTTTTCGTTGAGCATATTATATTACAATTGGATACTACAAGTCCGTTTCAAAGACATAGTCAAATTTGAGGTAGCTGGTGTTTTATTCGATGGGGTTAAATAGGCGCTTGAATCGCGACTATAACAAGATTGTAACTTGTTACATACACTGTGTATACGGGGTGTAAATTTGCTCAGCCCTGCCAGGTCAAAGCATTAGGAGTTTGTTTACATGTATTCGCTAACTCCACTTACCACTGACCTAGATTCTATCTTGAAACGCGAGGAAATTACTTCTCTCATTTAGACAATTTATTCGACACTTTACCATGGACTTATTAAGTTAATGTTTTAAACCATTTTCCTTGATATTCATGACTAAAAGGCAGCTTTTGGCATTCAGCAAGTAAGTTATTTCTTCATAAACGATGAAATAAGATGGAGGCGATCATATAGATTTTCACTTTAAGTTTATGAGCATGTGTGGAAATGAGCGGAAATGCGTGAAAACTTGTTTCCGGTTGATTCGAAATACCTGTTTTTTCCTAAAAAAACGCTAAAAATAAAGGCAACATTCCCACACATTGATGCTTTTTGGTGACCCTCAAGAAAATTCAGAAAACTTTGAGTAAAAATGAAGAAATTACTTGTAAAAAGCAAAGTTGAAATAAAATCTAAAATTCCATAACACTAACTTGCAATTTTGATCAGTCTGATATTTTCCTGTAAAGTAATAGGTTAAAACTCAAATAAATTCCTTTTTTGATAAGCCAAATAACTAAAAACATCAATACTACAGAGAGATTTGATGGGAAAAAAATGAATACTGAAAGATGCAATCAACAAGCATCAAAACCAGTATCAATAAAATGTCAGATCTATCAACTTATCATGTAAGCGGAGAGCAAGACTATACTTTATATCTATACAAAGTAGAAATACTTAGTTCATTCATGCACTCACCCCCTCACAAACAAATAAAGTATGAAAGATTTTATGCCTGAACTTTGGGAAAACCACGGGAGCTTCACAGGCAGAGTTTTGGCTGCAAGAGAAATCAGAATTGAATCAATGACCCAACAACAAAATTTTAGACTGGTCCAACTTGTAAGAAGTTGCAAACAACAATTTTTGATTGATGAAATTTTATCATTTCATGATTTTCCACAATTTTCCCAAAAGCCCTATTCTTCGGAAACAGTAAGAACAAAATGTGTGGGAACGTGTTAACCCATGTCATGATGAATAAAAATGTGTGTGAAATTTCATTAAAATCAAAGGGCTGAAATCACTGGAAGCACTAGGTGCAGGTCAAAATTTCCTTTAACAACTAATTTTATGAACATTTCTGTTTTTGAAAGCGACAGGCAGGTGGTGTAGACTAAGATCAGACTGCACATATGTGCAGACTTACATTTGTCTATACCTCCTGCCCGAACAGGTTAACCGGTATTCCAGGCTCAGTATGACAACCGTTAATTATTTTAGTGCAAAGCACTTATGTTAAGTCATAAACCAATTTGTACAACTTATTAGGAATCTATTACAAGCCTATTTCCACACAATCCCTCTTATTTACAACTATCAAGAAATAAAACTTTGGAAAACATTGTGGAAAATGAAGAAATTGCTCGATACAAGCAATTTCTTCATTTTTCACAATGTTTTCTAACCAAAAAGACAAATAAAGATAAAATTCCATCAACTTGTAATTACTGTCTGCAGCCTCATTCAATTTAGACCAGTCTAAAGTTTTGAAAAATTGTATGGAAAGAAAAAAAGAAATGGCTTGTTTTCACAGGAAATTCAGAAATTAAGAGTGAAGTACATTTGTATTAACCCTTTCCTAATCAATCCCTGGTTTTTACGTCTCTGTGATTTAATGATTGAGAAAATATTGCAGATAAAGAAGAAATTGCGTGTAATAAGCAATTTCTTCTTTTCCTAAAATATTTTCTACCCTACTAAACAGTTATTTTTCAAACTAAATCTACTTTAAATTTTAGTCTGTAAAACCTTTGAATTTGACAAGTCTAAAATTTTGAAATTCGGAAAAGGATTAATGATATCTCCTCCAAATTTTCACAAATTTCACAAATTTTACAATCATGCTCAGTGGAAAATAACTGATATATTTCAAATAATGCCCCCACTTAAGTACTTGTCACATAACCTTCAGTTGTGACCTTGAACTTGGGATTATCAAACACAACATTACTCATGTCACTAGTACTCTTCAAAGGGAACAACAGTGTAGTGTTCTAAGAGTTATTTTGAATATTCACCCATAAATGTAAAAGATATGCTCCGAACTAGGACAATTTTGCAACTTGACTTTCAATTGTGACCTTAACCTTGGGAGTGTCGAACGCACTCTTCCAGGAGAAATGTTTTTTTGAAATTTATTAATGTAGAAGATGTGCTCTCGACAAGATAGACTATCACACATTCACCTTCACACCCACTAACAGATGGACAGAGGTAACTCTATATGCTCATTTCCATTACATAACATAAATATTGTGATTTCTTTGAGTATTTTTAGCTAGCAAAGCATCAGCTTTGATAGCTTAAGTAAACAGACAAAATTTTGAGGTCTTCTCAGAGTTCAAACAAGTGCAAACTGCCTCAGGAGGCTTAACCACTAAATCCACTGAATGTCTAGGCCAAAAAAGTAGTTCATGTGTATACTCGACTATATTATGTTCAAAATGACTAGCCCCATGAATTAACTTTATTCAAATGTAGAGAACAGCTTCAAAAGAATGTTATACATCCCTTTCCCTTTCAATCCCGCTTTTTAGAATCCCCCAAAAGGCTTTGGAAAACATTGTGGACAATGAAGAAATTGCTTGTAACAAGCAATTTCTTCAGTGTGCACAATGTTTTCTACCCTACAAATGGCAAAGAAGATTACATAACAAAACAATGCTTTGCTCGTTTACAGTACTTTCAGTACTTTGATTTTTAACAGTTGCACCAAAACTCTGACCAAATCACAATATGAGGCTGTATAATCATAACCTAAACCAGAAACTCTAAAGTTCAAAGTATTTACCTTTACCATGATCATAAGGCAATTCTACATGCAAGATATGCATGGATGCTCTAGGTCTATTGAAAGATTTTCATTTCTTATCCAAAATACAGGATCTAATAATAGAGCTTCATTGATCTGTAAGCTATATGTTGAGGAATTCATACCTTACAAAACGATCCCTGAATGTCTGAGGAATTTCTAGGTAGAGCCCTGGGGGAAGCTAGGGGCTTCACTGGGTCCAGGGGACTGTAGGCCCTTGGAATATCCTGGAATTTGATGATTTTAGTGACCTTTTGGGTGCATTCCAGGCTACATCTTTTGGAAAAACCTGGGTGAAAATCAAGTAAAACAACAGATGTCAGAGGACAGCAACACTCAACTATTCTGAGTGCTGGATAGTAACAGCAATTCAATGACAACATAAGCCATAACATCTAAGTAGTAATAGAGGTAAAAATCTTTCAATTAAAATTTTAATTTAAACAATAATTTCTATCTCCGGAAAAGGGTTAAAACTCCACTATTATAAATGTAATGTATGAATATTTGTTTAGTAATTGATATGATGGTCACAAAAGCATGTGGAAAGTTTCAAAGCAATAGCATTAGTAGAAAGAGAGTTATTAAAGAAATATGACACTAAAGGTTTAACCAAGAATTTCAAAGTCCAAAAAGGATCAAAATTCCACTAAAATGAATGTCATAGCAATGAATCTGTATTAAGAGGCTGATATTATTGTCAAAAAAAACAAGTGCAAAGTTTCAAAGCAATAGCATTGGTAGAAAGAGAGTTATAAGAGATATATGACGGTTACACACAAGGTTTTACAAAGAATTTTTAAGTCCAAAAAGGGTTGAAACTAATGATGGGCCATTGATCGATAATCAGTTAGTTTGGGCTTCCGGTTACGAAAATCGACTAAGAAATTTCATAATTTATTAAATCATTTGTGACAAATTATGTCTGACATTAATTTTGGTACATAGGAAAAACATTCTGTCACGTTTTTAGAATTGACTGCTGCAGCTGAATGACTCTTCCAGCTATGAGTTTTAAGCTTGCTTTGGGAGAGGATCATGCAAGATAAAAACTGAGAATTTTGTATGTTTTTGTAATCAATGGTCATTGATTATTTTCAGGTGATGAATCTTCCCTTAGAAAATGGACCTACATAATATAAGCTGTGAAAAATAAAGACTGTTGTTCGTTTGTACTTGTTTATAATATGTTGATAGTTTGACTCATTTGCCTTCTATGCTAGACTTTTCAAGTTTTTTTCTTTGACTACTAGCAAGTTTCAGATATGTGAGACTGCGGGACTCACAGATGGCAAAAACTAGATTATTCACCGCTTGAATAGAAGGTACATATCATTGATACATATGTCATTCAAGTACTGTTGAGACCAATGTCACTAATTTGATCTTGTTTACTTCTTGTTCTCTGGTAATAATAATAATACTTAGGGAACACAATTCACTTTAACCCTGACTTGAGAATGAACCAAGTCAAAATCAAAATATAAAATCAACAGTTTCAAAATCAATGCTTACAACTTTTAAAACAAATATGAATATCCTCGTTAAATTATAAAAAATAGTAGCAGTAAGTAGCGGTTATGCCATAATATATATGCATAGAGTACTGAATTGATTTCAAAGAAACCGATCATGTATCGATCATTAGTTGCTTTACTCTTCCAACTAAAAACTGATAATCTATGATGATTTGAAACTAAATGTAATTGTATTGAATCTTTGCCTGGAATATGATATGATGGTCACAAAAGCAGGTGCAAAGTTTCAAAGTAATAGCATTAGTAGAAAGAGAGGTATTGGAGACATGTAATAGCTGCATGTAATGTTTAACCAAGAATTTCTAATCCAAAAAGGTTAAAATTCCACTAAAATGAATGTAAGAGTATTGAATCTGTGTCTAGAGGCTGATGTGCAAAGTTTCAGAGTAATAGCATTAGTAGAAACTGAGATATGACAAATGCATGTAAGGTTTAACCAAACATTTACCCTGACGCTTACCCCAACGCACATTTGACCAGAATAGCCCCCCCATTATAAGAATAGTCGAGCTAATAATCAGTTAAACATGATAAAAACTTCATGATACACTCAAATCAATACAAAACAAGTAGATGGCATATTGCGATTCAATACAGAAGTCCCCCACCGGATTAAAAAAGGCTTTTTTACAGTTAATCTTTTCACAAATAAGACCAGACTTTGACGTCTCTAAGAGTAAGCTAAGGAGTACATTAAAGCCATATCTGCCCTCGCAGGAGGAAAATAGCTGAAATAATCTAACGCTTATTTGGTCACTAAAGCATTCAATATTGATATGCAAAAGCAGAATTTCAGTTAAGTTCTCTGGAAAGATAATTTTGTATTTTTCTTGTCGATTTCAATTTGTGTGTATTTACATTTTGAAATCGAGACAAATTCACCCGATTCTTCACCAATAAATCTTTGCTAATCTCAGGCATTGTCTGTTATATGCACATGTGCTGACGACTTAACTTTATGGATGATTTCGTTAATCTTAATGACCTATTTATTTGTTCGAATGACTAGCGAAAGTTAAAACGTCATCAGTGACATCGCACTTTTATATAAACAAATCTTAAATTGTGGTGGGTCACAATTTAAAATAATCAAACTTCTTTCATGAATTGTAGGCTTACTGCTTAGAATTATGTTTATCTTCTAATTTATGTATGCTTTTGAGCCTAAGGTATGGTTTTATGGTTAATTTTTTATAGTGTGCTTTGGAGGAAGATATGTCTTTAAGAGAAAAGGAGAAAATGCCGATAAACAATGTTTCTCCTTTTTCTTCAATATTTTCTGTACTTTAAAGTTCATTATTTGTATATTGGAAATTTCCTGTCCAGACAAAAATGTGAAGGTAAAAACAACAAAAGGCAAAAAATGGGCATGGCAGAGTAATGTTTCTTGTTCATGACACTTCTCCACATTGTGATCTATAAATGTATAAAAATTTTGAAGTTGCTAGCCTTTATGGTTTAGGAGATAATTATGTTCTGAACAATATATTGTAATATATGAGTGTTAAAAGTTGGAAGTTACCAGCACTTATGTTTTAGGAGATATGTTTTGGATAAAAATGTAAAGGTAATAACAACAAAGGGCAATCATTCAAGTACATGTACCAATTTTAAACCTTTTCCTGGCTGTAATTTATGCATATGTCAGTGGCAAAACTAGCAAAACCCAATCAGATTTTTATATGTAATGTCCATATCCAAGTACCAGAATAGCAATATTTTTAACATTTTTTTAACCCATGACAACATGCACACAGCAAAAAATTAGACTGGTCTTAATATATTAATTAGTTGCAGATAACAAATTTTTCTTTATGATTTTTTTCCTTTTAAGGTAGAAAAGACATTGTGAATAATGAATAAATTGCTTGTAACAGCTGCAATTTCTTCATTTTCTGTTTTCTAAAGCTTTTTTCTTGGTGTAACTTCAAAAAGAGTCATTGTGTGGGAATGGATTAATGGAATATGATAAAGGAAAGATCTCTATGGGCTTTTAAAATTCATTGCTTTGGTTTAACACCACGTTTTACAGTATTTCAGTCATATCCTGACGGCTGGAGCACATAACCATGGATTCCTGGTATATTCCACACCAGTTCTATTACTACATCCTTTCTGAGTCTCCAGCTACTCATGCCACTTAGATTTACAATTATCCATCCACTAGTGGGAGTAACATGTTGGAAGGATATTTGCCACCGCAAGGATCAAACTTGGAAATCCATAATTAGGAGTCCTTTGCCCTGCCACTGCACTATGGCTGTGGCCACTAAGTCCATGAACTTTTACAAATGACCTTTTTCACAAATTATTGATTACAAGCTACCTGTATTGGAAATTTATATTGTTACAAGCAATCTCTCTCTTTCCCACAAAGTTTTCCATGATCGTATTCCATCAGGGCCTAAAAAGCATCAATTTGTGGTAAAGTGTTAAGTGTTGTTGATCTGGGTCTTCCGTTTTGAAAGCAATGTATTTTCACAAGTATAGTGATCACTCTGTGATTCAAATATCTCTTTACACTGTAGACAACAGACACAGTGTAGGGATTTTACTGATTTCCACAAATCGCTTTTTGATGTCCTAAAGAAATATAGTTTTTGAAAACTTTTGGGGCAATGTCTTCTTTCCTCACAATTTTTTTTTCATCTTATTTAGCAGTTTATTTAAAATATAAGTCCAATTTGAAATCTGATCTGCAACTTCCTTCAATTTAGACCAGTGTAGAATTATGTTGTCTGGTAATTTGTTGATTTAAGTATAGATGTAGGATCCGACAACATAGGAGCTTTTTCCATCTAATCTTGGTAGAGGATCATAATGGCATGCATGCAAAATTTCAAGGATAGACCCATTTAATTTTTAAGATTTCCTTCTTTATTCTTGTGTAAATCAAGGATTCGAAATCATCGATATAGATCTACTTTTCAAAAAAATTGTATTGATAATTCTTTGAATGATTCTGATAGAGGGTCAAATTTCAGGATTTAAAAATAAAATTTCTATGGAAGGAATTGAAATCACCTCGATGATAGAAAAAGTAACGGGTTAGTTGAGCCTCAAACTCTATGAGCATCATCTTTTCTAGGAAATCCATTTCTATTCATATTTTTTTAATGCCGGTTTTGACACCACCAAGAGTCGGATGGGAGGAAGAACCGTAGTCTTGTACTTTCCCGCCACCAAAAAGTGTAATTCACACACGTGTGTGGTTTATAAATACACCGGTTGTGCTCTCCTCGAGATTTTTGACAGATTGAAAATATTGAGCACTCGTCTATTTTATGGGAACAGTTACAAAAAAATGCAAAATTTGACTTTGTCATGTATAAATCATGAGTACAGAAACACATTTTAAGTGAGTTATACCATTAATACCCAGAAAACTGCTTCTATGAGCACTGTCATGTATTTCGGACGATTTTGTATTCGGACAAAGTGACAGATCGAGTAATCCCACAACTCGGCTGAAAATGCGCTCGTTATGCATCGCCATAGAGTGCTTTCAGCGAAATTTGATAGCTGCCAGGATAATATACCATTTTTAAATATATATATATATCTGAAAGAATTTTGCCCTTCAATCATTGAATCTGTCAATCTGTGAAATCTAAAGTACCAGTCACGTCTGGAGTACCTCAGGGATCTGTACTTGGCCCTCTTTTGTTTCTTTTGTATATAAATGACCTTCCAAATAACATCACATCCCAAGTTCGTTTGTTTGCAGATGACACTGCCGTTTACTTAGCTATTAACAACAGACAAGACTGTTTGACCCTACAAGAAGATCTAGACAAGTTAATGCAGTGGGAGAAAAAGTGGGAAATGGAGTTTAACCCCAGCAAATGCATTGTCCTAAATATTACTAAAAAGAAGAAAAAGATTTCCTTTGATTACAGGTTACATGAACAAGTACTAGAGACTGTGGACAATGCCAAATACCTAGGAGTTACAATATCTGGAGATCTTTCCTGGAACAAACACATTGACAATATAACATCAAATGCTAATAAAACTTTAGGTTTTCTCCGCAGAAACATCCAGACCAAAAATAAGAAGATCAGAGAAATAGCGTATAAAACTTTAGTGAGACCCCAGGTAGAATACGCATCAACAGTTTGGAGCCCCTACACAAAAACCTATATCAACAAAGTGGAAAAAGTACAACGTAGAGCGGCAAGATGGGTTCAAAATAATTTCTCTTATTATGACAGTGTTACCTGCATGCAGAAGGAGCTTGGTTGGGAAACTCTCCAATACAGACGAGACATCTCCAGAGTCACCATGTTTTATAAAATCGTTAACAATTTTGTTGCAGTGCCAGTACTAGCTTATCTTGAAAGACCAATGAGGACCACCCGACATATGCACACAGCATCTTTCAGACAGATCCACACAAATGCAGCCTACTTTAAATATTCTTTTTTTCCCTACACAGTGATACTATGGAACAGCCTCCCAGAAACAATTGTACAGCAACCTGATATTGCAGCATTCAAAAAGAGTCTTGATTCTTTTCAGATAGTGAGCCGTCCCTGAATGACCAAAATATGTTTTATCAGCTCTTTTAATCTAACACTCACAATACTTTTAAAATTTTGCACCCTAACAAATGTCTAACAGTTTTTATTCCAGCACAGACGCGCACCTGCCAGTAATACCCGAAAGGGGAGTTGGGCAGTATATATAGATAGATAGATAGATAGATAGGGAAAAAAGCCAGAATCGAGGCATGAACCTCGATTTGGGTACAATACCTAGATGGGGGAATGCCAACATGCATCTAAAAATGATGGTTAACATACCTATCAGACATGCATGGGGGCGAGTTTCCTAAGCTGAATATGATTCCAACTAGGAAGGTCTTGCAATTGCAGTGGTAGATTAAGAAGTTAAGAAGGAGTCAAACATCCCCCCCCCCCCCTAAGTAGCCAGATTATATCCTTTTCATGGGGAAATTCTATAAGACTCCGGTAATAATAGGAAAACGAGCCTCCCATCGGCAAATTTGAACCCCCTTTACAGAAATTCTGGATCGGCCACAGCATTGCCATGAAAAAAAGGTTACCAGTCAACTCTGCCCAGTGAATAACTCGGCCCAGTGAATAACTTGGCCTGGTCAACTCGGCCCGGTCAACTCGGCCCAAACATATAGTATATAGTAATACAATAATATTACATAATATATGAAACTTTTGTGAAAAATAATATCCCGTAACTTATTTTTTTGCTTATTAGTTTATTTTCCTTTGTTGAAATAGTATTATTTTGTTAACATATTTGGATTCGGTGCCAATTAGAATGGTTGTTGTTTTGCAATGTAATTTTTAATCTACAACCACTTACAATCAAAATGACCTTCATTTCTTATGCCATTAATCATGAGAGCTTTCTAATTAACCAGAATATTTTGTTATGATTTGGACGTTTTCATACACACAATAAAGAAGCAGATGAAAATAACAGTTCCCTCTCCCCTAAATATTTCTTTTATGAAATTTCGCCAATCACTTTATACTATACCATATATTTTGACCGAGTTGACCGTGCCGAGTTATACGATGGGCCGAGTTGCCGATTGGCCGAGTTATAAATGGGCCGAGTTGACCGATCACCGAAAAAAAAAATAGCGATAAACCTTACAACCTTATTATCTCCATTACAGACATATGAACTAATGTCAAGAAAGTAAGAATGTTAGAGATAAAAGCAGTTCTGCAACTTAATTATGAATGACACATAGATGAAGCATAAGTGCTGCCTAATAAAACCTAGAGTTGGGTGAGTATTTACAAGCATGCGTTGGCAACTTTTTTAATTGTACTACAGTTCTGTGAAAATGTAAATACTTGATAAAGTCAACCACTATTCAGGGAATTTAAAAAAAGCTAAATGGTGGTGGTGGTGTCATGATTGTCTTTTATGTTTGTAATATTACTGAGGATCTAGATCAACATGTTTATAGACCATTTGTCAAAGAGCGAAAGCCTACTAAATGTCTCAGAGACTGTAGTGAATTTCATATTAGATCATTGAGAATGTTTGAGATTGTTTGTTACTGTACCTGGTACCTTACTCAATACCATAATTACTAGTTGCAAAACAAGCAACTTGTTTCTGAATGTTTTCAATTTTATCAATATCGTTTTGAAGGAACAGATCCCAGACACTTGAACAGTATCCTAAGTTGGTCTGAGGCTATGGTGTTTAGCTTTTAGATGAGTTTATGTCTCGTTTGAGGAAGCCTAAACCTTGGCATGCTTCACTAGAGATCTTGTTGATATTGGGAGACTAAGAGATGCTTGATGATACTTCAACTAACAACAGCTAAAGGCTGGTTATGCAAAGTATAAAAGCTTCAAATGATAAACAATAATTTATTTTCAAAAGCCCATTTGAATATTTATCTAATTATCAACACATGCCATTCACAGCAGTTGTTGACCTGTTGTTGTAAGGGTGCTTTATCAAACCTAACATCACTCAAACTCCATTGATATCGCTAAAACTGTTTGCATTTAAGAAAGCTTAAGATAGTTTGTGAAGTCCGAAATATGTATTAGAATTTAGTTTTTATAGTCCTTCATCCCATTACCACTAAGTATCTCATCTTTGAAGCTCTGATGAAAACATATTCAAAAAACACTGACACTAAAGGAGAAATAGTTTTTCACCTCTCTCACCATTGTTTCAGGTATATTTGCCCATTACATTTTAATCTAATTTGATAAGCCATCTCTAACCCCTTTACTTTTTAGGAGTCCCAAATTTCGTTGTCTTACTCTTGTAGTGTGTTTACATCTTCCAGATTTCCGGAATTAACAGTATGATTAGTAAACGATATCAAGACATATTACGGCAGGCCAACAGTTCAAGGATCAAACATGCTTACAATGCTTTGGTTGAGATTAGAAAGACTTTCATCAAATCTGATAAAGGTACATGCTTCTATAACTGATATACATGTATATAATACATTTGACGAATTGCTGGCCTTGCCCACTGTCCTTGGACTGGAAATTTTACTTAGACTATTACAAGACGGAAAACTTTTAGACTAGTCCAAAATGAAAAGCTTAAAGTTGATGAAATTTTAGATATTCTTTGGACAGTAAACATTGTAAACTAGATGGATAATGCTGTGGAGCCCGCAAAGTTTTGTAGGCATCATGCTCTGGACAAGCACAATTTTAGTGCTTGACCTTTGGCTTTGACCTTGAAGCTATCCAAATAATTCTTTCAAATGGCACATCTACTCATTATGGAGAATAATTGTGATAATTTATTTTGAAATCAATCCATAATATAGGAGAAATGCTCTTGACAATCACAATTTTAGTGTTTGACCTTGAGCTGTTATCTTGACATTAGAAGTATCCCAAAAATTCTTTCAAATGGCACATCTACTCATGACGTAGAATAATTGTGCAAAAGGAATCACTGAGTGGGAATGGATAAAAAAATATTATTGGAGTTCAAATCTTTAACCCATTCAAACACAATGAAGCTTATAGACGCCCCAAAGAAAAACAACAGGAAAACATAGTGGAAAATGAAAAAAAAATCTTGTTGCAAGCAATTTTTTGCATTTTCAACAATTTTTTCTTACCAGAAAGTTGAAAAAATCCAAAATTCCATAATTTTTTAATTGTCACCTGCAACTTCTTTCAATTCGGACCAGTCAAAAAATTTCCGTCTGGTAATGGGTTAAGCAATTAAGTTTCCTGAAATAGAATAAATTAAAGAAAACTTGATAGCCAGTAGAAAATCTCAGGCCCTCATTGGCCTTTTGTTCACATTATATATATTTGGGGGGGGGGGGGGGGCTTTTAGGTTAACAATTCTTTTTAATAACGAAGAAATTACTCAAGAGGTCATATGTGAATTTCAGGTGTAGAAACTCTTGTATCTGGAGGATTGGTAGAGAGATTGTTGGAGTTGTTGCGAACATGGGGTAGTCTTGAGGAATCCTACAAGGTCAAGGTTACAGACGTCTGTGTCAGTATTCTTGGAAACATGTGCATGGCTGAAGTGACTAGGAAAGAGGTATTACAATTTGCTGTTAGAGGTCTAATAAGCTTATTACAAGATGACAAAAGTTTCAGACTAGTCCAAAACGGAAGAAGTTGCAAACAAAAATTCAAAAATTTTATTTGATGACATACTTTTACCAAGGTCAAAGTCATCTGTCAATGGTTATCTTACAGGTATTTTCTTTTTTTTTTTTTTTTTTTGAAAAAGCATTAGCGTCAAACAAACACATGCTTTTGTTTCAAGTTTTTTGACAATTGATTGTGCATATGTCATTCAAACTGTCTGTCTATCCATCTGTGTATTCACCTCTATGTCAGAGGTCAATAGGCATGGCTCACAATCTATCAATTTTGCATAAAGTATTGACCCTGGTCTGAGGACTGCGCAGTCTGACTAGGGTACAAACTTTTAAGTTTTGGCAGATTCTCTAAATGTTGAGTGATCATTCTATCGAACTATATGTTCATTTTTAGCTTGCCCAGGATGTCTTAGACGAGCTATTGTCATACCCTCAGAGCTGGCTGCCCACTTGCTTAATTCAACTCTATTATAGCAGGAGGCTCTTAATTCACACATACACTCTTCAGGAGATAGGATTTCATTAGAGACTATGACCGTTTGACCTTTAACCCATTATAAAAAACATTTTTTTAAAATTTTTCTATCATGATTATTTTTCATCCTAGACTGCTCAAATTTCCCTCAATTATCCTTCAGGAGAAAGGCTTTTGTGTGAGACAATGAAATTGACTATATGAACTAAACTCTTTGTAAAAACTTTAATCCAAAACGTTAGTTTTAAATATCTTGGTCATTTATCAGCAATTGGTGCTCTCTTATTTCACTTGTGCATTCATAAGGGGATGACTTTGAGTTGATTGTATGAACATTTGCCCTTGCTATATAACCTGTTTCAAACAGCATCCGAAAGGGCAAGTTGTGCTGTCCGTGAACAATTCTTGTTGAAATAAAACATTGACCTTTGCTGTATACTGATTTCTTTTTTAAAATATAGTTTTTCCAGACCTCCCATGAGGCCTCTTTGTGCCAGATGGGTTATATTTGCTTTTACAAAATTTTACAGATGGCTATCTTTTTGTGTGTGTGTGTGTCTGATGGATTTTCATTTGAAGCAAAACCTGTCAAAATTTGTTGTAAATGGTCATGTCTGTTTGCAAGGCTTTCCAGTCATAGAAAACTTATAATTATGTTGTCTGAATTCGGGATTGTGTGTAAAATTTGTCAAAATCTACATAGAATCCTTTGCTATCAATCAAAACATCACTTTTGGGATATCTTTTCACTTTCTTACTCGGCTGTCATAGTGCAGTTGGTAGCACATCAGACTCCCAATCTTCAATCATGGGGTGTCGTGGGTTCGATCCCAAGTGACAGCACATATCCTTTCCTAAATACAATGTATGTCTCTCACTAATGGATGGATAATTGTAAACCTAAGTGGGATAGTAGCTGGAGGCTAGAAAAGGATGTAATGGTGGTACTGATGCAAGATATACCATGAATCCATTGTTAGGTACTCCAGCTGTTGCAGTATGACTGAAAAATTGTTAAAAGTGGTGTTAATCACCAGTCAGACAAACAAACAAATTCATTTTATTACTGTATTGAACACATTACCAGACAACAAAATTTGAGAGTGGTCCAAATTCAGAGAAGTTGCAGATGACAATTTTTAGTTGATTAAATTTTAGAAATTTTTATCTTTTGGGTTAGAAACATGATTTATAATGATGAAATTGCTTGTAACAAGCGATTTATTCATTTTCAACAATGTTTTCTAATACCTTCGTCTTCAGGGGCATCCAAAAGTTGGATTGTGTGGAAATGGAATGACCCATTCCCACACAGTGACGCTTTTGGATGCCCCCCCCCCCCCCAAAGAAAAACAATTCGTAAAACATTGTTTTATCCAGAAAGTTGAAAAAATCTAATATTTCATAAAATTTAAATTGCTATCTGCAACTCCTTTCAATTTGGACAAGTCCAAAATTTTGTTGTGTGTTAATTTTGAAATTTTTATTTAACAGGTTCTGAGGGTCCACGGTATCAATGTTATAGGTGAGTGTTTGTACAGCTCAGATTGTGTGTAATGTAGAAGGGATTTAGAGTGTGTATGTCCCTTTGTTTATGGTCACTACCGTGGCACATGCCCATGTTAGGCCCAAATAAGATGATTAGTTGTTATGGGGATTGTGCAAGGACAAAGGAGGAAACTACTGAGAGGGCTGACTGGTTCTTTTACTCTTGGTCTTGGTTTAACCCTTTCCTGTACAATCCCTGGTTTTTACGTCCCTGTGATTTAATTCTTGGGAAACATTGTGGAAAAAGAAGAAATAGCTTGTAACAAGCAATTTCTTATTTTTCCACAATATTTTTTACCACATAGGATGGTTTCATTTCAATTTTCATCCAATTTTAATTGTAATCTGCATCCTCTTTCAATTTGGACAAATCCAAAATTTCACAAAATGGGAATGGGTTAACATTCTATCCAAAAGACTACATTTGTAGTTTGTTTATTGGTCAGCCTTGGGATTAAACTGGTCATCTTGATATTTGAAGTCGAGTGCTCTACACCTTGAGATTCAGAGATTGATTCAGCCTGTATTTACCCCATTACCAGATAATATAATTTTCTACTTGTCTGAAATCTAAAAAAAAGCTGCAAAGCTGCAGATGGCAATTCAATGTGTGTTTAATTTGAAAAAAATGTTGAAACATTTTTTCTTTTTACACTGTTTCCTCAGTATGATTCATAGGAGGTCTAAAACTTTTTGGATAATTGCCAAAAAATGAAATTATGAAAAGTTTATTGACCCATTCACCCTTTACCAGATGCCAAAATTTTAGACTTGTCCAACATTAGATGACAATTTGTAGTAAATAGAATTTTGAAAAATCTTTTTTTTTTCCCTGTGGGTTAGAGAGCATTGTGGATATTGTGGAAATTGCTCTTAACAATCAATTTATCGAATTCTTCATTTTCCACAATGTTTTCAGAAGCTTTATTTTCAGAGGCGTAAGGTGGGATTATTTTGGAATGGGTTAAGCTCTAATCCATTACTAGGCAATGAAGTTTTGGATAAGTCCAAATGGAAAAAAGTTGCAGACGATGTTTCAAAGAAATTCAGAATTGAAGAAATACGTGCTAAATATGGTAGAAAACATTGATGAAAATAAAATCGTTTGTCATTGGCAATTTTTCCTATTCTCAAAATGTTTTAACATTTTTTTACTTCAACATGTCAAAACATGGGGGTTACTGGTATGTGGTTGATGGACAGGGTTTTATATGAAAATATACAATCACCTTCAGTTAATCCACTAACCCAGATAGCACATTTTTGGAGCGATCCAAATTGAAAGAAGTTGCAGACAACACTTCAATGAGCAACAAAATGGAAAAAAAATAGTGTTAAATGGGGTAGAAAGCATTGTGAGAAATTGAGATTTTCTTGTTACAAGCAATTCCTCCTTTTCTAACTATGTTTTTCGTTATATTTTTCAAGAGGGTAAAATAAGGGTTTGTTTGATTATTTGATTACAGAATTGTAAGCTTGAAAGATAATAACTCAGAGTTTGGTCTTCCATTTTGCAGTACAACTCCTCCTTGACTGTGATATTGAAAGTATTGTGAACAGAGGATGTCGTTGCCTTGCAAATATTTTGTTGAGTCCTGGTAGCTGGAAGCTTGTTCATGATACACCTGTGGTAGAGAGAGTTGTCAAGCTCCTGGACGATACAGAAAATGAGGAGTGCAAACAGACATATATTAGAGCAATTAGGTAAAATTTATAATAGTGGCACAATCAACACTGCCTCACTGTTCAACACCAAGTAGAAAAGAAATATTTTGTTGGAAAAGGAGAAATTGCCTGAAACAGGAAATTTTGGGTTCTTTGCAACAATGTTTCCTTCCATTAATTGTTTCTTGCTTTCCAACTTAACCCTTTTCTGTTTTAAAAAAATTCTAGACCTAACCATATTCAAAGGCTTTGCAGACAAAATTTAAAGTGGATTTAATTCGAAAAATAACCATTTGGCTTGTAACAAGCAATTCCTTCTTTTTCCACAATGTTTTTCTCAAGTATGATATCACAGAAAGACAAAAAATCAGGCATTGTATGGTAAAGGCTTAATCACACTTTGAATTATCATCTGATCTTCTTTCAATTTGGGCCAGTCTTAAAATTTTGTCATCTAGTAATGAGAAAGTATACTTAGGATATGATATCTTTATTATTTTTTATGATTAGAAATATCAGCTTTAACAAATATGTTTTAGAGTAATGCTTGTCATTCCCCGCCGTTTCGGCGAAGGGGATATAGTAATGGTCTCCATCTGTCATTCCGTCCTTCCATCACTAAACTTGTCCGGAGCATAACTCTGGAATTATAATTGCTATCAACTTGAAACTTCATAGGTTGATAGATCTCATTGATGAGATGGGCAGTGCACAAGAACCACAACTCTTGCTTGCATAATTTTGGAGTTATTGCCCTTTGTTGTTTTAAAGACTAAGATTTTGTCTAGGGCATATCTCTGAAAGTATAATAGCTATTAACTTGAAACTTCATAGGTGGATAGATCTCGTTGAGGAGAAGTGCAGTGCACAAGAACCACAACTCTTGCTTGCATAATTTTGGAGTTATTGCCCTTTGTTTGTTTTAAAGACTAAGATTTTGTCCGGGGCATATCTCTGAAAGTATGATAGCTATTATCGAACACATTGAGAAGAAACGCAGTGCACAAGAAGCCTAAATCTATCTGGTATCAGTTTACTATCAAGCCTTTTCGGCGGGGGATGGTCATGTTCGACATGGCTCTTGTTTTTCTCCAAGTTAACTCATTACCACACAATAAAATTATAGACCAGTCCAATTTCAAAGAAGTTGCAGACAACAATGTTAAGTTGGTAAATTCTTTAGAATATTAGTATTTAGGGGTAGAAAACATGGTGGATAATGAAGAAATTGCTCGTAACAAGCAATTTCTTCATTTTCCACAATTTTTTTAAAGCTTTAATATTGAAGTTCATTTAAAAGCTTCATGGTGTGGTAATGGATTAAATGGCATTTTTTGTAAAAATAAACTGTCTTATATACACTGTATTTCAGACTTCTTGGTCAGACGAGTAAACATGTTCAGATACTCTTGGATAAAAAGTGTGTGAATGTAGTCACCAAAAAGTTAGGTACAGATCAAGAAGCTGTTTATCAGTCAGCGCTGAGATGTCTTCTAGGTCTATCAAGTCATTGGTGTGTATTGGTTGTGGTCATCTCCTAGAAGTGATATAAAATGGGGCTAGAATCTTGTGTTTAACCTATTACCAGGCGACAAAATTTTTGGGGTCTTCATTTTCCACAATGCCTGCAAACAATTCTTTCTCATGGAGCGTCAAAAAGTGTGTTTGTGCGGGAATGAGTTAACCCATTCCAACTCAATCCCTCCTTTTTACGCCCCTCAATAAAAAAGCATTGGAAAACATTGTGTAAAATGAAGAAATTGCTTATATCAAGCAATTTCTTCATTATCCACAATGTTTTCTATCCAAAAAGGTGAAAAAATTCGAAATACCATCAAATTGAAATTGTCGTCTGCAGCTTCTTTCAATTTGGACCAGTCTAAAATTTTGCTGTGTTGGAATGGGTTAAGGTAGAATGCTAATAATTTGCCCAATTATTTCTTTAACCCATTACCAGATGTTAAAAGTTTAGACTGGTCCAAGCTGAAAAGCGTTGCAGACAATAATTTAAAGGTTATAAAATTTAAGATTCTTTCAACCTTTATGTAATAGAAAAGATTGTGTAAAAGGAAGAAATTGCTTGTTACAAGCAATTTCTTCATTTTACACTAAATTGTTTTTCTTGGAGGGGCATACAAAGGCGTCACTGTTTGGGAATGGGTTAATTGATATGCATCTTCTCATTTCAGTGTTAAGGTCATTTAATAAGGTCATTGACATCTATCAAGGTCATTGTTTAAAAAGAATGCTATTATCTTGTAATAAGCGTTGCACAAACATGTCTTGTTTGCACAACAATTCATATCTTTCCTATTTCAGCTGTAATGTTGACTTTGTATCACAACTGGTCTCCTCTGGGAATCTTAGATTTCTGCTGGCCTTCTCAAAGAACAAAAATGCAGATGCTCTTCAACTTATTGTACGTCTTTGTAACCTACCAAACTTCCGACCAGACTTTGGAAATGTGAATGGAATCGATATATTTGCAGAATTTTTCAAGTCTGATGACGAATTTCTTGTTCCATTCAAAAAGGATTGTCTAGATGTCCTCACCTTGTGCTGTAAAGATGCTGTGAACAGAGTGAAGCTGCGGGAGTCAGGCTGTTTACAGATATTTGTGAACACTTTATCAGATGATACATATTCCATGTTACATGGCAGGATTATTAGTGCCTTGGTATGCTTCCTGTATGACCAGGCCAGCTTTGATGTTCTTTTGGAAAATGGTCTTGTGAAGGTCTTAGTTAGTCAACTGAGACACTACATGGATGTATCAGATCAAAATTATGACTTTCTGATCCATAAACCTATTGATGAAGTTGAATGGGATCCAAGTCAGCAGACCAATACAGTTCAGGAAGATTCACTACTAAATAAATTTGACACAAATGATAAAGGGAGCAATGAATTAAACATGCAGAAATGTGATCAGAAAACATCTGGAGATATTGACTCTAGTCTTATTAAACAAACAGAAACAAACACTACAACAAATGTGGAGGTAGACCAAAATCAAGTTTATGCTGAAGGAAAATTTATTTCTGATGAGATGAAATTGGAAGACCAAAAAACTGCAGAGGATCTAAATGACACTTTGACTGGACTACCTTCTGAACAAAGACATAGACCAATTTACAGTATAGACAGTCCAACATATCAGCCTGTGTTTGAATGGAATGAAGATGAATATAACCAAGGGGTAAAATGTAAGGAAAGATTTACTCCCCCACATCAAACTGAATTTGGTACCCCATCAAAGATGTACAGTCCATTAAGTAACTCCTCATATTATTCACCAAGTGAAGGATCTCCCAAGTACTTCAGTCCGGGAACCAGTCTAACAGGAAGTAGGTTAATGTCAAGGTCATCCTCTCCAGTTGACAGTTCTAGAGCTTCTAACCAGAATACCTACACTGGTATTACATCTATAACAGGCTATAGTCCAAACACAAGTCCTAAAAGTGTCCTGTCAGAGAGCACCTATAGTATAGACTGTCTATCTGAGAGGGATACAACATCTCCAGTTTCTAATTTACTACAAGAAGATTCAACTTCAGATTTAGAAATAAATATTTCATACGTTCCACATACCTCTGAATTTGATGAGAAAAATAATGCTGTCAGACAAGCAGATAGTGATAGCTCCCCTAACTTTATTAGGCCAGAATACAGGTTGCCTTTAATTGGGAAAGCACAAGATAAAATTATTATCAGAAAAAGAAAGTCTGTGTCGAATAAGTCAATAGTTTTCGAAAATAATATCTTAATTCTGTTATCCAGAATTTCTCAAACAACAAACCCAACCAACTACCTTGTTACCATGGAAACAATACAGACATTGATACAGTATATATGTTGTATGGAATCACCTCTGGCTAGAGCTGCAAGACTTCTGTCTCGAGTGTTCAGAAACCCACTGTGCTTTGAGGCTCTCCTACGGTTAAGCATTCCAACTTTAATTTATGAGTATCTGCTATGTGAAGAGAATGTTCAGTCCCTATTGCTGACAGTTTTGAGAAATAGAAAAAGTTCCAAAAGACGTTATTCAACATCGAAATATGAAGCTAGTTCTGATGAGATGGCAGATTCAGACAGGTTTTCACTGACTTGTGATTCATCATCTGAGGATTTGAGTCATCCAGCTAAACGAAGACGAGGTTACAGCAGTGAAGATAAACGTCAGCAATATAAAGGTATGTGAATATTAGTTGTAGTTATTTTTTTATCACTTATTGACATTTGTGACCTATCTACCAACAAGGGACTGCAGGGGTCGACACTAATTTGCTTCAATTGGATCCCACAGGAATCCCTACTTATAACTTCAGGGTTTCCTCCAGATAATCAGTATTCCTTCCTTGATATACATTAACTCATACACAGGCAATCCTGCCCTTCTAAGCCCGACTTAAAAACATCGAAAAAACATTGTTGAAAATGAAATAATTACTTGTTACAAGCAATTTCTTCATCATCCACAATGTTTTCTACAAAAACAAGCTGATAAAATCCAAGAGCACTAGTTGATATATTAAGATCTATTGCACAATGTTTTCTACCTAGAAAGTTAAAAAAAAATCTAAAATTTCATAAACTTTAAATTGTTGTCTGCAACACCATTCAAAATGGACCCGTCTAAAATTTTGTAATCTTGCTGAAGGAGATTGCAGATAACAATTCAAAACAAGAGTGTGATGTTTCACATTGTAGACACATGATAAAAATGGAATCATCGTTTGTGACAAAATAACTTTTCCTGCTTTTCACAGTTTTCCTTGATATTTCACAAAAAGATGGAAACCCAAGATATTTTGGGAAACAGTAAATCCTTTACACATAATTCTGCTTTTTTTGTGACTCTGGAGGTAAAGGCTTTGGAGAACATTTTGGAAAAAGAAGAAATAGGGTGTAATAAGCCTGACAAAATTTAGACTTGTCTATTCAAAGAAGTTGCAGATGACAAAATTTAGTTAATGAAATGTCAAAAATCTTTATCCTTTGTGGTAAAAACACTGTGGATAACAAAGAAATTGCTTGTAAAAAGCATTTATTCATTTTCCACAATGTATTGCATAGCTTAATACTTCTGGGCGTCAAAAAGTGTTTTTGTGTGGAAATAGGTTGATTACCCTCAATGGTTTTTTTAAAATTTCTGAAAATATCTGTTGACAGAAAAATATATAATTTGGACAATTCTAAAATTTTGTTAGCTTCAGGCTAGTAATGGATTATTATCTGGTCACTGCAAATATCCAGACTAAAATTTTATTGAATAGATGAATGATATTTTGGGAAAATCACTGTTTAAAATAATCTTTACTGTATAACTTGGTATAATCTTGCAATAGGTGTTTAATTTCTGTATAAGTATTATTACTGCTTTCAGAAAGTATTGTTTCTTACCCAAGCTTAACTCATTTTTACACAATCTACGACCTTTTAGAAGAAAAGGTTTGGGAAACATTGTGATAGATCAAAAACTTGCTTATTTTCTTCCATGGTAGACAAAAACATAAACTTACTTGATATTATCTGCTGAAACTTCTTTAAATTTGGAACAATCTAAAATGTTTTGTCATTTTGTAAAAGGTTAAATTCATGTTTAAATACAAGACTTTGAAATCATTATGATTTTTTAGATCTTTTTCAACCAAAATTTATTTAGTATTTGAAGAGAATATTTTTTTTGTTTTCATTTAGATATAATTTAATTGTTAGTGACGTCTATCAAAAACGAGCGTTCTGATTGGTCAAAAAATTTAATTAATACCTCCATGAACAAAATTTTGAGCACGCAGCCATTTTGTATGCTTCCGCACAAAATAGCCCCATACAAAAAGGTATCAACATTTGTAAAGCTTTTGTTTTTTTTCGCTCGATGCTATTAAATTATAAGAAATGAAGAGAAGATTTTTTGTTTTCATGGAGGTATGAACCGAAAAAACTAATCACACAATGTATGAATCCGCTTCGCGTATTCATAGTGTGATTAGGTTTTTCGGTTCATACCTCCATGAAAACAAAAAATATTCTCTTCATCTCTTAAATGAACATAAAAACATTAACCACACTGATGTATGAATCCAGCAGATTCATACATTAGTGGGATTAAGTTTTTAGGTTCATTCATCTATGAAAACACAAAAAATCTCTTCATATTTCATATATTTTAATGCCATCAAGCAAAATAAAGCAAACGTTTCACCAGTTTTGAATAAATTTTTATGGATCTACTTTGTGCCCAAGCATGCAAAATAATTGCGTGCTCAATACATGTATTTTGTTCATAGAATAATGAAAAGAAAAAAAAAATTGCCAATCAAAATGCTGGAATCTTGATAGACAATACTAAAATTATATTAAAGGTACCTACCACAAGCAAGAAGAGTCTGTTTGTGATGTGGGCAAGAGTGGTGTTGCATTTCTTGAGGATCTGAGTGAAGTGGCGGACTCCTCATACGGTCGAGGTGTAGTGGAGACAATATTATGTGAAAATAATGGGGCACCTAATATAGGACTGTGTACTACCTTATTGTTTATAACATGGTATGTGACTTATTTGCATTAACCCATTCCCACAAAGTGGAACTTTTTGACACCCTTCAAGAAAAACAATTTGGAAAATATTGTGTGAAATCGAGAAATTGCTACCCAGAAAGTTGAAAAATCTTAAATTTCATAAACTTTTAATTGTTGTCTGTTGGTTACTTGACTCCTTCCCTCTTGATTTGACTTTTTAATAACATGAAAAAAATATGGAAAAACAATGAGAAAAAGAAAGAAATTGCTTGCATGGTGGGGGCGTAAAAATTACACCAACTAAGAATTTCTTCAATTTGGAACTGTCCAAAATGTAGTCATCTAGTCAACAGTTGCAACACAATCTGGATTTTGCACCCAAGGAATTGCATTGAAAAAAGCATCATTAAACAAGGTGCCAAATTGTCACAAGATACGCCCGTCACACTGCTTGATATTAACTGGGGGTTTGAATAGAACTGAGGTTATTTTGAATGATTTTTTTTTTTGTCAAACAAAGTATGAAAAACAACAAAGGGCAATAACTCAAAATATAGGCCAGGTAGAGTTATGGTTCTTGTATACTGCACTCCCCCTTGGTGAGGTCTATCCATCCATGAAGTTTCATGATTCTAGCTATAATACTTTTAGAGATATACTCCCGACAAGATTCAAGTATGAAAAACAACAAAGGGCAATAACTCAAAATATAGGCCAGGTAGAGTTATGGTTCTTGTGCACTGCACTCCCCCTTGGTAAGATCTATACACCCATGAAGTTTCATGATCCTAGCTATAATACTTTTAGAGATATACTCCGGACAAGATTTAAGTATGAAAAACAACAAAGGGCAATAACTCAAAAAATAGGCTAGGTAGAGTTATGGTTCTTGAACACTGCACTCCAACTTGGTGAGCTCTATCCATCCATGAAATTTCATGGTTCTAGCTATTATAATTTTAGAAATATACTCCGGACAAGATTCAAGTATGAAAAACAACAAAGGGCAATAACTCAAAAATAGGCTAGGTAGAGTTATTGTTCTTGTACACTGCACTCCCACTTGGTGAGCTCTATCCATCCATGATATTTCATGATTCTAGCTATTATACTTTAAGAGATATATTCCGGACAAGATTCAAGTATGAAAAACAACAAAGGGCAATAACTCAAAAAAAGGCCAGGTAGAGTTATTGTTCTTGTACACTGCACTCCTACTTGTTGAGCTCTATCAATCCATGAAATTTCATGATTATAGCTATTCTCCTTTTAGAAATATACTCCGGACAAGATTCAAGTATGAAAAACAACAAAGGGCAATAATTCAAAAAATAGGGCAGGTAGAGTTATGGTTCTTGTGCACTGTACTCCCCCTTGGTGAGATCTATACACCCATGAAGTTTCATGATCCTAGCTAAAATACTTTTAGAGATATACTCCGGACAAGATTCAAGTATGAAAAACAACAAAGGGCAATAACTCAAAAAAAGGCCAGGTAGAGTTATGGTTCTTGTGCACTGCACTCCCCCTTGGTGAGATCTATAAGCCCATGAAGTTTCATGATCCTAGCTATGATACTTTTAGAGATATACTCCGGACAAGATTCAAGTATGAAAAACAACAAAGGGCAATAACTGAAAAAATAGGCCAGGTAGAGTTATGGTTATTGCACACTTCACTCTGTATTGATGAGAAGAATATAACTGCCAAGTTTAAAGTCAATTGGACTTACGGTGACAGAGTTATGCTCCGGACAAAGAAGTGGACACCGCCCGGACGCCCGGACACCACGGGTGATCCCATAATATGTCCAGTCTCGACGGGCGTATAAAAAGGAGAGATTGCTGCAATGTTTCTATCCTCAGAATGTTTATCTCAATAACATATAGTTAAAGTTTGAATATAGGCAAGGCCCGATTAAACAGCATATAAAAATGTAAATTTAAGAAAATATTTCTGCACTCTTTAGAGGCCACAATTCTGGCTCAATCTTAGTGAAATTTACTCAAAATGTTATCTTGTCAGTATCTCAGTTACGTATGTGTACAGGTTTTTGCCTAAAAATTGGTTATTGGGTCATTTGACAAGCTTTATAATACTTGTATAGTGTTTATTTAGTAAATTTTTGATTTAAGACTCAACTTGGCTCTTTTGTTTAAAATGCTGTTTCTACTGCAAGAAAGGTTCGATCCCGAAATATCCCTTCCCACGTTCGTCTCCTACCAATTGCTGGATAATCGTAAACCTGGCTGGAGGCTCAGAAAGGATATAGTGGTAGTACTGGCAATCCATGATTAGGTGTTCCAGCCTCTGCGATATGACTGAAATACTGTTAAAAGTGGTGTTAAACCCCAATCAAACAAACTGAATGCAAGAGACATACACAGGTAATCAGAAATTACATCTTGTTCCTTTTACAACTTTCTTGGTAGAAAATATTGTGTAAAATGAAGAAATTGCTTGTTTCAAGAAATTTCTTCATTTTACACAATGTGTCCCTAATGTTTTTCTTGAGGGGCCTCAAAAAACCGTCCTAGTGTGGGAATGAGGTAATACTGCAAATTACATGTATTGTATTTTGCAGGACTGCAGGATCTAGGATATTCTACTGCAAGCAGCTGACCGTTTTGGACCAAATCATAGCTTTACTTCAGGACCCACAACACAGACAATCTGAACAATCCCACACAGCCATCATGGCACTGAGTGTTGTATTACAAACCATGGACACGCAATCCAAATATCAAAAGAAAACTGGTGGAAGTCAGTTTATACGTTCTTGGATCAATAGAAACTTTAACACTTCTAACTACGATGTGTTCCATAGGGGAGATGGATCAGACTGGTCCATAGATAACAGTGCTCAAGTTTGTCAAATGGATGCATCATCTAGTCATGATCTTAGGTTTATTATTGGAAAGGAGACAATATTTGCAACCAGAAAATGTTTATCAAAGTCATCAGAAATCTTTACTGCTATGCTAGATGGGCATTATTCGGAGGCCAAGCAGTCAACTATCACCATATCAAATACATCTATAGAGGCTTTCAAATTTATTATCCATCATTTACATGGTTGTACCAGGGACAATTGTAATGTGATTTGTAGCATTTATACAGCAGAGGTTACTCGTAAATCTACTCAAACTCTGATTGATATTTTAACGGAGAGTGACAAATATCTCCTGACTTCTTTAAAAGATGAACTAATTGATTTATTACAAAGTCGTTATATTGTACCAGACTCTGTCCTAATTGTATTGAAGTTCTCTGTTTTACACGGATATCATATGTTACAAAAGTCTGCAATATCTGCTGTTATGGTTGACTGTGATTCGGTTGAAAACTTGTTGAAATATGTGGATGAAATCCTTTGTTCAAGTTATTGTACCGTGTTTTTGCATACATTAGAAGATATGATTGTTGATGAATAAAAATGAGAAAATTTTCAATCATTTGTCACAATTTATATTTCCTTAACCCATTACCAGACAACAAAGTTTTAGAAGTGCTCTGATTGAGCTATTATGATCGGTCAGTGTCCGTTGACCATCTATCCGTCCATCGATTCACAATTACAAAACAAGAGTGCCATCGTCACAATATACGCCGCCACTTTCTTGCTGTTTCAAGAAAAAATAATTGTAGACACTACTTATTTTGACATAACCAAATTCAAAACATTTGTAGACTACCTTTTTAAGTTGTCATGTTCAAACTGTTTGTTATGTTTGATTGATTGAAAGGACTCAGGGGCATAACTCTTGCAAAAATCAATGAGCCATAAAATCCTTGATCCATGTACACCTACAAATTATGGTGATGACATTGACTAAGTTTCATTTAAATCAAGACAAAAAGTTAGGAGGAGTTGCATTCACAAGGCTGCAATTTCAAAATGGCCCAGGATACTAAGTTTTAAGGGGGCATAAGTCAGGGAAAAATCAATGAACCATAAAATCCTTATTTCATGCACATCTACCAATTTAGGTTATAACATCCACCAAGTTTCATTTATATCCAGCCAGAAACTTAGAAGGAGTTGCATTCACATGGCTGAAATTTCAATCAGCCCCAGTGATAAAGTTTTTTTTAAGGAGGAATAACTGAGGCAAAAATCAATGAACCATAAAATCCTTCCTTCATCCACATCTACCAATAAAGGTGATAACATCTGCCAAGTTTCATTTAGAACCAGCCAGAATTGTAGGAGGGGTTGCGTTCACAAGGCTGCAGTGTCAGGAAGCCCCAGAGACTAAGTTTAAAGGGGGCATAACTGAGGCAAAAATCAATGAACCATAAAATCCTTACTTCATGCACATCAACCAATTAAGGTGAAAACATCCATCAAGTTTCATTTAGATCCAGCCAGAATTGTAGGAGGAGTTGCGTTCACAAGGCTGCAATATCAATTAGCCCCAGAGACTCAGATTAAAAGGGGCATAACTGAGGCAAAAATCGATGAACCAAAAAGCCTTTCTTCATGCACATCTACCAATTAAGGTGATTACAACCACCAGTTTTCATTCTGATCCAGCCAGAAACTTAGGAGGAGTTGCATTCACAAGGCTGCAATTTCAATAAGCCAAAGAGACTAAGTTTTAAGGGAGCATAACTGAGGCAAAAATCGATGAACCATATAATCCTTACTTCATGTACATCTACCAATCAAGGTGATATCATCCACCAAGTTTCATTTAGATCCAGTCAGAATTGTAGGAGGAGTTGCATTCACAAGGCTGCAATTTCAGTAAGCACCAGAGACTAAGTTCTTTTTAAGGAGGAATAACTGAGGCAAAAATCAATGAACCATAAAATCCTTCCTTCATGCACATCTACCAATAAAGGTGTTAACAACCACCAAGTTTCATTTAGATCCAGCCAGAATTATAGGAGGAGTTGCGTTCACAAGGCTTCAATTTCAGTAAGCCAAAGTGACTAAGTCTAAAGGGGGAATAACCGAGGCAAAAATCAATGAACCATAAAATCCTTCATGCACATCTACCAATTAAGTTGATAACATCCACCAAGTTTCATTTAGATCCAGCCAGAATTGTAGGAGGAGTTGTCCACAAGGCTGCAACATCAAAAAGGCCCAGAGAGTAAGTTTTAAGGGAGCATAACTGAGGCAAAAATCAATGAACCATAAAATCCTTACTTAGTGCACATCTACCAATTAAGGTGATATAAATCACCAGGTTTCATTTAGATCCAGCCAGACACTTTGTAGGAGTTGCGTTCACAAGGCTGCAATTTCAATAAGCCAAAAAGACTAAGTTTTAAGGGGGCATAACTCAGGTAAAAATCAATGCACCATAAAATCTTTCCTTCATGCACATCTACCAATTAAGGTGATAACATTGACCAAGTTTAAAAAAGATCCAGCCAGAAACTTAGGAGGAGTTGCGCTTTCGAGAATAGTGGACGTATGTACGGACGGATGGACGGACAGACAGACAGAGAATATGACGCCATTATACGACCAATATTAAAATTTTCTAAACTAATCATGGAATTTCAACCAAACTTCACAGAAATGATCCTTAGGTTATGGTCTTTAAATATGTATGTACTTCAAAGAATTAAAATCCATTAAGAACTTTGGTTGCCATGGCAACCAAGTGAAAAACTTAAAAAACTTCTCCTGAACCATAAGGCCAGAGCTTCGATATTTATATAAACCATCATCTGTTGACCCTCTACCAAGAATTATGGTATCTTGAAAATTAGCTCTTTGCTGTGTGATCCCTGAATTTACATAGAAATGAAGAAGAAGAACTTTGAAATTCTTCTATTCCCAAACACTATGTACTAGAGCTATGGTATTTGGTATAAATCATCATCTATTGGCCATCTACCAAAATAGTTCAAGGAATTACTGTACTCTGAAAATTAGCCCTTTTCTGTTTGATCCCTGATTATACATATGGATAAAGAAAGAAAACTTTGAAAATCCTCTACTTCCAAACAACAATAAGACCTAGACCTATGCTATTTGGTATAAATCATCACCTATTGGCCCTCTACCAAAATACTTCAAAGAATTACCATACTCTGTACATTCACATTTTCTGTGCTGATTTTATATAGGAATAAAGAAGGAAAACTGAAAATCTTCTTCTCCCTAACAATTAATCCTAGAGCTTTGAATTTTGAAAATTTGTAAAAATCATCATTTATTGACCCTCTAAGAAAAAACTTCAAAAAAATTACCATACTCTGAAAATTGGTCCTTTTCTGTGCAATCCCTGATTTTACAAATTAATAAAGAAGGAAATCTTTTAAAATCTTTTTATCCCAAACCATAGGGCTTGGGGCTTTGATATTTGATATAAATCATCATCTATTTACCCTCTACCAAAATACAGATTCAATTCCCTGGCGACGGCACATATTTTTTCCGACATTTGTCTCTCACCAATGGATGGATAATTGTAAACCTAAGTGGGATAGCAGCTAGAGGCTAGAAAGGATGTAGTGGTAGTATTGGTGTGAGAAATACCAGGAATCCATTATTGGGTCCTCCAGCTGCTGCGATATGAGTGAAATACTTCTAAATGTAGTGTTCAACCCAATTCAACAAACCAACTACCAAAATACATCAAAGAATTGCCGTACTCTGAAAATGAGCCCCTTTCTGTGTGATTCCTGATTTTACTTACAAATAGAGAAGGAAATCTTTAAAAATCTTCTTCTTCCAAACTTTATGCCCTAGAGATGTAATATTTGGTTTTTATCAAAACCTATTGACCCCTTTACCAAAATACTTAATAGAATTACCATACTCTGAAAATAAGCCTTTTCTGTGCAATTTCTGATTTTAGTTAGAAATAAAGAAGGATATCTTTGAAAATCTTCTCCTAAACCATTAGGCCTATGGCTATGATATTTGATATGTATCAATGCTTATAGACCCTCTACAAAATACTATACTCTGGGAACTAGTGCTACATGGTGAGATCTTCAACATACTAAGGATTATAGGAGAAAATCATTAAAAAAAATCTTCTTCTCGAAAAGAATGAGGCATACGGCTTTGACATTTTGTATACCGGTATATCCTAAATCCCTCAGCCATCATACTCGGGAGTGATATAGGACCATTATGTTCCTCTTGTTTAGCTCACGTAAAGACAAAGTGTTCAAGTTGAGCATTTGTGATCTAGCTGTGTCCGACGTGAGTTGTCTGTCAATATCTTATGTGCAGTCTCAATGCCATAATTTTGCCTAAAATGTCTTGAAACTTGGTCAGAATGTTTTTCTCTTTGAAAACCTTGGGCAAGTTCAATAGGTCATTTAGGTCAAATCTTACAAAAGCCTTAAGAGCACTCAGGAGGTCACATTTATGCCTTAATCCATTCCCACATAATCTCTCCTTTTTATGCCCCTCAAGAAAGAGGCTTTGGAAAGTGCTGTGGGATGTTAAGAAATTGCGTGTATCAAGCAGTTTCTTCTTTATCTACAAAAACATTGACATGACATTTCTAAAATTTGACCTAGTGACCTACATTTTGACCGGTCAAGACATTTCTTAAATTTGACTCAGTGATATACTTTTTGACACAAGTTTTTTTTAAAATTCGACCTAAGACCTAATTTTTGACCCCACAAGACCAAATATCAAACATGACCTAGATTTTATAAAGACAAACATCCTAATAAAAAATGAAGACATTTGAGGCAAAAATGGGTCCCCTAGAGTCCACAAAGGGAATTCTTAAGAATGTGTGAGCTACTTTTTGATCCAACATGACCCAGTATCAAAATAATGTGTCATATATTTTGCAAACAAACATAAAGAGAAAGTTTAAACACATTTGAGCTAAAATTGTGGCCTTTTGGTTGCTCATAAAAATGTTTACATGCAATGAACAATAGATGGCAGACACAGCAAGATCAGAAAAGCTCACCTTGAGCACTCTATGTTCTGGTGATCTAAAAAAAATGCTAGAAGCAATTTCTTCATTGTCCTCATTGTTTCTACCGCTAAAGACTAAAATATTCAAACTTTCATCAATCATAAATTTTTGTCTACCAAACTGGACCAGTCTTAACCCTTGTCATGCTGAACCCGGAATATTCCGGTTTTGGCAGGTGTAGACCAAGATCAGGCTGCACATAAGTGCAGTCTGATCTTGGTCTAAACCCCTGCTTGTATTTTTTCTGCCAGAGGTGTTTATGAAGTTGATTTCTAAAAGAAATATTGATTTTTTGAACAACAAGTTCTAACAGTGCTTTCAGCCCTTTGATTTTACAGTAATTCAGTAAGGTAATTTATACAGCATGACAAGGGTTAAGTTGTGTCAATTGGCTAATTGGAGCCCTGTTTTTGCTGCAGATCATTTCTGAATTAGCTGATTGTAAGCCACACCCTCTTTGGTAGTGGACCTTGTCTGAATGAATAAATGAAAGGTGTTCTACACAGCATCAACAGCTATGGTCTTTTTGCACGCAAAACATTTAGAAAAATTTTGTTGCTTTTTATAACATGTGCCGGCACATTAGTTCCACTAGATAAAAAGCTGAGGAAACACATAACAGAACATTTGGTTGACCAACATATTGTAATTACACCTTTAATCCATTTTCACAGTCCGGCTTTTTTAAAAACCCAAAAGAAGAAGACATAGGGAAATGGTGGGAAATATAGAAATTGCTTCTGGCAAGCAATTTCTTCTTGTCTAATGTTTTTTAATCAGATTTGTTTAAATTTCACTAGTTAGAGATTTCAACCTGCAATTTATGTCAATCTGGACCAGTTTAAACTCTTTTCATCTGGTAATGGGTTAATAAGCTTTATTTACAATGTCATAGTTGCCTAAAACTTCGGATATAGACATGGCCATTCAAAAATTTTAAAAATTGCAATTAAAATCAAAGGGCTGAAAACACTGGAAGTACTAGTTTTGGATTAATATTTCTTTTGAAAATTATTCTAATGAACAACACTGGAAAAGCAGGTAATGTAAACTATGATCAGACTGCACATATACCTCCTACATCAACAGGAACTTTTCAAGTTGAGCATAACAAGGGTTAATGTGATGCAATAGGGAACTATTAAATATGCGTTTTAGCTGTAAAAGGCCAATTCAGTTGGTTAGTGCAACATCATAAGAGTCTATACAAAGTACACTTTCTTAGAGTTGTCATACACTGCGCTTTTCCGTTTCGAAAAGTAAATTAAACTTATCCTTTACGATCACTTGTGTTCTTGGTCTTAAGATTTTTCTTAAAGGAAAACATTGAATAGATAGATATTTTGAAAATCTTGGTCTATTACAAGCATTTATTGGTTTTCACCAATATTTTCCAAAGCTTTTTTCTTGAGGGTGTTAACCATTATCATGCTGATCCCAGAATATTCCTGTTTCGGCAGGAGGTAGACAAAGATCAGCCTGCACATGAGTGCAGTCTGATCATGATCTACACCTACTTATCCCCTTTCAGCCCGAGTTTTTTTAATATCAATTTTCAAAAGAAATATTGACCCTATTAAGATCTTCCAGTGCTGTCAGTCCTTTGATTTTAAAGCAATTCTGTATAAAATTTAATTGAGCATGACAAGGGTTAATAAATAAGATTGTGAGGAAATGGGTTAAATAATTTCATGCAATTTTATCTAAAATCTGTGCTCTTCGGTAAGACATCAGAGAGGAGAAAAGAAAAACAACAAATTATATCCAACATGTTATATATTTCTACAAAACTGAAAGGTTGCAATATCAAATAATCAGATCTGTTAACAATGCCCATTAACAATTAAAAAACAATTCAGTATAATTAACATGATTTCAATTTCAACTACAGCTATCACAAACTGCGATTATACCCCTCACCAGGACCTTGTCACAAAAAGTTAATATAAATGCACAAAATAGTTTCAAAATAGAATCCTCTGTGACCTTGACCTTTGTAACGGTACACATACAGGGCACCTAGGATCATGGTCAAGTCTTGTATTAAGTTTCATGGTCCACAGAAATAAACTAGAAGCGATTGAGCACCTGTACCGCTCCACAGGCCTGATTGTACTGATTAAGCTTTGATTGATTGATTGAATTGAGCTTAACGCTGCTTTTAACAGTATTTCAGTCATATCGCAGTAGCTGGAGGACCTAACAATGGATTCCTGGTATTTCTCGCACCAGTACTACCACTACATCCTTTCCAAGCCTCCAGCCGCTATCTCACTTAGGTTTACGATTATCCACCCAATTGGGAGAGCCAAATGTCTGAAAGAATATGTGCCACCGCCAGGGATCGAACCCATGACATCCCATGATTGAAGATTAGGAATCTGGCATGCTACAGACTGCGCTATGAGAGTGGCTCACTGATAAGGCAAAAGGTGTTTTCAGGAATCATATTCACCATGTGTGACAAAGAAATCTTGACCTTTTCATTGTTTTACAAAATTCAATTCATTTACCAAGTCAGATGAAAAAGCTGTTCACAATTTCTGAAAAAAAAATTACTGTATACCATATGTGGACATAACCAACCATAAAAGCCATATTTTAAACGAATCAAAATTAATTGATGGAATCTGAAAAGAAGTCACCTGAGGATCATTCAAATGAAATTTTGTTGAAGCCCATTGACTGGTTTCTAAAAAAAAGAATTTCAAAGCTTTCACAATATATGGTAATTGGCCATAATCAAAATTCATTGAAGGAATCTGATAAAGGGTCACCCAATGATCATTCCTGTAAAATTTGGTTGAAATCCATCCATTGGTTTCAGCGAAGAACATTTTTAAAGGTTTCACCATATATGGAAATTAGCCTTGCTCATTAAAGTCATGTTTTTCTTTTAAGGAATCAGATAAAGGGTCATTTCTGTGAAATTTGGTTGAACTCTGTTAAGTACTTTCTGATGAGAAGATTTTCAAAGTAAAAATTTACGGACGGACTGACAATGCCATGACAATAGCTTGCTGGCTTTCAGCCAGAGAAGCTAAAACTTATTAAGTTGAAAAGCAGATAAACCTTAAACTCTCTACAGAAAGTTCAGATATGTTGATAGGCAGTTACAACTGTTTCACATTTAACCATTGATATGTGATATCAAATATACACAAGTATTATGTGTAAATTTCAGTTCAATATTTTGGAAATACTGCTCTCAACAACAAATTACAAGTTGGAGGGGAAATAATTTGGGAAATCATATTTGTAGGATCAATGATATTTTCAATGTGTAATTTCATATATTCACATGTGTTAATTTCAGAGCAATCAATGCAGTACAATAGAAACTAGACATTGTTGCAAAACAGACTAATATCCCCCAACAACACTTGTCCATATACAAGTGCTATCTGCCAAAGGGCCATAACAAAAAAATGGACTTTTTTATTAAAGGGCCATTACTCAGTCAAAAACCAATGGACCATAACCAAAATACGATATGTCTGTCTTTTACTGTTTTTCTGTGAAATCCATCCTATGGTTGCCGAGAAATTGAGCGGACATGATTTTTCACCAAATTTTTCACTTCGTCAAAAATCAATAGACCGTAACGAAAATGGAATATGCACATCTCTGCTTGATATTGATTATAACAGTGAAGTTTGAATCAAATCCGTCCAATGGTTGCCGAGAAATTGAAAAAGCTACAGACAGACGCACGGACCGACAGATCGACTGACAAGATGACTCCTATATACCCCCCAAATATAATTTTCGTGGGTATAAAAATCTAGATAAAATCTACTTATTGACAGAGAAATAGCCGGCCAGCCAGGGCGATTCCAGTATACCCCTCTCCACGTCATGGTAGAGGGGTATAAAAACAATAAAAGTTACTGTGGCTTAGGCTTCATCAAACTCATTACCAGAGGGCAAATTGGAAGGAATTACAGACAAACATTTAAGGTTTATGAAATTTTTTTCAACTTTCTGGCTAGAAAGCATAGTATAAAATGAAACACTTTGACAAAAGGCAAAACTGCTTTTTGAAAGCAACATCTCCTTTTTGTCACATTGTTCCTTTTAGTAGTCTTTCTTTAGTGCTATTAAATTGCTGAAAGTGTGGTAATGGACTAAGCGAAGAGACTGTTTCAATAATTAGCAGGTAACTTGTCTACTGTATCACACCTTGAATAAGTGACCTATATGACAAACAAGAAACATCTAAAAATTCCACAAACATTAATTCGACATTGATCTGCACTGTACACTCAGCATTTGTGTTACTAGGTATTAACCCATTACCAGGCAAGAGAATTTTAGACTGGTCTAAATTGAAAGGAGTTGCAGGTGACAATTTAATGTTTATGAAATTTTAGATATTTTCAACTTTCTTGGTAGAAAATATTGTGTAAAATGAGCAATAAGCAATTTCTTAATTTTACACAATGTTTTCCCAGTTGTTTTTCTTGAGAGGCGTCAAAAAGCGTCATTGTGTTGGAATGGGTTAATAGGGCATTTATTAAGCTATTCCGAAAAAAATCATTGTGGATACTTAAGAAATTGTTACATGATGACTTTTCCCCTGAAAGACCAGAAAATTTCAAATGCATGAAGTTGTCTTCTGAAGCTTCTTTGAGTTTTGACAAGTTTATGATTTTATTGTCTAGTAATGGGTTTATTAACCCTTTCTGGTTCAAACCTGGCATTTTACATCACTGTAATTTCAAACTTGAGAAAACATTGTGGAAAAAGAAGAAATAGCTTGTAATAACCAGTTTCTTCTTTCCCACAATATTTTTTACCACATAGGATGGTTATTTTTCAAATTGTCTCCAATTTTCATCATTGTCTTCAACCTCTTTTGATTTGGGCCAGTCTAAAATTTCAAAAACAGGCAAAGGGCTAAACCATCCCCACACACTCCAGCTTTTATACCATCGTAAAGAAAAAACTTTGGAAATGAGGACATTGCTTGTTTTCTTCATTTACTGCGATTTATTAATTCCTTAAGACAAAGATCTTCAGAATTCCGTCAATCATGATTTTTTTGTTTTACAACTCCTTTACATAACCTAAAATATTTTCTATCAAATAAGATGTTTTGTTTTGATTTGTACTTACTTTACAATGCCATTTGTTACTCCTTTGAGTTTGGGCAAGTCTAAAATTTTGAAAAGCTGTAGGGAGTTAACCATAGTTTTCTGTCACCAAAGAAAAGTTTAGCAGAAGGTCAACACAAGACAATTTAAAATCGATGAAATTTTAGTTTTTAGAACTTTCTCGGTTTAAAACCTTGTGGAACATGAAGAAATTGCTGGGTTCAAGCAATTTTTTTTCATTTTACACAATGTTTTCTTGTTTTTCTTCAAGGGGGTCAAAAAGCTTCATTTTGTGGGAATGAGTTTATAACATTTCAAATCTAGAAACAGTTAAAATCAATGTATCAAAAATCTTAACCCTTTCCTGTATAATCACTGGTCTTTACGTCCATGCAATTTTATGCCTAAGAAAATATTGTGATAAAAGAAGAAATTGCTTGATACAAGCAATTTCTTCTTTTACCACAATATTTTCTACCACACAAAATCGTTTTGTTTCAAATTGCACTCACTTTTCATTGTCGTCTGCAACATGTTTCAAATTGGGCCAGTCTAAAATTCTGAAAACAGGAAAGGGTTAAAACACATCCTTTATGTCATGCATCATTATTTCTATCACTTAGCATTATTAGTTTTGAGAACAATACAACAACATTACTATTCTAGCATAACAATTGTAAATAGTAGATAACATAAGTAAACTAAACTAATGGTATATATCATTTCTCTACAAACTAATTGTGATTCACTGAATCATATGTTTTCCATGTTAATCATAACTAAAGAAAAGTTTAGCAGAAGGTCAACACAAGGGTTTTAACTATATTATGCGGGAATTGTGGGTAGTCGAACGTGGCGGACATTGTTTTTCTCCGATGACAAAATTTAGCTGAAAAACCAAGATTTGGAACTTTAAAGCAACTGCCATTGCCAAAAGAAGCTTTTGAAAACACTTAACAACAAGATGACAACGTTTTACACTGGTAAATACGCCTCACTTTGTGAGAACTTTGCTGAAAATGCTAGAAAACGTAAATGTAGGTCAGCCAGCGACACGTCGCAACAAAACAGCCCCGAATCGCCTCATGCAGATTTAAACCTAAACTCGACAGTACCAACAAAACATCAATTCTCCAGCATGAATGTCGATGATAAGCTTGATTCTCTATTCGATATGATGTCTGCATACGGACCATTACATTTGAAACTAGACACTATTACTCAAAGCCTTTATCACTCAAAGGCCATTGATGATGTAAATGAGGCCCGTCTTCGACTTCTAGAATACAAAAGTATCGAAATGGAAGCCCGCCAGCTGAGGTCTAATCTGATAATTTCTGGTATCCCCGAGCCGGCTGGAGATGAAAATTGTCAAAATACCATTCTAAGGTTCATCGAGTCTCGCCTTGACGTGGATATAGACACTATCCAGATCGCTACAGCATATCGTATAGGACGGCGCAGAGTGTCTCGTGCTCGTTTAAATGCCAGACACAGATCTATTCTCGTAACCTTCATCAACCCATATCAAGCAGATAGTATCATAGAGAAGGCTTACCAGCTGAGGGGTACCGACTTTGGTATATCACGGGACTATCCACGCGAGATTAGAGAGGCGAGAAAAGAACTGTGGTCAGATTATAAAGCGGCGAGGGATAGATTTGGATCTCGCCAAGTCAAACTGGCTTATCCTGCGGCGATCGTTATCAAGGGGGAAACAGTAAATGATCTTTTCCCAAACTGGCACCAGGTACTCCGTGGATCCAGGAATTCAGACGTACAGGCCCGGACACAATTACGATACAAACATTTGGTTGAACAATCGCTCAAACCAACAGGACCGGCGGAGAAAACATTTGAACCACGTACCAACGTGACTGATCACGAGTCGCACGGTACTCACGATGAAATTATCATCCCGACTAACCCAGACCAGACAGAGCAGACTAGTGAACCACTCTCAACTCATATTGCTAGTCAGCGTCCTGGTTACCTGCTTGACGTACATCCTATACTCTCTAGTCAACATACCCCGCCACCATCGTCCCCAGTTAAGGATATGGATGTCCAGATCAGTCAACCAGCCCAGGATCCAGACCCGGTCATAGATCAGCCTGGTCAGTCAACATAGGGTCACGCGGGGAACGTGGCCTTTTGCGATAAGTGTATACTCCTGCCATGCTCATCTAATGTCACACACTGTAAACATCTACCAGAATATACTGTGAATTCGTGTACCAATCATGCTCGATTCTGTTTCTCACCAACAAACCCAGATAAAAACCAGAACTTTTCACCAGCAACAGATTACGCCAGTATAGACAATGACTACTCAGTAAAATCCACTGTAAAATCGGTCACAAAAAATGATATGCATCTTATAAATAGCCAAAAGTCGAACAAACCTGACCTTTCAATAGCATCATTGAACGTTTGTGGACTAAAAGCTAGAGTTAACTATCCAGAATTCATAGATTGTGTCCAAAAGTATTCCATTTTCTGTGTCTTAGAAACTAAGCTAGACAAGTTTGATGTTATAGACTGTCCCAATTATACTTTCTTTTCTAAGCCCAGATCAGATACCTACAAACGTAAGTCCGGAGGGATTGGATTTTTCGTCCGAAATGATATTGTCCATCAAGTTGAAGCACTAGACTCAGATTGCGAGTACGTTTACTGGTTGAAGTACATAGACCAAGATCAGAACAATGTTATAATAGGCGGTGTATACGTACCCCCTGAACAATCGCGTTTTCATAATGCAGACGAATTATTTACTTTTGAATGTGACGTCACGAGTAAATGTGCACAATACGACCATGTCCTAATACTTGGTGATTTAAATGGACATACCTCGGATTTACCCGACTTTGTTGAAAATGACGATTTTTTGAATAAGCACATCGATATTGATGAACAAAATGAACCATTATTGGATGTTAATTGTTTATTAACAGATCTAAATATATCAACTAAACGACATTCAAAGTGCAAAAAAGTCAATAATATTGGCAAAACATTTTTGAACATCTGTAAAACTAGTGATTTACTGATCCTTAATGGAAGAATGGGAAAAGATCGCGGGATAGGAGCTTTTACTTTTAGAAATACGTCAGTTATAGATTATGTCGCAGTATCTTATAGCATGTTGGCATTTTGCTCTGATTTTAATGTTATTGAAACAGACCCTTTATTATCTGACGGTCACTGTCTCCTATATGTAAAACTATCAATTCAAGAATCACCTTCTAAACCTAAAAGCATATACAATTCTGGCACATGTAAATGGCAAGAAACAAAGAAAGAAGGATTTCTATTGAACATAGACCAAAATCGAGTTCAAGAAATCGATACTTTACTTAATTCATCTGATTATCAAAATCCAAAATTGCTAATTGACTCCATAAATGAAAAGATAAGCAAATTATTCCAAAATGCTTCAAGTAAGACATTTACCCCTAAAACCTTTAATCCTAATTTTAAATCAACACAACAGAATAATTCGAAGCCTTGGTTCGGGCCTCAGTGTGATCTCGCACGGGGAAAATACCATTTGGCGCGTAAAGAGTACAATTTATGTAGGACTTCACTAAATAAACAGCGACTTAATACAGCGAGTAAATCGTATAAACAAACGATAAGATATTTCATTCATAAACACAAGTATACTAACGAGAAAAAAATACGCGCCCTGAACAAATCAAGGCCGAAGGATTATTGGAAATTGTTAAACAAATTAGTTACACAGAAGCAGTATGATACGCCAAGCTTGGACCAATTTTATGAACATTATCGGGATATAAATAGTTCGTCTAACCAATCCGAAGAAATTCCGGAAGTGAATAATATTGATTCCAACTCTAACATCAATACAAATAGTCTAAATGAACCTATAACAGAACAAGAAATTGACAAAATGATAAATAAAAGCAATAATGGCAAATCACCCTCTCCACATGACAAAATTCTAAACGAATATATAAAATCAACAAAACCCTTCATGATACCTATCTATAAGAAATTATTTAACATTATATTGGATACGGGTGAATTGCCCGATTCCTGGCTAATAGGGACTATAAGGCCAATTTATAAACATAAAGGTTCTACTATGGACGCAAATAATTATAGACCTATTACAATATTAAGTTGCCTTGGTAAATTGTTCACGGCAATCCTTAACGAAAGAATTAATAATTTTCTGGGCGAAAATGACTTACTACTTGAAAACCAGGCCGGATTCCGTGCTAAATATTCCACAATTGACCATATATTTACCCTGTATACACTCGTCGAAAAATTGCGTTCGCAAAAGAAAAAGTTATTCTGTTCATTTATAGATTTCTCGTCTGCTTTTGATTCAATCTGGAGAGCCGGACTTTGGCAGAAAATCTTCAACGTCGGTATTAAAGGAAAGATTTTCACTGTAATTCGAAACTTATACTCTGGTATCAAATCATGTGTTTCCGTAAATGGCGAAACTTCAGCTTTTTTCCCCAGTTATAACGGTGTCAGGCAAGGTGAAAATCTTTCACCGATCCTTTTTTCTCTGTACATGAATGATCTAGAGCAATATCTGAACAAAACCAATGACGGGATTAAACTTGAAATAACCGAAGACCAAACTATACTCTATGTACAACTGCTTGTCCTTCTTTATGCAGACGATACTATTATTTTCAGCGACAATGAAAAATCGTTCCAATCGCTATTAAACCAATTCAATGACTACTGTCAAAAGTGGAAACTGAAAATAAATATGTCTAAAACAAAAATAGTGATATTCGGCACAAATAGACCGCAAAAATATAAATTTGATATAAATAAAGAGAAAATAGAAATTGTGAAATCATATAAGTATCTCGGTGTATACTTTTCTTCGTCTGGTAGCTTTTTAAATTGTATCCAACATAATATAAACCAGGCCAGGAAGGCACTTTTTCAACTCTTTGTAAGGATATCGAATATTGATCTACCATTTGATCTCCAATTAAAATTGTTCGATTCCACCATTGTTCCAATTCTAACTTACGGATGTGAAGTATGGGGATTTGTTAAAACTGATATTATTGAACAATTTCATTGTAACTTCCTTCGTAAAATAACAAAAACAAAAAGAAGCACTCCGCGATATATGTTATACGGCGAACTAGGAAGATACCCTCTTGATGTTGAAATTAAATCACGAATGATAAACTTTTGGTCAAAACTAGTTAACTCCAAACATTCAAAAATCTCGCACCGTGTCTATCAACACATGATCACAAACAATTTGGAAAATAAATGGACAAATGAAGTAAAGAATATTCTTAACATTACAGGTAATGCCTATTTATGGCTCGGGCAAGATTTGCTAGTTAATAAAAATACACATAAGCTAGTTAAACAAACATTGATAGATCAATTTAAACAAAATTGGTACGCACAAACACAATTGTCACAGAAAGGTAAACTATACTCTTGTTATAAACTTAACTTCGGCATTGAAAATTACTTAATTACATTACCATCTCAACTAAGAATTCCAATGTTACATTTCAGAACTGGTAATCATAATTTTCCAGTCGAAACTGGCCGCTGGAGAAATAACACAAATAGCACCATTGCCAATTCAGAACGCAAATGCACACTTTGCAAATCAGGTGATGTTGGTGATGAAATGCACTACCTCTTGATTTGTAATAGATTTAAAAACCAGAGAATTAAGTATATAAACAGAAAATTTTATAAGTCCCCGAATATTCTGAAATTTCAAGATATTATGAATTTAACTAACAAAAGAGAAGTCAATAACGTTGCAACTTTCATGAAATTGATTATCTCTTACTTCGAAAATCGAACTTCTACTCGATGATACACGATTATACTACCTTTTCCCAATCTTCTACGCGTTTTCTTTTTTCGATCAGTATATTTATTTGTAAACGTTGTTATTGTAAGCAGTCATCTATGACGTGAATACGTCGATACATTTTAAAATGTTTTCATGTAGTTTTCTTATAATGCAAGGCATGGACAGTCCGCTTTCCCCATCTGTTCATACAACCCAAGCAGCTTTTTGTGTATTTCACTTGTTCACATGTTTTTGCAATTTGTTACATGTATAACATAATTGTAAATTGTGAGGAAAATAAAGGTATTTGTATTGTATATTTGTATATTTGCAATCATGTATTTGAAATATACAAAAAAAGAGAGAAAAAAACATTCAGGGACAACACATTGAACCCACCAAAATTTCGCATTTAGCTGTGACCTTGACCTCAGAGCTGTCTGAAAATTTCTTTCAAAGGATACATCAGCTCATAAAAGAGAACAATTTAATACAATAGTTATTTTGAAATCCATCCATGGTCTGGTAAGGCTCAATTTGCTTGATTGACCTCAAGTTGTGACCTTGACATTATCCAAAAATTTCTTTCTTGTGGTATGTCTACTCAGAATGGAGAACTATTGTGCCTAGTTATTATGAAATCCATCTTAAAATATACAGCATATACTCTGGACGAGCTCAATTTTAAAGTTTTACCTAGAACTATGACCTTGACCTTGAAGTTGTCCAATAATTTCTTTCACCTAACATATCTACTTATGATGGAGAATAATTGTGCCATGTTGTTATGAAATCCTTCCATATATCTTGGAGATATGCTCTGGACAAATATACACACACATACACCAACTTGTGATTGAGACAACTATGTCTTCCTCATTGCAATCAGGCTCAACAAAAAACATGATTTCACATACAAATATTTTCTTATGTGTCAAAAATGTTTTCAGGCAATTTTGATACATAATTTTTTAAACATACAAAATAAAATTCAAGTTAGAACATGACATTTTCATCAATAACATTTGTGTACAAATTAAACATTAGGATCAGTCTGTCAAAATTGGATTCCAAATCTGGAAAGATTCCAAACACGATTATAAACATAACCCTTGTATTTATTACTAGTAAGTTACTCTGTGTGGTAATGTCAATTATGCTATTAATTTCATAGGACTCATACACAATACAAAGAATTTCATATAACGATTTAACAAAAATGTCAAACAAAGTGTCAGGATTTGAACATAAACATAATATATAAAATATCAATTCCACAATCGCGCTTTTTGACACCCTTAAATAATACAGTCATGGAAAACTTTGAGAAGAAAGGTGTTTTTTTTCAATAAAGAATATCAAAAACAATCAGTAACAAATATACCAAGACATTTAGTTATCAAAAATTACTTCAAATATATTACAACAATATTACATTAAATCAAATAGTCCATGGATTTAAGTTGAAAATTTTTCAAACCAAACATTAATTAATGTTTTACCTTACAAAGTATTACCTTTTACAAGTTATAACGAAATATGGAAAATTTAGACTGGTCTGAGTTAAAAGTGTTACAAACATTTCAAAACGTATGAATCTTAAGCTTGGCTTTTTCAGAGAAAACCTGAGGTTTGGTGTTGTCATTGTCTAAAAGAACGACATTTTTTAATATCTCTCGTATTACTGAACACATTTTAATTGAAAATCTGAATATGTATTCACTACTAACCCAATATCAGAAGACAAAATTTTACACTTGTTTAATTTGAAAGGAGCTACAAACACATATTAAGATTTATGAAATTTTAAATTTTTTTACTTTATGGATAGAAATTATTGCGTAAAATGAAGAAATTACTTGTATCAAGCAATTTCTTCAGTTTAACCACTATTTCCAAAGCCTTTTTCTTGGGGAGTGTCTTTGTGTGGGAATGGGTTGAAATAGCAATCAATACCGACAAGGAGGATAGCTCTAAATGCATTTTTCAACAAATCATGTCCATTTTTGGACATAAAAGTTTTATCCACTTTGAAGCATTTGAAGAGCCACATGTGCTCTTGTTAATAGAATACACCTAACTGGTTAGAAAACATCATGGAGAAAGTAGAAATTACTTGTTACAAGCAATCTTTTTTTTTTCTGAGCATTATCCTTTGTAAAAGGTAATCAAAATGTGGGATTGTGAGTATTGGATTAAACTGATTTTGATAAAATGAACATAAACAAGAAAACATTGATTCCCACATCACAAAAATCAATTCACATCTTATGACTGGTTAAGTATAAGTTTATATACATGCTTTAGTGGATTACTCATATCAAATTCAGTCTACAAGAATCAACAATGATTACAAAATACAGTTAAATCCTATAAATGGCAATCACAAATTAATCAATATTTTTTAAAAGCACATGTAACAAGAAAGTGTAACGATCAGGAGCTACTTGTATTATAAACCTTATTTTTTTGCATAAAGCTAATTTCAAAATGTTACTATCAGGGATGTTATTTAGAAGATTCCACTGTACATAATTCAGAAGATTCAACTGAACATAATTCAGAAGATTCAACCGTACATAATTTAGGAGATTCCACTGTACATGATTTAGAAGATTCAAGACAACATGTACATGTATTTATATTGCCTAGTAACATTTTTGTTTAGCTTACATATTTAATTTGGTAAAAAAAGAGGTATGAATTACCTGTTCAGAGTTGAAATTCATACCAAATGTTCACCTAATATTTCCAGTCAAGACTAGTCAGAGTTTAACCCATTCCCACACAATTCCTCCTTTTTAAGACCCTCAAGAAAAAGTTTGTAAAACATTGTGGAAAACATTATGTCACATTAATCTTGGTTACTAATAAAAATGACCCTGACGATATATTTGCAAAGTAATGATGTTTGATATTTTTTGTTGGTGGGTGGGGGGAGTTTAAAAAGCAAAGCAATAGGACTATGATAATAATTGAAAGGTGAATTCACATTCTAGAGGTATATTAAAATACATAATAGCATTAACAATATATTTACAAATTGAACTAAAAAGAATTATTCTTTCAAATATATATGTAAAAATCAAAGAACTGAAAGTCCTGAAAATTGCCATTCTTTGAGTAATTAGACCATGCAAGAGGTGTTAATGAAACACATATCCTCAGACCTGGATAATATCGATCTTTGAAGTGCTGGGTCCTTTTTTAGTTGTTTAAAATTTAAGATAATAGTACTACATAAATAACTATCTTTGGGTTTTCTGATAACTTATTGAACAGCATGAGTTTGTTTGTCTGTTTGAATGGAGTTTAATGTCCCTTTTAACAATTTTCAATCATATTGAAGGGGCTGGAGCACCCAATGGATTCCTAGTATATCTCGCACCAGTACTACTATTACATCCTTTCTTAGCCTCCAGCTGCTATCTCACTTAGGTTTATGATTATCCACCTATTAGTGAGAGACAAATGTCGGATGGGATATGTGCCTCCGCTGGGGATTGAACCCATGACAACCCATGATTGAAGATTCTGATGAGCTACCAACTGCTCTTTGATGGCAGTGAACAGCATGAGCTTTGTATGCATATACCCTAAGGTGCAGGAAGGTAAATAACAACCCTCACTTGAAAAGAGACAAAATTGATATGAAAATGAATTTAGAGTTATTAGCTTTGAGTTTAGAGTTTACACTTCCTTTTCTTAAGAAAATGCCCTGAGCTATAACAGATATTTTACAAAATAACAAGCTGACTCTATTATAAAAGTCTGATTAGTCTGAAAATTAATCACTTAAGAAATGAAGAGAATATTTTTTGTTTTCATGGAGGTATGAACCAAAAAAACTAATCACACTGTATGAATATGCAAAGCGTATTCATACAGTGGATTAGTTTTTTCGGTTTATACCTCCATGAAAACAAAAACATTCACTTTATTTCTTATTGTTTAATAGCACTGAGCGAAAAGAGCAAAAATTTCACAAATTTTGATACTTTTTGGTATGGGACTATTTTGTGCACAAGCATACAAAATGACTGCGTGCTCAAAATTTTGTTCATGGAGTTATGAATATTTTTTTTCGACCAACCAGAATGCCGTTTTTGATAGAAGAAACTAGAGATTAAATTATATTTGTATCAAAGTACAATTTGGTTGAAAGGTTTAGGAACTTGAGTTTAAAAGTGTCAAATTAAGAATGTGCATCCGCAGTTTCATTTAAAGGGTCTATTTTCACAGCAACATAAATGTCTGTTAAAGTTCGATAATTCCAAGTTGTGTCAAAATCAATTAATCCGAGTTCTAAAGTAGAAATGCTTCAAAAAACCATATAGTTTCCATTCAAAAGATAAAACCCATCAGTCCACTTTCTTGTGTTTTCCAACAGAATCTCCTATTTTTTTTTACCCATTACTAGACAACAAAATTTGAGACTGGTCCAAAATGAAAGAAGTTACAGACAACAATTTTAAGTTGATAATATCTGAGAAATCTTTTTTGGGGGGGGGGGATAGAAAACATAGTGGATAATGAAGAAATTGTTTGTCACACGCAATTTGTTCATTGCCCGCAATGTTTTTCCAATTTTTTTTCTTGAGGGGCGTCAAAAAGTGTCATAGTGTGGGATATGGTTAAGAGATTATCCTCATGGCTGTGTAAAAATATTCTATGAGCCTTCCAATGAAAATGATTAATTCATCTCACACACACAAAAAAAAAAAATGAAAAAAAAATCCCTAAAAGCCTCTGTGAACACAAAAAAATATGCAATTCAATTTTACTGAAAATAGCTAAATATCGTTTTCTAAGTTACAAGAGTATTCCTCGGATATTAGTTGTTCACAGGTCCATTACACAGATGCATTAGATGATTGGATGGTAACAATTTTAAACTAAATTTATACACCTCTAAACCCATTCTGTGGGTACTTATTGGAATTGTCTTATTTAGAGTTTCAATTGAATATCCACAACAAGGGGTTTCATAGAACAAATACATTTTGAAAGTAACATTAACCTGTTATCCAGACCTCTAAGGAACCATGAAGTCTCAGAAATCCACTATACAACTTAACCTCTTAAATGACAACACATCCTCTCTACTGACCAAAAAAAATCTGATATTTAAGAATTGCCATTTTAAAAATAAAAATTAAACAATTGTATGGTTTTGTCTATTAACAAAATACATATTTGAACTTTGTCATGTTTGTTTGAATGGGGTTTATCACCACTTTAAATAGTATTTCAGTCATGTCGCACGGCAAGAACAGCTAATTATGGATGCCTGTTTTTTCTAACATCAGCACTACCACGAGAGACGATTTAACAACACAGGGTTTATTGATGCTAATGCTTTTAAATACATCCAGTCTACTACCTGAAAACTTTTGTTTTTGTGGAAGGAATTTTGATAATGGTCGCTTAAAGACTGTTGGGGCCATATTTCTCAAAAAAAAGATTCCTTTAATCTCCATTAGAATTATATACAGACCCCTCTATCAGAGTAAGTCACAAGCCCTCTATGAAAAGCTTGCAGAAAAGTAAATGAAAGCAGATTTCAAACTTATCTTATGTTAGCAAAGCAAAATATACCATGATTAGATAGCCGATAGTTCCAAGATATCTTGATTGGTCCAAAATGACAAATGGTGCATTTTTGAGACAAATACGACATCCAAAAACAATTTTTAGGTGCAATTTGGACATACAATGAAAGGAAAAAAAGATCTGTTCGTGAAACACAATGCCCCTGCTGTACATGGGGCTTTTTTGGTGTTTGACCTTGGTATATGACCTTGACCTTATCACATGACCTTGACCTTGACATGAGGAGATGCGTATAATGGAGATGTATCATCATGCCAAATATGAGCATTTTATCTCGAATAGGCTGGTAGTAATTGGCAATGTTAAGTTTTTTGGTTAAATTTTGCAGACAGACAGACGGACAGATGGACAAAGGCAAAACAATATGCCCCAAGCTTTTGATGCAGGGGCATAAATGTTTGAAATTGGGAGCAATAGCACCTTTAATGAAAGTGGTAGCTTAACCTATTCCCACACAGTGACACTTTTGGACACCCCTTGAGAAAAACAATTGGGAAAACACTGTGTAAAATGAAGAAATTGCTTGTAACAAGCAATTTCTCATTTTACACAATGTTTTCTGTACAAAGAGTTGAAAAAATCCAACATTTCATAAACTTTAAATTGTCGTCTGTAACTTCTTTCAAATTGGATCAGTCTAAAATTTTATTGCGTGGGAATGGGTTAATACAGGTGGTTGCATGAGCAAGATTCACTGCATTTTTTTGCAAAGAAAAGTTTAATGATCTACTCTTCAACCTTATTCAATTCATCAGGTAATGAGTCAGTTTAAAACACATAAGTTTATGTTGATACATACGGTATACATTGATAATAGATGATTAGGGAGGGCAAGTAAAACTTTAAAGCTGCAATTTTAGAGACTAGACTTAACTACAATAAAATGGTAAAATATTATGCATTTTGATGGAGGAGTTCAATTTTTGAAGAAATTGAAAAATGAAACCAGATCAAAATAAAGCTTTAAATTGTTTGGGATTACTTCATTAATCAATTTGCATATTTGTCTCATAATTCAACCCATTACCACACAATGAGGCTTTTAGACGCCCCTCAAGGAAAGCAATTGAGAAAACATTGTGGTAAATGAAGAAATTGCTTGTAACAAGCAATTTCTTCATTTTCCACAATTTTTTCTACCCAGAAAGTTAATAAAAATCAAGAATTTCATCAACTTAACATTGTCATCTGCAACCCCTTTCAATTTGGACCAGTCTGAAATTTGGCATCTGGTAATGGGTTAAGACAAGATAAAAATTCAAAATGACAAAAAATACATTCTTTAAGACTCAAGATGCATTGCACATGCCACAAAGATTTGTTGTTTCTGGTGAAAATTTCCACTCTTTGAAGGGACATTGTTCCTCATAATAACAGTGAAAAAGCACTGATACAAAAAAAAGATTTTGAAGGTTTCTTTTTACCCCATTACTACACAGTCCTACATTTTTATGACCCAGTTAAAATATAATTGTTGAAAGCATAGATGAAAAATATGAAAGTGCTCTAAAATTGGAATACTAAAAAATTATTATACGGTCATGGGTTAAGGAAAATACTGAGGGGGAAATAAAGAGAAAATGCCTATAAATGTAAAAAATTCTTATTTCTTAATTGTATGAAACATTATTTCTAGTCAGTTACCGCACAATATGGAAAACTTTGTGGGAAAAGGATGAATCACTTGAAACAAGTAATTTCTCCTTTTTTCAATAGTTTTCTATCCTAATTGGCACTAAATTTCCAATTTTAGCAAAATTTGAAATGACGTTTGCAACTTCTTTCAAGTTGGACCAGTCTAAAATTTTGTCAACTGGTAATGGGGTTAAACTACATTAATATCAAATTCTTGCCAGGAACTTACTTAACTTTGGACAAACTTATAATTAAAACTTCTAAAAAAGTGTGACTAATTAATCTTTGTGGCATGTGTCTTGAATCTCTAGGGTAACTGGTGAGGATCTGGTTCGTTGATTGTGATGATGGCCTTCTCTAGTCGGTTGGCCTGGTTACTTTTCTTTGCCGTGTCCCGTACATAGTTTATGATTTCATCTTTCTTGATATCACATGTTAGCACCTAGATAAGTCAAAATTTATTGGATTAATATAAAAAGATAAACTAAATAAATATCAATGCATTTGTGAAAGAAATTTTTTTAAAAAATGTTTCAGTATAGAACAAGATATATTTGTGAAACAGTAACGGCCTTGAAATAGCATATTTTTAGGAGTTTGACCTTGGTAGAATACCTTCACTTTATTAAGTGAGATTGACCTTGATTTTAGCAAACTTTCTTTATAAAGAGGAACCCTCATACAAAATATGAGCATTGAACTTCAGTTAAGGGGTTACAGGGAAATTTTAAGGTAACAGTTACAAAATTGGACAGACAATCAGACTCAATCTTATCAATGCAAGGGGCAGAAAATCAAAATCTGGATACCTATTCATTGTCAAACTTACAGCTATTGTCTTTCAATGAAAGATTAATATCGATGTAAAATTAAGATCCCACAACTTACAGCAATTTTAGATATGTGTGTTGAGCTTGACCCTTTTCCACACAATCCAACATTTTTATGTGATAAGAAAACTGTTATAGGGAACAAAATGGGAAAAGATGAAATTATAGGTTATCTTTTTCCACAATATTTTCATCCTTTCCTTGAAAAATATTACAGATTTTATAACATAAAATTATTGTTTACATCGTCTTCCATCTCTTATTTTCCAAATCTTTTTCTTGAGCGTTGTAAAAAGTTGGGATTGAATGGGAAAGGGTTAAAATATTAAGATGTGACCTACCTGTCCACTGCGTGTAACTCCAAGAATACCCTGTGTTTCGGAGTTGAGTGTGGACGTAAAGATGACCTCAAGTGAGATTCTGGTTGAGCAGAGACACGAAGAGGTTTCCATATCACATAAATACAGGTAGCCATACTTGGTCAAAACAAACAGTAAACCAAACTCACAAGATACCTGGAACAATAAAAAAAATAAATAAATATTGATTAAAAATTTAAAAATGACACTCAAGAAAGAAGCTTAACCCATTCCAACACAACAAAATTTTAGACTGGTCCAAATTGATAGAAGATGCAGACGACAATTTAAAGTTGATAGAATTTTGAATTTCTTTGTCTTTTTTAATAGAAAACATTGTGGATAATGAAGAAATTGCTTGATACAAGCAATTTCTTCATTTTCCACAATGTTTTCCAAAGTATTTTTCTTGAGGGGCGTAAAAAGGGGGGCTTGAGTTGGAATGGGTTAAGAAAACATTATAGAAAATGAAAATTTGCTTGTTATAAGCATTTTCTGCTCAGTTCCTACAATGTTTTCTACCCTAAGAGGCCAAGGTTGATCTTTCTATCAACAGAAAGGTCTTACAAAAAGAAACACACATATGCTTGAACTTAATATGAGGCTGGTAATCCAAAATGTTAACAAAACAAAAGCTGAACACCCAGCCTGCATTTCTTATTCTGGAAAATATTTTTAATACAACATCCATTTTGATTTTATTTCTTTACATAATTTGTTGATGAGTGATCCTCAATATATCGATCAAATTTTATGAAATTCAGACATCAAACATCAGTGATAAAAGCCTGACTAATTTTTCCTTTGAAAATAGCAGTGAATTTGCATGAAATCAATCAATGTGTTATCCTAACTTATCCATGAATTCCATGAAACTGGAACAAAAAGTACTACAGATATAATCCTGACCAATATTTTTGGTAATGTCAGCTACTTGGTGTCCAAATTTTATTTTTATTACATAGTTTGGTTCTCAACATATCCATAAAATTTTAAGAAGTTCTGGCAAATAATTGCCAAGTTCTAGGCCTTACCCATATTTCCTTGGAGCAATTTTAAAAATAACGACCATATTGAAAATTCCAAGACCTTTTTGCATGACTAAACAATGATCTTTATTTTCCTCTCACACACAAGATCATCATTTACTTACATGAAGTGCAACAGGAAAATCATAGTGGTCGGCATCGTCATTAAACTGGATATGATCGTACGTGTTACGAGGAGCAAAATTACCCGATTTGTATGGACCAAGTTCTATCACATGAACCTGAGAGTAAGCAAGATGTGTTTGTTAAACACAATGCGCCCATCTTACATGTTTTTTTTGTTGGTTTTTTTGCGTTTGACCTTGGTATGTGACCTTGACCTTATCACTTGACCTTGACACTAGGAGATGCATATTATGGAGATGTATCATCATGCCAAATATGAGTGTTGTACCTTGAATAGGCTGGTAGTAATTGGCAATGTTAAGGTTTTTGGTTAAGTTTTGCAGACAGACAGACAACAGTAACACAATATGCCCCAAATCTTTCAATGCGGGGGCATAAAAATAGTTCAAATAAATCAGATTATCGAAACAAATCTAAATCTGTTTGCATTGACCTAGTTCTATCACTTTGACTTGAAAGTAATTACTGGATTGAATGAATCATGAAATCTAGCAAAAGTAATTGGCTTTTAAATGGTTTTATGCAACCTTGAACAATCCATTAGCTATATAAACCTATTACCAGACCATGAAACTTTAGAAGTTTCAGACGACAATTGTTAGATTTAGAGCAATTTCTTCATTAACCATAATGTTTTTCCTCTAAAAGACACGGATTGTTTTTAAAATCAATCAATTTAATTTTCATCTGCAACTTCTTTGAATTTAGATCATTTTATTGTCATGTAATAGGTAATTTTGTTTAATTCTTAAAAATATTTTTGATTGATTGATTGAATGGGGTTTAACACTGCTTTTAACAGTATTTCAGTCATTTGGCAGCAGCTGGATTTGTTTGTTTGTTTGAATGGGGTTTTACGCCGCTTTCAACAATCTTTCAGTTATATCGCGGCGGCTGGAGCACCTAACAATGGAATCCTGGTATTTCTCACACCAGTACTACCACTACATCCTTTCCTAGCCTCCAGCTGCTATCCCACATAGGTCTACGATTATCGACCCATTGGTGAGAGACAAATAGTCGGAAAGGATGAGTGCCGCCGTCGGGAATCGAACCCGGGACCTCTAGATTGAAAGTCCGACGCGCTACCAACTGCGCTATGACGGCGGCTGGCAGCAGCTGGAGCACCTAACAATGGATTCCTGGTATTTCTCACACCACTACATCCTTTTCTAGCCTCCAGCTGCTATCCCACTTAGGTTCACGATTACCCACCCATTGGTGAGAGACAAATATCGGAAAGAATATGTGCCACCTCCGGGGATCGAACCCGCCCAAACAACTGTGCTATGATGGCGGTGAATATTTTTTAAATTTATGACTTAACGATAAAAGGGTTAACCAATTACACACAATCATGCATTCTGACAGACTGAAATATAGAAAAAAGAAATATGGCTAGAGAAAATATCTTGGAAAAAGGAAAATTACTTGTAACATTTCTCACTATGTTTTCTAACCCACTTTGCATTTTTTTCCAATTTCAACACAATTACAACTTCTTTCGATTTGGACAAGTCTATAACTTTGTTTTCATGTAATGGACTAAGCAAAGACCTGACAACATTTATCATGGAATGAGCAATGCCTTCCTTTTTTCTGGTTTGTTGTTTGTGATGAAATGAAGCTGAGCAATTTAACTCATTCCCACACAACAAAATTTTAGACTGGTCCAAATTCAAAGGAGTTGCTGACAACAATTTAAAGTTTATGAAATTCTAGATTTTTCCAACTTTCTTGGTAGAGAACATTGTGGAAAATGAAGAAATTGCTGGTAACAAGCAATTTCTTCATTTTCCACTATGTTTTCCAAAGCTTTTATTTCCTTGGAGGCATTTAAAAGTGTCACTGAGTGGGAATGGGTTAAGTAATTTAATTCATTGATTCACTAAAAGATAACAGTTCAGTTGTATCTCAGATAATAATGTATAAAATTCCTTACTTTTCCTGTATTCTGCAGATCTCTCGACCCAACACAAAATACCGTGGACGGTAAGGCATTGCCGGCAAACTTATACGTGTCAAAACACACAGCATGACACGTGATACACTGAGTTATGTCCTCATCCAGATTATACAGCTGAGTAAATCCTGATATACGGTCCTCCTAGAAAATAATCATTCACTAGAATATAATCCAAAGCATGTTTAGTTAACAATGCTGCTAAAAATAATCCCTTATTACATCACAAAAAAGTTATAAGACTGACTATTAAGTTACAGTAGAACCTTGTCAATTTGAAATTCACTGGTTAGTAGGTATGTGTTCTTTTGTATACTACACATGGTCCAAACATTTTTCCTTCTTTATCTTTGTTAGAAAATCTGTGCAATTCAAACGTCAGTGGTTCATAGTTCATAACCTATTTCAAGTCCCAAAAGTATGATTGTAGCACAAATTCCTATGTTTAATTTGTAGGTGTGATTTATCCTATCATGGACTAACGAAGTATCACAAACCACCATGTAATCTATTGTCATATGCCTTTAACCCATTCCAACACAGCAAAATTTTAAACTGGTCCAAATTGAAAGAAGCCGCAGACGACAATTTCAAGTTGATGGAATTTTGAATTTTTTCATCTTTTTTGATAGAAAACATTGTGAATAATGAAGAAATTGCTTGATACAAGCAATTTCTTCATTTTCCACAATGTTTTTCAAAGCTTTATTCTCAAGGGGCGTAAAAAGGAGGGATTGAGTTGGAATGGGTTAATCAAAAGGGGCTGTTTTGTTTGTAATGTAGTTAATAAAGGCTTCAACGGCTATCACCGAACATTTCCTTTAAATTTCTGCACTCCCATTAATATCAGTTGTATTCATTATTGTGTGGAAATGGGTTAAAACACAGAAGGATTGAACTCCTAGATTTACATTCAAATGTGTAATTCACCCCAATACAAGTGATCAGAGAAATCCTAAGTTAATGAAATAGTATTGACAGTGCAGTTGTCATCATAGTGCACAAAAATACCTCTGTCATTACAGATGGTCTTAATATGGATTTTGGAATATGATCTCGATCAAACAGCAATTTATATCATCAAAGGGATAACTCTCAATTCATTTGTGTAAGCTAACCATCAAAACTGCAATTTACAACATCCAGGGGATAACTCTAACTGCATTTTTATAAGAATGATATCCATTTTAAACTTAGATCTTTGTTGACGATCTAGCATCTGACAGTATAGATGATGATGTTGTTTGTAGTGGGCTATCATGGTACCCGGGGCATATTTAAGCCACTTACTTCTGGTGTCAGCCCTGTAACAGCAAACCATTTCAAACTACTGTCTGCTTTATAACTTGTAATCTCACAGAAGGCAAGCCGACTGTGACGGGTAAACACTTTCTCTGGGAGTGAGTCTTCTGTAAAACACAAATCTTATATATCTAGTTTATTTGTAGGAAATAAGGAAAAGAATAAAGCACACTAAGGTGAAATAATCAACTTAAAAAGTATTATCAGTAGTCTTTCAGTTCACAAACACATCAATACTATGAAATTGTTTAACTCATTACCACACAGCAAAATTCAGACTGGTCCAAATTGAAAGGAGTTGCAAATGACAATTTAAAGTTAATGAAATTTTAGATTTTTTCAAATTCCTGTATAGAAAACATTGTGTAAAATGAAGAAATTGCTTACTACAAGTAATTTCTTCATTTAAGCCAATGTTTTCCCACTTGTTTTTGCTTTACTGTGTGGGAATGGGTTAATTAAAACCGGTACATCTGAATATTTTTTACAGAATATCGAAAAATTATATACAATAATTCATTGATAGCTTAAGATTAATGACCAATAATTAATTGATCAAAACAGTATTTCTAAATCATTCTGAATGGTATCCTTAAGTTTTACAAGAAGTATCATTATATATAGATCGACAATAACAGTGTCCAGGATCCTGAGAACTCAAAAATTAGCCAGGTACTCTTAAGTCTAATTTTAGGGTTTTCTTTTGGTGCTTTGATTTTTTGGACACCAGAATGTCCATTTTTCAAAAAAATTATGCTTGGCCATACCCGATGGCTTTGTCTCTTGCATCTTGATGGTTCAGCACGAAACAGTTGTAACTGCCAATTAACATATTTGCACATGGAACTGTTTTGCGCTAAACTATCGATTTGTTCTTTTTTTCCTCTATAGCAATATTGTGGTGTTTTGTTTACTATTTTAAATTCTAATTTGTCTTGTTTATCATAGTCCACAGTCATCCAATATTCAGGGACTCCTCATTTGAGGAAGGGACTCCCAAGTTATATGATAGGTGTTCCGTTGGGATTCTTGCCTAAAAAGTTAGTGTTAAACACTGTATAACACATGTAACCTCTTTAAATGGTTGAGAAAGGAATAGCCGAGTTCAAATTTCTAGATCTAAAACATGTAATTGATGGATCGCCGGCCAGCCAACTGACATTTGGTTGCCAAACCAACAAAGCCAACAATACTGCTTCAACATAAATGTTGGCCAATGTCAGAGTTCAAAGGTCACCTCCGGTCTAAAAGAATGATTTGATTGATTCAGGGGTAGGTAAATATAGATCCCAGGATAGCAAATAGTATGTGCCTTTCTACCTTTAACCATTTACCATAAAATCATGCATTTGACTCATCTAAGAGAATAAGCTATCAAATACACAATGAGAAAAGAACATACTGCTTGTGACTTGCTTTCAATATTATTAAAATCTTTTATATCCATCTGGCTTTTCATGAATTCTAATTCACTTTAAATTGTCATCTGAAACTTCTTTTAATTTGGACCAGTCTCAGTTTGTGTTGTCTGTTAATAAACACAGTTCAATGATGGAAATAATTCTTATTTTTCAACTTACTTCCTTTAAAGACTGCCCAATGGTATACAGCTGTATCTGTTACCATGGCAATTATTTCTGTATTCAGCCAGGTCCAGTACACCACAGGATCATGTATTTTAGTGGATGTCAGTAGCAGCTTTGTTTCCACATTGAACACTTCAAATCTCTGATCAGCTGTATATATGTATAGACACAGAATCTTTGTAATTCAGAGTTCATTTATAACCAAATTTATACTAGAGCAGCTTGAGCACCTATATCACTCCACTGGCAAGATTTTACTGATTTAACATCCAGTTGGGGGGAGAGGTAAATTTTTGTTTGTTTATCATTTTTTTATGGGAAGCAACTTATATGCAACAGTTTGTTGGTCTAAAAATGTTATTTCCCTTGCACATCAATGATAGCAAATTATATGGTTACACTCCTGATGAATTTAAGCTTTAACAAAAACAGACAAGAGGACCATGATGGTCCTAAATCGCTCCGCTGAGTATGATAGTTCACGGATTTATGATATATACAAAATAGCAAAGCCTTCTGTCTAATTATTTTGGAGAAGATGTTTATGGATTTTCTCTTTTAATCCTAGGTATATTGATGATCCCACCATATAACCCTAATTTCCTGAATAAGGCAATGCTTTGAAGTATAGACATCAATACATACCAAATATAAAAGCTCTAGGCCTAACGGTTTAGGAGAAGAAGGTTTCAAATATATCACTCTTCATTCCTATCAAAAATTGGGGATCGCACAGAAAAGGGCTAATTTTCAGAATACAATAATTCTTTGAAGTATTTTGATAGAGAGTCAATAGGTGATGATACATACCAAATATAAAAGCTCTAGGCCTAATAGTTTGGCAGAAGAATAGATTTTAAAAGATTTCCTTCTTTTTTCCTTTGTAAAATCAGGGATCGCACAGAAAAGGGCTAATTTTCAGAATACAGTAATTCTTGGAAGTATTTTGGTAGAGGGTCAATAAGTGATGATACATACCAAATATCAAAGCTCTAGGCCTTATGGTTTGGGAGAAGATGATTTTAAAAGATTTCCTGCTTTATTCCTTTGTAAAATCAGGGATCGCACAGAAAAAGGCTAATTTTCAGAATACAGTAATTCTTTGAAGTATTTTGGTAGAGGGTCAATAGGTAATGATACATACTAAATATCAAAGCTATTGGCCTTATGGTTTAGGAGGAGAAGATTTTTTAAGATTTCCTTTGTAAAATCTGGGATCGCACAGAAAAGGGTTAATTTTCAGAATACAGTTATTCTTTGAAGTATTTTGGGAGAGGGTCAATAGGTGATGATACATACCAAGACAGACAGACGGACAGATGGACGCCGGACAATTACAGATCACAATAGCTCACCTTGAGCACATTTTGCTCAGGTGAGCTAAAAAAAGATTGAATTTGGAAGTGCACACAATCTCTCAAAAGTTTTTCTTATGTTATGAGTGGGAATGTGTTAAAAATACCATACCTTTGAGGGCAATGATTGGCTCTTTAGGATTCATTATGACAGAGTCAGCACTGGTTTGTCCTGCGTAAGATATTGTTCCATCCTTTGGACTGAGTACTGTCACCTGTAAAAATAATCAATGAGTAAGTTTGTTTGAATATGGGTTAGAATCATTTAGAAATTTATCACATCCTTTACCAGGATGTGCTAGCCTTTGAAATTGGGGAGTAGTTGCCTCCTTGACCTTGAAATTCTCAATGTCAAAACTGATTTTGAGGGCTTGGGAACATACAACAAAAATAGCAAATCAAATACATAGATTTTCTTTTCTTGTATATGTCAGCTCTGCAGAGTGGGCGACTAAGGCAAAGAAGTCGCCTGGTTTCATAAATCTTTGCCTGAGTTGCTGATCAAAGCGAAGTCGAAGTCGCCTGGAAAATACCGGATGTCGCCTTGATAATCGCATTTTGCCTACAGGCTATCAAAACAGGGGACAGTAAATCAATTATACAACTACTGATTGGAAGCCCTCTGATAGTAAATCAAGTGTGTATTGATAGACGACATGTTTGCTTTATTTGCACCTCTGCTGATTGGATGGTTGCAAGCCCTTCTAAACTGTTTTATGTTCCTTCTGAAGGTTAAATTATTTTACTGGCACATTATGTTTATCTTATCAATATACGAGATTTGTTGCGTACCTTCAAGCAGAGAGAATAGTGGCGAATTTTATTACAAACTTCATGTCATTACCATGTTTCAAAATTCATTGATAAAAAAATAAAATTGTTGTGATAAAAACTGATTTTCTGTAAAACTACACAGAGAAAAAAATATGTTTTCAATGTAATCCTTGGACTTTAGTTATCTGCTTTGATTTAGATATAGAAAACTAAGACAAACAATTTAAGGCGATCTTTTCTACATTGTTGGGATTTTATCCAGAAATTAAATTTCACTTATCTTGTTTTGGTAATGAATCCATTCAATGACATGTAATCCAAAACACTGGAACAAAAAGTCCTGTTTTAACAAAATTTCAAATTTAAACCTCTACACAGTCTGTGATTTATGTACTCTGCTGTTATCTTTACCCATTACTTACAATAACTGCGACTCAGTCAAAATGAACTCTTTTTTAATCTATTAATTACAAGCTTTTTATCCATTTATTGCTAGATACAGGTGATGTTGACAGACTTTAACTCATTCCCACACAATCCCTCTTTTTGATACCTTGAACATTTGAAATGTTTAAATGCAAAACTTGTGAGAAAAAGAGGAAGTGCTTGTATCAAGTATATCTCCTTTTCCCCACGATATTTTTTACCTTATCTGGTACTTATTTTCAAGTTGAGCATGTTCTGATTTGAAATGTGGTATGCAACTTTTCATCAATTTGGACCAGTCTGGAAATTTTGTTCTCTGGTAATGGGATAAAAAAAATGTAATAATAATAAAGCTTTCTTATTTTCTGCTTCAAATTAAACTCTGATCATTTTTGTCAAACCAGACCACCTATACTCTCTTTTCAAATTATAGACCGGTACCGCTGTCGACTTTAACAAAGCCGACAGGTAGATCCCAAACGACTGCATATAGAGATTGGCTGATTGGCATTTAATGACGTATACCCAAACATAGAATCTGATTGGCTGGTCCATTGTTTGTTAACAATATGGCTGAAGCCGAACGCAGAGTACCTTATATATTTTTCATGAAAAGGATAACATTCCAAGGTTCTTCTCGCACACAAATACAATTGATCATGTGAAGATGTTTTAACATTAAAACTGAATGCTTTAAAACTACAAAAGTAGGATTTTTTATCGTACTGGGTGGAAATCCCGCGGCGTGACCAAATTTTTCAACAAAATGAGCTGCGCATGCGTAAGTCTCGTTTTCGAATTCAGTAAGGAAAAAACCTAACAGGCCAGGCTTTCTGTGTATGTACCGAAAATCGGTGTATACCCGTCGGCTTTTTTGTTAAAATCGACAGTGGTACCAGTCTATTCAAATTATTGATTATTATAATTTTTGATAATTGAGATTATAATACCATCTATATATGAAATATTCAAGAAAATACTATCAGATTCCTATAGTCTCAAACCTGAAGAAAGGAGACAAAAATATTTGTTCACAGGAATGAGACAGGGTTTTCCCTAACCCTCTCCTTCTTTGAATTTGGACCCCCATTTTTCAGAAATGACCCCCAAAATAGCTAGACAGCTTTCTTTATCTTATTTGATAGGGGTCTTAATGTGGCAAAATGACCCCCTTTTTTGAAAGTCAAGGGAAAACCCTGATAAGATCTCTTAAGAGATGAAGAGAAATTTTTTTGTTTTCATGGAGGTATGAACCGAAAAACCTAATCACACTGTATGAATACACAAAGCGGATTCATACATAAGTGTGATTAGGTTTTTCGGTTCATAACTCCATGAAAACAAAAAACATTCTCTTCATTTCTTATAATTTAATAGTATCGAGCAAAAAAAGTAAAACTTTACAATTTTTTATTCCTTTTTCTATTGGACTATTTTGTGCAGAAGCATACAAAATTGCTGCGTGCTCAAAATTTTGTTCATGGAGTTATGAATAATTTTTTTCTACCAATCAGAACGTCCGATTTTGATAGACGAAACTAAAGATTAAATTATTGTAATATGGACTAAAAGAAAGGATGAGGCTCAGAGCAATACTTTAATATTATCTGCACACTATATAAAACAAAATATGCAGCTCCATGGTTGTATAGCTGTTTTTATTTTCCTATAGAAATTTCGAATACACACAAAAATTTGCTATTTAACGTGATCCACTTCTCCTAAAAGTCTCACCATTTCTCCCTATTTTGAAAAACTGCTTCTAATTCTCAGACAAGGGAGAAGTCACTTCTCCTCAAATTCTGAGAGTCTGCAGAGCTCTAATATGTTGATTAACTTTTATAAATCTTGTAATGGATTTATGAAGTGAGCAGTTAATCTATATCATTACAATAGTACCTACATAAGATTCATAAGAATCATCACTTAAAATTTGAGAGATCGAATTTCCTTGTCTTGGCTCTTCCTTTTTTTTTTTCCAAGGGGGTCAAAACGACTCCTTAAAGAATATTATAAAAAAATTCATTGAATATTAACAACATAAATTAACCCTTTACTGTTTTACAAAATTTTAGACTTGTCCAAAAATAAATGGGGTAGCAGATTAAATTATAAAGTAAGCACAATTCAAACAGTAACTATCCTATATGATAGAACATATTGTGGGAAAAGAAGACACTTCTAGTTACAAGCAATTTCTTCTTTTTCCACAATGTTTTTTTTTTCAAGTACAATATCACAGGGACAAAAAAATCAAGTACTATTGTACAGGGAAGGGTTAACTTAGAAGATTACCAATGACCACAAACTTACCATAAACTTGTTACTCTCCTCTTTCTTCTTTCCATGTCGAACAGAAATCCATTTATCTGAGGTGAGGGTCACTCTCGACCATGTCACCTGATCTTGAGGTATTCCTACATTTGTCAGCTGAAAAATATGGATAGAAAGAATACATTTAGCCCATTGCCACACAGTGATGCTTTTAGAAGCCCCTTAAGAAAAACAACGGAAAAACATTGTGTAAAATGAAGAAATTGCTTGTGACAAGCATTTTCTTCTTTTTCCACCAGAAAGTTGAAAAAATCCAAAATGAAATAAACTTTAAATAGTCGAATGCAATTTTTTTTCAAATTTGACCAGTCTAAAATATTGTTGATTGGTAATGGGTTAGAGTTTAAAATGAGTTTTATCATGATATAAGAGAAATTTAATAAATGCCTTAGAAAAATTAAAGATAGGGGACTTCAATTAAAAATTTCTTTTGCTTTCTTTCCGGAATTATTACATATTAACCTATTCCCACACAATAAAATTTTAGAGTAGTTCAAAGAGGTTGTAGAAGACTGTTTAAATTTTCTACAAAGTTGAAAATAAGTGAAAGATAGTGTATAAGAAATTACTTGTTACAATCCTAACAATGTTTTCTACTGCTCATTTTCTGTAGTGCATCGAAATGTGGGTGTGTGTGGTAATAGTTGTGTATTCAAATTATCAAATTTTTATACCAAATGACTGCAAAACAATTAAATTTTTGGAAACTGCTTGAGCTGAGCATTATAGAATCGAAAATTGGCTACCTAATATAATATTTAGTGATGTCATTATGATGTTTGTTTTTGAGGTGTGAGTGCATAAACCAAATCTTTCAAACTGAGAGTGAGGTCAACCATTTGATGCACCACGGGACTACCTCTAAATTCATTGCAACTCTCCTAGTGAAATCTTTTAATAGATTAACTGGTTAATCCATTACCAGACAGCTAATTTTAGAATGACCCAATTCAAAAAAAGTTGCAGACAACAATCTTTTTGAATATTTTTCTTTTTTTTTTTTTTTGGAAAGAAAACACTGTGGAAATTGAAGAAATTGCTTGTGACAAGCAATAACTTCATTTTCCACAATGTTTTCCAAAGCTTTTCTTCTTTAGGGGGCATCTAAAAGCATCACTGAGTGGGAATGGGTTAACAAGCCAGATAATAAAATACCATATCTATTCTGATAAATGATCTATGACATTAGCAAATCTTCTTTTTGAGAATACATGTACTATTGTATTCAATTTGTATTAATTGAATGTTGTTAGTTGTTTGTGGTGTGTTTTTTTTTGCCAAAAGGTCCTACTTTGAAAAATATTGTGGCCAAAAAGTCTATGGCCAAAACGTCCTGGCCAAAATGTCCTGGCGAAAACTTCCTACATTAGGGCCACACTGGCAAAAAGTTGCTTTCTATCATAAAATGTTGCATAAGATGTTGATCAAAGGGAAATCAAAGTCGCTGTGATACATTATCTTCCGATAGGTGGCATTTTTCAAATACTGACCTATCTTATTTGAGCATTCTGGGTAGTGTCATTTGTGACAACTCCTCCGATTCCGTCGAACTATATTCAAAATGTCAGCGCCCATGAAATACACGCTTCGAATGCTTGATGCCCTTTTTGAAACTCGGGTAAGACAGAAATGCTTTCGCAATTTAAAATAATTATTTTTCTAATTAATTTGGGGCGACAGTTAAGTTTGATTTCTCCACAATTGTAGTTTTTATTGCAATTATCCTCTTGCTACTTTTTGGCGATATAATATAGAGTTATGTGTAGGACGTAGTAATATTTATCCTAATCTGGATAAGTGATACAGTCCCGAAGATAGGTCAATCTTCGGAGAATATGACATGCGCAGACAATGCGCCGTGATATTTTGATACATTGTGGGGAAAAAATGAAATTATCAGGAATGAGTTGGTATTTCCATGTGCCGAGACTCATCCATATTTTTTAAGTTTAATACTTGATTACAGTTTTCTTAGGCGCGAAAGATCTACTGGAAACAATCGTATGGATTTGAAATTAGTATGATGGCTGAAGTCTATGGTTACGAAACCTTTGAGGAACGAACAGGACGTATTACTCACCCTAATCAGTTCGTTGATAGTGACTGGTGGACCTTTCTCGCCCATCCTAACATATTTCTAGATCACAGTAAACATTATTTGAAGAGATATTTAATATATCGTTATCGCAAAATAACTTCGAATGCAATCTAGTCAGTTTCAGCACCAGCAGGAAGTCGAATGAGCTATATTCCGACCGTAAATGTGACTTTCAGCTCCGCCCACTAGGCTTTTCGATTGTTACGTTACACTCGCGGCTCCCATGTGCCTATATTGCTTCCGATTTGGAAGGTTTGTCCCTTACGACGCGGAGCCCTAAATATTCCTGCTTTGACAGAAGGTATAGACAAAGATCAGCATTCACAAGTGTACACCACCTGCCTGTCCTTGTTATGACGGGGTTGTTTTATGATATTTTCAAAATCGATCAAATGATTTCTCCAGTGCATTCAGTGCTTTTGATTTTAACCCTTTCCTGTTCAATCTATGGTTACGATTTTATTATTGAGAAAACATTGTAGAAAAAGAAGTAATTTTTTCCACGATATTTTCTTCCCTACTGATTGGGATATTTTTTCAAATTAAATCCACTTTTAATTTGCGTTTGTAAATCATTTGAATTTGGACAGGTCTAAAATGTTGAAAAAGAGGAAAGGATTAATGCAGTAGAGGATTTATAATCCAGCATGATAAGGTTTAATTCAGAAGGTCTCTATTGTCGTGTTTTATTGTGTTTTTTTTTTTCCTCGAGAGACTATTTTCCCAAAATTTTGTATCATGGACTTTTCAGCCTTTGCGATGATGTGAGTCAAAACAGAACCTATATTTTTTTAAGAGGGGGTGATGTCTCAGTCCATTGTCGACTAATACAACAAGTTTTGCTGAACCGGCATAAGCAATTAGTTGCGGGTTATTGATAATAGCAAAATGGTATAAAAGCCCTTTTTTATATATTGTGCGCAGCCATAAACATGTAAGCTTTGCCGGTTCAATTCAAAATCAACCCTTTTCCAAACAGAAGCAGAATCGAGAGGGATTAATTTAAGCTGGAAGAACTTGTTTTCCAATCGATGTAAAATAAATAGGTTTAACCTTTAAGTTCTTCACCGCCGGATGACCGGTGTCTGCTCATGATCTGAATTTTCCCCGACATGGTTGTAAAAAATATTTTTTTCAACGTTAATTACTAACTGACGAAAATATTACGGGCAACCTTGATGCCGGGATTAAACATTTGAAATACTGTCTAACTACATTAACCCATTCCTACACAGTGACGCTTTTGGACACCCCTCTAGAAAAACATTTGAGAAAACATTGTGTAAAAGGAAGAAATTGCGTGTAAAAAGCAATTTCTTCATTATACTCAATGTTTTCTGCCAAGAAAGTTGAAAAATCTTACATTTCATAATCTTGAAATTGTTGTCTGAAACTCCTTTCAATTTGGAACAGTCTGAAACTTTGTTGTCAAGTAATGGGTAAAGGTTTGACGCGCCAAGTTTTACCAAAACCTCTGCATAGGAGAGGGTTATCTTGGCGGCTATTGTGAACAAAACCTATACTTATAAGCTTGATAATGCCTAAACTTCCGGGCTTACATCGATGGCTAACAAGGATATGACGTGCAACGCAGCTGAGATTTAAAAACAAATAAGCGTGTGCGTGACATTTCTAACCATAACACATGTGCGCCAAGTTAAGACTCAGATCAGCCTGTGCACCCGCACAGTCTGATCAGAGTCTTCACTCCGCGCTCTGTAGATAGATACTGACCCAAAGCTTCTTTAAACAATCAGCGAATATTATATTTGCCCCAAATGGCCGTCCAGGGTGCTCAATGTGTGCGAGTCACGCACCTGCGAAATTGTTGGAAATGTCACGCACAGGCTCAAATAAAATTTTATATAGGTGGATCACGGTTGGCAATCAAAGACAATGATTAATCGACTAATCAAACCATTCATTTAGACCGGAAGTGAACTATGACTCCGACATTGATCGACATTCGTGTTAAGCATTTTCGTTCGTTTTTGGCAACTTAAACTTTGTAACTACAAAATATCGAAGAGTAACGACCCTAGTCATCCTGCACAGCCTGGCAAGTGTCAAATTTTGCGCACCTCCCATGAGATCCCGTTTCGACCGGCGGTTCAACCTACACCAGTTTAAGAACGTTGAAAGTAAACACATTATGATGTAAAATGACACTTTAAAGATTAAAAAAATCCCAAAAGGGCGAAAATTATCGAACGAACCTAACCAGACCGACTGTGCAGTCCACGCAGTCTAATCAGAGTCGATATGACTTTAGGGAGTTCCCTTTCGCCTAGTGGTTTAGGCCAACGCATGTGTTAGAGAGCCCAATGAGTTTGACACAATGAGAAATGATGTCATTTACAGGGCTAATATTCAATATTATCTCTTTCGATCTGAATGTAACCATCTAGAACGAATAGATTTTTGAAGACGCTTGGAAGCTGCAACGATTTTGCACTGTGTGGCTAAACAGGGTTTGCACGTGACTGATCTTGCTGGGCAATCTTTCTTGTGCAAAAAAATTATTTTACGAATTAAAATCTCTGATGGCCCCTTTTCCCCTGACGAGGCACAAATATTAATAAATTGTATGGCCAGGTATTGATTTACGGATTTTATGTTTGTCAATGTTATCAGTTACCCATCGTTCAACCATTCTTTGTTTTTGTATTTAATTTTTTTGCGTGTAAAGTCTTTAACTTATCAACGTTTACATCATCCTAAACTAAACCGAAATATATTACCCGACACACTAAAAGGAGACATTAGGTTATTATGTAAAAGAAAGAAGACAGCCGGTATCCACCGTAGGTCACTTAGGTAAAATAATTTAAATATAAATTTGCTTTATAATATCAGGGTAGAATATAGAGGATCTATTTATCTTTCATTGAGTGAGAATATAGCTCCTGTTGATAACGGCATGGAATATTTAACGGTCTTATACGAAAACAAACTATCGTTTTCTTATTTCTCAAAAAAAAAAAAAAAAAAACACACAAAATTGATTAATGCGCGCTTGAATTATATGGAAACTTGTTGACGTCATTATTGTCTTTGGTCCGACTTAGATGACGTTCTTTAGCGCGAAATGGACGAAAGCAGGGGTTACTGCAATCGGAACACACTCGTTCATTCCCGTAAATCGACCGCGAGATGTTCCGAATGGAATTAATGTACCAAACAATTTATATGCTATAACTTCAATGTTTCCTTTTTGTTTGTTTGGTTTTTTGTTTGTTTGCTTGTTTGTCTGTTTGTTTATGTATTTTAAATTATAAAGTGGCAGTCCATTATGAGATCCCTATAATCCAACAGAAAGCATTTCAAAAAGAAGACCACGTCAATCTGCAACAGGGAAAAGCTTCTCGTTATCCGCCGGATCAGGATCGATGCCTTTCACTCCTCCGATATTTTCTATTTTCATAAAAAGGGGTCACATGTGTAGGCGCTTAAGAATTGGTCAACCCATTCCACACAATCCCGCTTCATGACGCTCCTCAATAAAAAGGCGTGGTAAAAAATGTGGAAAAATGCGGAAAATGAAGAAATTGTTTGTAACAAGCAAATCCTTACCATCCACGATTTTTTTCTACCCCAAATGACAAAGATTTTTAAATTTCATTAAATTGAAATCATCCGGTCTGCAACTGCTTTGAATTTGGACCAGTCTTAAATTTACTCGTGTGGTGTTGGTTTATACTGATGTGACAGAGAGTCATATTTACATCTGCTGAGTTATGATATCACGTAGGCTATACTCCTCCGTCAAACAAGTTTAACAGTCGAGTTTAATTGATCACAATAGACCAATCGCTGGCCCCGCCTACTTACAATGTTGGACCCGCCCATTGACTCCAACAGGAAGTCCCGCTTCGATTTTAAACGGTTAGACGAAACCTATGACCAGTAGTTTGTAAATAAAATTCGAATAGTTGGTTGGCGACGTAATCGTCGTGACTACAGCTTGAATAAGCTGTAGTTACGAAGTTTAAGTCGCAAAACCAACAAAATAGTTTAACAAAAACGGCAGCCAATGTCAGAGTTCAAGAAAACTCTTTTCTAGTCTAAATTGATGATTTCATTGGTCGACTGATATTTTGATTGACAGCCGTGATTGGTCAATTGCACCACAACGTTAATATTTCCGGGCGCTTTTAAGATAAAAGAAACACCGTAGAGCGAGATCAACCATCTTCGAACAATAAGCGCATGAGGAACTATGTGGTTTAGAATGTATATAATTAGAATCCAATCAAGAATATACTTCGTGAATCATTTAAGGTCTCGCGTGAGATTTCCAACCAGATCCTATGCGCGTGACGTGCAGATGCTGAGCAGCCTGGACAGCCACTGGGGGGTATTTAGAATATTCACTGATCGCATAAAGAAGCTTTGACTCAGTATATATCTGTTGAGCACACAGTGATTATTCACGCACAGGCTTGTATCATAAGATTTAACTCTGTCCTGTTTTGCTCAATTTTAGACCTGTCCAAATTTAAAGGTTTTGCAGACGAAAATTTAAGGTGGATTTAATTTGGAAAATAACCATTCAGTAGAAAATATTGTGGAAAAAGAAGAAATTGCATGTTACAAGAAATTTCTATTTTTTCTACAACGTTTCTCAATTATATAATCACGGGGGCGTAAAAACCAACCAGGCAGTGAACAGGAAAGGGTTAAGGTATCTTTCGGGAAGTATAAATCGAAATCTGTTACGAAAGACGAAAATGAATATAGTACAATATTTTTCATTGGGATTAAGGTCCAAACTCTACAGTATAATAAATGTTTTTGGTCAGGGTATATGACGATTTATCCCCGGCTTGGGAATGATGTGAACCCTCGCCTACGGCTCGGGAGACACCCATTTTCAAACCGGTTTGTGGCATCGCAAGAAATCGTATAAGTAGTAATAAATACGTGAAGATCTCAGATATTTGACCGAGACGTAGTTAAAATTTGACACAAGAGCGCAAGTAGCCAGTAAGTCGATATTGGGAAGGTCTGGTTTTTACATGACGGATCACATACATGATTGGATGAAGTGGCAAATGTTTACAAATACTCATAACTTTTTTCGGCTGTCGTATGTAGATCATCAAGAACTGATTAATTATTCATACAACCCTCAATTTTTAATCGACATTACAGTTGTATTGATTCTTCACTCCGATAACAAGCTTGACAGACCCATTGATTGTGATAATATATGGTAACTTTTATTGAAGGAAAAACACACTCACAGAAGATAGCAAAGACTAGAAAACTGTCTTTCCACCCTAGGCACGCTTTTATTCTCGTTCTTCTATCTAGTGAAAGTGTGACGTTTGGAAAATTGTTCGCATTAGATAATAAATTCTGGTTTAACAAAAGGGTTAAAAAAGATACGTCAGTTTTGGAGAAAATCCGTCAATAACCGTTTGAATCGAAGTTCCGCTACTTCGTTCTGTGTTCTCGATTAAAGTTAATTGATTATATATTCGTGGCTTGATGAAGGGTAAAATTAGGTCGATATATTTGAGGAATCAATATCAGACAAGACGTTTAAACTTTGTGTCCTTTTAAAAGTCAAACATACAGTACGCGGAAAAATCCATGTTTACGACAACAATTGGTTTTAACATTCTATAAAAAATTATTTCGGGATTTTATCTCATTATCAAATTTGAGAATAAGGATGTAGTATAAACGGAAGGTAATTCACTTCATTATTTCCTGTACTATCCTTTCATTGTGTCTAAGGCTGAGTGTTTCAGTCTGTTTACGTATAAATCTGGTATGAATTCTTATTACTCAATCACAGTATCAATGCATCAAAAATCTGGACGAGATAACGCCACAGTCCATACATGATGAGCCGCCGTCAGAGAGCAGTCGGTAGCGCGTCAGGCTCTTAATCTTCATGGGTTCGATCCCCGGCGGCGGCACATATTCTTTCCGACATTTGTCTCTCACCAATGGGTGGATAATCGTAAAACTAAGTGGGACAGCAGCTTGTGGCTAGGAAAGGATGTAGCGGTAGTACCGGTGTGAGAAATAGCAGGAATCCATTGTTAGGTGCTCCAGCCGCCGCGATATGATTGAAATACTGTTAAAAACGGCGTTAAACCGCACTCAATCAATCAATCAAGTCCATACACGAAAGTCATCTGCGCAGAGATCTTCTATTTACAACAAATCTTGCTCAAGCGACCACCTCTATTTAGGGACCACTTGAATTAAGCGACCACCATCAAAAGTCCCTTTCAAAAAGCCAGAGGATTTTCATAATTGGACATTTTTGCTAAATAAAATTGTCCAAACTGAATCCTTTGTTGGTGGATCTTATTAGAATCGTCTCAATGAGACGATTCTAATGAGTTCCAACAACATAGGATTCAGGAAGAATCCTGCAACAATTCATGTATGCAGCCGAACCGATCCTTCACATGTGTATTAAGCGATCTCTCTTTTAAACGACCACATTTTGGCTGTCCCTTAAGCGGTCGCTTTATACAAGTTTAACTGTATACAAGCCATTTAACCCAATACAAGACGAAAAAAATTAACCTGATCTAAAGTGAAAGAAGTTGTAGACGGCAACTTCAAGCTGATTTAATTTTAATACCGCCGTCATATTGAGTAAACAAAGTTAAAAAACATCACTCTTCTAAGCACCAATAGGACTAAGAACTGATTTTGAAAAGAATCGTGGTTTTTGTGTGTGTTGTTGTTGTTGTTTTTTTTAATCCCAGGGAGGAAAGGACTTTCGAGGCGTCAAGTTTTATGACGTTTTCATCAAAGTACACTAATCTCTTTTGAAGATGAAATAAAGATAACCAAGAAAAAAATCTCATTATATTTACCAATGACTCGGACAATCCTTTTAACCCATTCCAACACAGTGGAATTTTAGACCGGTCCAAATTGGAAGAAGCTGCAGACGACAATTTCAAGTTGATTGAATTTTAAATTTTTTCGTCTTTTTTTAATAGAAAACATTGAGGATAATGAAGAAATTGCTTGATCCAAGCAATTTCTTCATTTTCAACAATGTTTTCCAAAGCCTCTTCATTGAGGTGCGTAAAAAGGAGGGATCGAGTGGGAATGGGTTAAACGGCGTCCTGCTGCTAAAGAATACGAAATTAATGGAGTGCAAACGGTATCGATGGATGAAAAAACTTCTTTGCTCTCCAGCTTCTTTTGTCTCCCGTTACTGAACAAGTTCATTTAAAACTTCATTCAAACGCGTGGCTTAAGAATTGTACTAAAGAATAGCATTTCACCAACATCATATTTTCAAACCTTTGCCATAAGCTAGTAAATTAGGAGGATTAATGATTTATACCCGACTCATCGGTGTTGATTTTGTAATATGGAGTTCCTAGAATTAGTTAGAATTTGGAAGCTTTTCTCCTTTAATTCTCTGATAATTTAGATTTTAGTTTCGACTATCGAAAACGGGTGTTCTGATTGGTCAAAAAAAATGAAATCATACCTCCATTAACAAAATTTTGAGCACGCAGCTATTTTGTATGCTTCCACACAAGATAAGTTCCGTACAAAAAAAGTATCAAAATATGTAAAGTTTTTTCTATATGCTATTAAATTATAAGAAATGAAGAAAATATTTCTTGTTTTCATGGAGGTATGGACCGAAAAACCTAAACACACTTATGTATGAATCCGCTCCCCCCTTTTTTTCAAATATGTGTGAGTAACGAAAACTGTGACTTAAGTTTTAATTAATTCTACCAAAAGTTTTGAACGAGGAGAGACATCGCTTTATTTCCAAATAATCTACATTTATATCTAGAAAATAACCATAACTTCATAGTTTTTATCAAATATACAGAACTTAAAAGAAAACAAAAGAAAAAATACTATGACGCTTTAAGTGATTAAAGTCCCCTTATGTCGAAAAATTGACGGATCGCCACCGTTAGAAAATCGATTGACCAATCAAATCGTTGTTTAGACTGGAAATGACCTTTGAACTTTGACATTTGTGTAAAGCACTTTTGTTCGCCTGGTAGGGTAAAACGAGGTAACTACAACATAGTCCCGTTGCAGTTACGACGTTTGGGTCGCCAACCAACGATTTGCATTTTTTCATGTCCCTAGTCACATATCTTAGGAAGTAATGTCGTCTTTTACCTCAATTGAATCCGCATATCAATGGTTAGTTGATGGATATAGCCGATCAGTCAACTAGGACAGTTCTGAATATCTGCGATACCGTAGCCGTCTTTCTGATAATCTGTCGGCGAGGCCATAGCTCTTTTTTTTTATAAATCTGTTGACGAGACCGTAGCCCTCTTTCTGATAATCTGTTGGCGAGGTCGTAGCCCTCTTTCTGATAATCTGTTGGCGAGGCCGTAGCCCTCTTTCTGATAATATTATGACAAGGCCGTAGCAATCTTTCTTGTTATCTGTTGGCGAGGCCTTAGCCTCTTTCTGATAATCTGTTGGCGAGTTCGTAGCCCTCTTTCTGATAATCTGCTAGCGATACCCAGGCAATAGATTATCAGAAAGACGGCTACGGTATCGCAGCCAAATCCTGAAAAAATCGTATACCATAATTATGTCAATGTATAATTACCAAACTTTAAATTGCTCCCAGATCTTATCAGTATTGTTATAATTACGGCAATATTCTCTTTTTGAACATATTGCTCTCATTGTTATCATTGTTTTTGGCTAAATCTAATTATATAAAGAAACTTTTCGCCTGAATTTGGATTTAAAATTCAAGATAAGAATTCTTTTGGATTTTAACTCAATGTGTTCATTTAGAATTATCTACTGCAGATTTTACGACAGTTCTGTCTTTCCGAGCACATGGTTTTCTTGTTAGTAGAGAACGGTCAGAGACATTTGACATAGACAAGGATAGTAAAATAGTAACGACGGTTTAGTCACGCATCGACGAAATTATTTTTTAAATTTGTTGGACTTTAATAATTAAGCTTCGGGCTGAATAAATCAGTTGATTGATGATTTGATTTTAAATGACAGCGGTAAATAAATCTCGAGACATTTCTGAGACATCTTTTTGAGGCGTGAAGGAAATGCAGAAAGTGCTGAACCTAACCAGACTGGCGAGGGGAAACCATTTAAACGAATTAGTGCTGGAACTTTCGCCAATTATAGTGATTTTGATTATCGATTGAGGAATCTAAATTGAACGGCATCATTTTTGGATACATAAGAATGATAATGATACGATAAATCGAGGTTTCTATTAAATCTTATAAACACTTTCATAAAAGCGCTGTTTCGTTATAACCACTTTGTGTAATTCAAATGACAAAGTTGACCCTTTCATGTTTAGCAAAATTTTAGATCTGTCCAAATTCACAGGTTTTGCAGACGAATATCTAAAGTGCATTGAATTTGAAAAATAACCATTTGATGGTGTAGAAAATTTTGCGGAAAAAAAGAAGAAATTGCTTCTTACAATCTTTTTCATCAATCATTCTCTCATTTGTAAAATCACAGAGGCGTAAAAACCAGAGATTGAACAGGAAAGGGTTAATATTTTCTTACTTTTATTCGAATTAGCTTTAGCAAAGTACCTTTAATTCTATTTTCCAGATTAACGATGTTCAGTGTTGATGATTAATTGAGTCCTCGGACAGAAATGGGCTCCAAACAACATATTCCGTCAATAATTCGACCTCACTTTCTAACCGTTGAAGACGATGCTTTACCAGATGATCATGAACTAATCGGGAAAAGACTGGGACCAAGGTCTGCTGCCGAAAACGGCACATTTGAACACTTACCAAAAGTGAAAAAGGATAACATGCACGTGAGTTTCGCCTCTTCTGTTCCAGTTCCACCCCTAGAAAAGGCCAAAACTGTTGTTGAAAGTAAAGTGAATGTTGACCATAATCACTACGAACAATGGGCTCGAAACCCGAATCGCAAGGCACCAAGCACAGCTTTGTTACGAGGTATACAGCAACTAAAGGCTAAAATGACTCGAGATCAAAGTGATGAAAACGCCGTAAGATATGCAGCCGAACCCTATAAAGTGCCAAACTTCTCTGGTATGCTCCGCGAAAAGTCTAATGCTTCCCAAACAAGTATTACCGCGCCAATTAATTTTCCTGTGACAGTACGACAGAATCAAAGCGTAGAGACACTACAAGACAACATTAACAGGTCTCTGTCATCACTACGCAACATTCTGAAACCGAGCCAACAAGTATTTGATGGAGTCGGTTTGAAACGACCGAGCAAAAGAGAGGCGTATGATCTCATGAGTGAAGAAATCCAAAAACTGAATAAAAAGATAGAAGCTGCAACTAGTGTAGATCAAATTGAAAATACCCGCGAAATAACAAGCACTGTGCCACAAAAGCCAAGAACAGGTTTGGCGAAAATCCATGACAGGAACCCTTTTCCAGTGTCCGTAAACCAGCCTGTATGTGTTGGGGACCACGTGTTTCTGCTGAATGAGCCGTTTACCTTTAAAACGCCCGAAACGTGGCGATTAAAGGCAAGAGGGAGTGCTTCTAGTATGAAGCCGGGTGACAGAAATTCATTTTCCGGTGGTCCAAGCTCTGCTTCCGTTTCCCAGCATTTGAAACCCTCTTTTCCCTTCGATAACAAGGGAGGCGAAGAACAAACGGACAGCACTGCACACGCGCAGAGGCAAGGGGTATATTTTGGTACCTTCCTACCTAAGAAATCAAACCGACGGATACCAGCTGTTATTTCTAGTGCAGAACTGTATGATTTCTCTCAGCTAGCAGAGTCAAGAAGTTTGCACGAAATCAATGTCATGGAACGAACCAGAACTGAGACGTCTATATATCTGAAAGGACCTAAGCTCACGAAATGGATACCCAGATCACAAAGATTAAGCGCACTTTTGAAATAACCATAGAAATGTTTGTTAGCAACGAAATTCAATCGTTTACGTACCTAAACATATTAACTCTTTCAAAAATGTCCTGAGATCGAGGGATTAGCACGAAACTTTACTATGTACCTATATGTGAGTTTAGGTATTTATACGATAGTTGTGCATAAAGCCCGCTAGATGTTGAATCATAGCGGCTATACTTCTTTCATAAGACACCGATACATTATATAATAAGTTATATAAGCGGAATTCATTTTGTTCGAATTCACCAATCGCGACTGTTAATCAGAGTATTAATCGAGCAAATGATTCAGACCGGAAATGGTTGTTGAACTCCAACATTGGTTGAAATCTATGTGACTCATTTATGTTGGCTTGGCGACTTAAACATCGTCATTCAAGCTGTAGTTACGAGTTTTAGGTCCTCTACGATTTTACTTTTTGTTACTGGTCATATATTTTGCAAAAGAATATAGTTTTATATTGAAGCATAACTTCTTGTCAGAGTCAGTTGGCGGGGCCATAAATAAATATAGATAGATATAGCATAAAGCATATTAATAAAGCTGTATTTATGATATTTTGCTTGCCCACCGACAATCTATCTTAGGTTTATTTTAACCATTATAACTGGTTGCATGGTAACTGTTAGGTCAAATTACATTTACTTTAGTCTAAGCATGTTCTGACAATTCTCAAGTATCTTACTATCAAGACGGATATGAATCTAGACTATCCTAGATTCTGAGACTTGCATACACATATAAAATTTCCACTAAAAATGCATTGTTCCAATGTTGTTGTTTTTAATTTGCTTTAATTCTTTTCGTGCAAATCTATATCTATGTTCTGGACATCATACAAAGAAATAGGCCGTTTATTCTATGCCTTGTTGACCCACTAGGTATTTATGGCTGCGAGATTAAACAGCTTCGGTATAGCTTAGCGATAGGTTTTGACTGGATGTAGATCCACCTTGTTTTTGTCTTGAAGAAACTCGCTGGTTTATACTCACATGGGAACAAAGTGTTCAATATGAACTTTTGTGATCGAACGCTGTCGTCTAGCTGCGATATCGTAGCCCTCTTTCTGATAACCTGCTGGCGAGATCGTCAGCAGATTATCAGAAAGAGGGCTACTATATCGCAGCTGGCTGTAGTCTATCTCTTTACTCATCTGTTCAAAATTCCGAGAACAAAATCAAACAAACAATAAACCACCAACACCAACACTTAAACAACAACTTGTTGTCTGTAAATAATCTTCGTGTGGCAAGCCAAATGGCCTATAGCTTGCCTATTTTGCGTGAGGCATAACCAGAAAAACCTTCCAAAGAATTTCAAAATAATACCCTGGATCTATTTAAATCAAAGATGATGGTAATTTAACGGTAATTTAACTCAATCCCACTCAACCCCTCCTTTTTACGCCCCCCCCCCCCCGCAAAGCTTTGGAAAACATTTGAAAAATGAAGAAATTACTTGTATCAAGCCATTTCCTCGTTGTCCACAATGTTTTCTACCCAAGAAGACGAGAAACAAAATCAGTTTCCATCAATTTGAAATTGTCGTCTGCAGCCTCTTTCGGTTGTGTTGTGTTGGAATAGGTCAAAGTTTTCAGCTTTGAAAGTATTAAGGGATCATCATGATTTGCCATTCAAAGAACCGATAGACCAATCGAATCAGTCATTTAGACTACAAGTGAATTTTATCCGATATCTTTGTTTTAACATTTTTGCGAATTAAACGTCGTAACCACAGCCTATTGGTGTTTAGGTCACCAACCAACGATTTGTTTTGTGATGCATGTACCTGTTCACACATTTTACATAATGACGTCTTCTATGACCTCAAACTACCATACGCGGGACGGTTGGCGTGGCGGCCAACGACTCGTCAAGTCAGCAACTTTATTGGTTATTATTTTCACATCTCCGTCATTGAAAATCTCCCCGTTTCCTGTATTTAGATTTCACCAAGGCACATATCATTAAAAGGGTGTCCCACAAGCCAAGATTTTACCACGCTTAGAAAGCGATTGGACTAGAATACAAAATACGGGTTCTGTCGTCATAATGTTTTCTTAAGGTTTGAAACCAATTCTTCGGCCCATCAGAATTGATTATTTTTGAAAGACAAAGATGAAATTAACAGGTGAAACCAACGAGTTTGTAGTGAAAGTGTAAGTATGACTGCCTCGGTTGACGTCCGGGGTGGTAAGAGTGCTTGACTTGTGTTCAGTAGGTCACGGGTACGAGCCCCATCGTCAATGGGAAAGATACTTAACTGTCAGTCACAATCTACCCAGTTGTATAATTGGGTAGCAGCGCGGGTTTAAGCTACTGCGTCTCTCTCGGGGATGTGAAAACGGCCGGGTTGATAGTGTGTTCGAGAGCGACTCTATAAGCTCAGGCTTTTTGTCGCAATAGAACTAAATCAATTAAGAGATGAATAGAATATTTTATGTTTTCATAGAGGTATGAAACGAAAATACTAATCACACAGGTGTGATTAGTTTTTCATTTTCATACCCCCATGAAAATAAAAAATGTTCTCTATACTTCTCATAATCTAATGACATCGAGCGAAAAAGCAAATGCTTTTCATATTTTGATACATTTGTATTGAACTATTTCGTGTTGATGCATACAAAATAGCTGCGTGCTCAAAATTTTGTTCGTGGACCTATATTAACGTTTTTTTCGACTTATCAGAACACTCGTTTTTTGATAGAAGAAACTAAAAATTAAATTATATTAGTATAAACCCAAATAATAAATCTCGCTAACTACAACGTAAATTATTTCAGTAATCTATATCACACAAATCGTCACTTTAATATTATTCAAAATGATGAGGGAAAAGAAATCAAACAGGCAACTGTTCTTGTTGCCAAAACAAAGAGGGCTCGCTTGTCTCTGTCAGCCGCCGAGATGCAATGACGACTTTTTTGGGAAAATCATAACTATAATAACAATTATGATAAAAGTTTTACTAACAAAGTGACGGATCGCTGGCCCCGCCCGCTGGCCCCGCCCACTGACTACTACAGCATCTTACTAAAAGCGTCAATTTGTCCCTTTTTCGAGGTGTTATCCAAAATTATCATTCTTCGGTGCGTTCAAGTGCGACCCTTTTGGTAACGATTTAATATTTTAATGGATTAGATTAACCGTGGCATGCACTTAAATTTCAATAAAATAAGTTTACACTCCTTTCACCATTTCTTGATGGATAACAACAATTCCTTTTTAAGACCCATTTGGTCAGTTGGTCGTGAGATTTTGAGTCGGTTTAGCGACCGTGAAGTCAGGCTATAAATTCCGAAAGAGAGGCTTTGCTTATTACTGAGTTGGATGTGGCTACGTATCCTTGTGTATTCTAAAGGATTCCGAATGAAAAGGTGACACCATGGAAAAGTATTCGAAAAGCCGAAAAAAAAATGCCCAGAGAACTTTATAAACAAACAATATCTTTAACCATCGTCAATCTTTTTATCAACCGTGTAACACATGACTGAATACATGAATACTAGGCTAGGGAAAACCACCACAAGTTCCTCGATGAAAGGTGTAATTTGATTAGATGTAATAACTATGGCGGAATATATTATGAAATGAGTTGGTGTAATCGAACCTCACAACCCAGCATTATATAAATGTTTATTGAGATTTCAATGAAATATGGTAGCTATATCTATTATTATCAGTTTGCATGCCACGATTAATTTCCATTAGATTTTATCATGTATGTCTAAAAAAAACCCAAAAAACCCTGAAAATGGAAAATGCAATGATTTTAAAATGTATCAAGCCTAGTACGATTGATGCAAATGTGTAAACCATAGTCTGAAGGTCAAGATGATTTTTTTCATCAAATCAGTTTCGGTCTTTTTGTGAAAGTTTCGGTATTCCGTAGGAAATAACAGCAGTTAAAGTCAGTCACGGCGGATTCAGAGGGGGGCAGCGGGTTCGTTTGGATGGATTATTTCATTTTCATGGGGTAACTAAATTTGAAATTCGTAATATTAGGAAAACGATCCCATATTGCCCCTTTTATAGTCGAATACTTGTGCGGTGGATGCTAAGCCTAGCTTGAATATTTTAGCCGGACAGACATAATAACATGATCAATTGAAATGTAACAGAAAAATTAATATTGGCTTGATTCTTTACTGTCTTGACAAAATGATGTAAAGCATTCACATGATGAAAATAATTGACTTGATATCAGATTTCTTGAAAAATTATATCCAATGGGGGGGGGGAATGGGTAGTATTCATTGATTGTTCATTATAACGCACCGTTTAAAAAATGACAGACAGGTGATTTTTCATATATTTTTTTTTATTCTATGTAATTTTAACTTTAAAATCGACCGAATGTTTATTTTTCATCGTCCCATGGAATCCCATTTCCATTGCCGTCGCCAAATAAACAGAAATATTTAGTTTCCTATGCATTGTTGATATCTGAAGCCTTATTTCGGGGTATGGTTCAGGGACTTGTCACAAGTGAAATTTGATATTGACCGGTCACACTAAAACAAGCCCTACAGATATTTATAGCCCTACAGACGCCCTACGGAATTTGTACACGCCCTACGAGTATATGAGCATTAGTGGAGTATAATTTTTAATTTATATGAATGAAATTAACATTTTTCTTCATATTTCAAATTATTTCCTGTGAATTTATCTTATTTATGATGATTTTGATGTTTATAATATCACATAATTTGACCGGAAGTACTTGACGAAACGCCCTATCGTTTAATTGATCGCCCAACAAATTCATAAGCAAACAATGTCTTCATATTAGTATTTTTGAGAACCAAAATTATTCATGTTTTGGTTTTTATCTTTATTTTAGTATAATTTCATGTTAGAAAAGGACTTTTTAGATACAAAGGGATCTCAATTCAATGCAAGGGAAGCAACTCTTATTTGCAATCAAAGTAGAGTGGAAAGTCCTTTTTATGAAATATAGTAAGCAGGGCTCTGCAGACTCCCAGAATTTGAGGAGAAGTCACTTCTCACTAGTCTGAGAATTGGGAGAAGTTTTTCAAAATGGGGAGAAGTGGTGAGACTTTCAGGAGAAGTGGATCGTGTTAAAAATTAACTTTTGCGCGTATTCCTCATTTCTATCAGAAAATAAAATAGCTTTACAACCAAGAAGTTGCATTTTATATTATGTATCATGCAATAAACATAGAAAATACTGCTTATCCTTTCAGTCCTCAATAAAGATCTTATTCCTGTGAACAAATACTTTTGTATTTTTCTTTTTTTTGTTTTAGAATTCAAGAGTTTGATTCTGAATTTATTTTTTTTTTAAATTTCATAATAGATTCATATATGATGAAAAAAGTCAACTAATAAAAAAAATGCAAATAGTGTGTAGGCAGTCTGAATGAAATTAGTAGTGTTTCTATTTGAAGCAGAAAATGAGAAAAGATTTTATTGTAACAACATGTATTTAATCAAACTATTACCAGAAGAAAAATTCAGACTGGTACAAATTGACAGAAGCTAATTAAGACATTTCACAGTGAGCTTAAATAAGAATGATGGTGCCAAAGAGGGTAGAAACATGTGGGAAAAGGATAAATTGCTTGCTGCAAACATTTCCTCCTTTTCCCACAGTTTCCCATAAAAACATTTTCAAGATGTCAAAATGGGGGATTGTGTGGTAATGAGTTAAAGTCTGTGCACTTTACCTGATAACATATAAATGGATAAAAATTGTCATTAATTGGTCAAAAAAGGTCCTCTGTGATTAAGTCAGTTATAGTGTGTAAAGGGTAAGGGTTACTGCTCAGTACACAAAACCAGACTCTGTACATGCAGAGGTTTAAAGTTAACACAGGATAATTTGCTCCATTTTATAGGATTACATGATATTTAAAGGAATTATTACCAACACAAGTAAGTGAAATTTAGTTTTTGGATAGAATGTATTCATAACAAAAATCTCAGGAAAAGACCGTAGAAGCCTTTAAATTGTTTGCCATAATTTTCTTCACTTGTTACAATTAAAGCAGATAACTCAAATGGAAGGATTCTAATGAAAAATGAATTTACTCTACATAGATTTTCGGCAGAATTATTTTTCATTAAGGTTTCAAATTTTTAAAAATATTTTGGCTTGTGGTAAATGACACGGCGTCCGTAAATGTCGGCCATCATTCTCATTATGTGAAAGTAAGCAACAAATCTCGTAGACTGATGATAACTTAATTTACAGAAATAATTAAACTTAAGAAGGGAAAGGATTTTAAATAAAGATTTCTAGTGCCGAGAGTATACACAGCATTGCCGAAATCAAACAGCGTAGGTGTGAATGAAGCAAGCATTTTGACTATTAGCTGCCAGAACATAGCCCTATTTCTTATAATCTGCTGGCCTCGCGACTAAGGTATCGATACACCCTTGATTTACGATCAAAGGGCTTCCGACGGACAATTGTATAATTGCACACTGTCCCCTACTTTTATAGCCACTGGGCCAGATTTGGTTATCACCTATCGTATCCAGGCGACTTTCCGAAAATTCCAGGCGACTTCGACTTCGCTTTGATCAGCAAATCAGGCGAAGTTTTATGAAACCAGGCGACTTTTTCGCCTGAGTCGCCCACTCTGCAGAGCCCTGTAGTAAGGGACGTTTAAGCTTAATGAGACTCTATTTGTTACAAGCATTTTTTTCGCAATGTCTTCAGACATTCTTCAGTGTCGCAAAAAAAGAGATTGTGTGGCTGGGTTCAATGTTTATTCTCAAAAGACAGAAATTATTTGTAGTCTTCCTAAACAATTCAATATGATTTAACTCAGACTTTAATGCTTATAATATTCATGTGATCGGTTAGCGATATAGTTAATTCGAGAAAAGGTGAAAATAATTTGTTTTCTAACAATGTCTACATTATCAGGCACTTGAAATTAGAACAAGCTTTCTCCGTCAAGGCAACGTCTTTCCAATTTTGTCATTGGTATCCATCCATAGACTTCTAGCCTTTGCTAAATTGAGTTGCCTCCCTTATCTTTACAATTTCGACTCGAAAAATCATTTAAAACCTGATGATAAGTGAAATTTTTTTATATAATAAACCTATTCCTTTTATAACTGAGGTGATAAGTATTTTAATAGAAATAGAAATAGAAATTTGACTGTAGATTTGAGGGACATCCCTCATTTAACAGTCTGAGGTTTCCTCAAGTCACTTCCGGTCAGGTTTCGGCATTTGTAAACATCAAAATCATCATAAATAAGATAATTTAACTGAAAATATTTTGAAATATGAAGAAAAATGTTAATTTCAATCATATTAACTAAAAATAATACACCATTATCGCTCATATACTCGTAGGGCGTGTACAAATTCCGTAGGGCGTCTGTAGGGCTATAAATCTCTGTAGGGCTTGTTTTAGTATGAATATCAGGTAGAAAACACTATGAGAAAAGAATAAATTGCTTGTTTTAAGCAATTTCTACTTTTACCTGACAAGGTGTTGAGCTTTATCAAAAGTACGAACGTATCTAGTATGAATGGGGTCGCTGTTTTGGTGTCAACTTCAGACATTTTCTGCTGTACAATCTACAAATGTAAAGGTAAATGTATAATCTACACGTAAAAATTTGGGCAACAAAAATTATCAATCTAGAAAGACAAACAAGAATGTCAATCAAATCATTGCATGGGCTTATGTTCCTTCTTTAAACCATTCCCACACAGTAACGCTTTTTGATACCCCTCAAGAAAACCAATTGGGAAAACATTGTATAAAATGAAGAAATTGTTTGTAACAAGCAATTTCTTCATTTTCGATAATGTTTTCTACACAGCAAGTTGAAAAAATCTAAATTTTCATAAAATTTAAATTGTTGTCTGCAATTCCTTTCAATTTGGACCGGTCCAAAATTCTTCCTTCTGTAAATGAGTTAATTGAGGCTGATCTTCAGTGACTACCCTGTGGCCAAAGCCTCTTCTTTTCCCTACTGTGGCTTTAAAATTTCCCCTTGTATTGGCGATAATTTCCTGATTTCAATATTCATAAGATTATTCTACCAGACTTATGAAGATCCATAAAAGTCATAGTTGTTTGTAAACGTCATCGGTTCTAACCCCAGAAATAATGAGATAATAATTTTGATTCAGGTCACTGGTGTTATCAATTAGAAACATTTACGAAATGGTGGCTTACAAGGCTTTGTTTTCGTACTTGAATAATACAGGCTCTGTGAAACTGAGAAAATATGATCCAACGTGTTTTTTTCAAATTGATTAAGCAAATTTTATTACTGACTCTAATATAAATGAATTCTGAAATTTGTTGTGCTAAACTATTCTGAAATTTGTTTTGTACTTTAGCATTGTTAATTGTAGTTAGAAATATGCTTTTTGCTGAACAAAATAACAGCAAAAGGGTAAGCTGTGCTGCACCCAAACATTGTTGCGTAGAATCTAGTTTAAATTACCAGAAAATTATACCTATACAATGTCTAAAATGGCAAATACTACAGAAAATCTTTAAAAAGAGTTGATGATGATTTGGCTCAGTGAAGTATATTTATGATTAGAGTTTAGAAAAGTTGCTAGTGGTATAAGGAAAGATGTTAACATGTCTAATGACTTGTTATTAATGTAATCAGTTTTAACCCATTACCAATGACTGGTTCATATTAAAAGTACCTTGGTAGTAACAGAAGACAATTTATTTGATGAAATTTTGAAAAATCCTTTCCTTTTGGTGTAGAAAAGATTGGTACAAGCAATTTCTTTACTTTCTACTATGTTATCCTAAGCTTTTTTCTTTAGGGTCACAAATTTAAGGTGGGATTGTGTGGGAATAGGTTAATTTAATCAAAACCATTGTGTTATCTGCTGTTTTTGATCACATTATAATGGCTTAGAATTTTGACTTCTTTTTAGTTAGTTTTTCACTTTTTCCAAAATTTGACAAAATTCATGTGAAATTTCCCAAATGAAAGGCTAGGGCCTCTTCCCAATTATGCTAAAAAAAGCTCTGGATTTTCAAGCCCTGTTTGGAGGTGATATTTAGCACCATAAGATGATGGAAACCCCACATGCAGCTGTGCACAGTTTTGTCCGACTAACAAAATTGACCTCGATTTGCCTGACAATCCATCCTTCAAGATTGATATTTTTGCTGTTAAAGATATTTTATTTTTATGTGGATTATTCATTTGCCTTCACATCTATGCATCGTTCAACACAAAATTTCTGAAATCTAGGTATGATTGGAGACTTCATTCTTACCAGATACACTGCAACTCCTGTATAACGCTACCGGGCACAGCGCTGACTCCATTATAACGCGGGGTCCGCTTGGCTCCAAAATTTTGGAGGGGTGGGGGGCATTTCGGGTTGCAGATGCTGAGGTACGATGTTAATGCTGATTTGGCCGCGATTTTTTATCCCGTCTGCGGCCCGTTCAAAGAAAAAGGGTTGCACATAAAAATCGATAATTACCCGAAGCCAGGTAAGTTTTTAACACCTTACGTGGACGGTCCTGGTCATTAATGCATTACTTCAGAGGTAATCGCTTTGTTTTATTGATGACACGCGTAGTGTTTCAATTTCAGAATCAGTTTGATTGTTTGGTCTTACAGTTTGACATTGAGATGATCAATGCCTTAGGTCTTTTATATTTTTTAAATCAATAGAGAATAGGCACGCACCTCGGTATCCTTCAGTTACTAACCTTGAAGTTTTGCGATTAAAATATCAGACTGTTTCACTCTCAGCGTTCTTTATTTTCTCAGTCCCCGGTAGGACATGTTTTTAAAGAATTGCGCGAGCGTGAAATTAGACAAATTGACTAAAGCCTTCTATTTATATCACTTCATAGTTTGCTGGTATCCGGAGCTCGTAGAGGATAGTGGCTTCAAGATAAAAACGCAACAATGTGCTTTGAAAACGATCATTCGTAGTTGCGAAGTTTTCGCTAAATACAGAAAATACGTGAAATCGAATTGTAAATGTTACAATATCGGAAGACGGGATAGATAATATAAGTAGATTAAAATAAAAATCCGTTATTTTTCCACATTTCTTTCAATAATCCGAAAATTTAATGCCATTCTGTATGATCAAACTCACAGCACAAAGCTTGTCGACAAATTTGAAGTCAAGGTTTTTTGGGTACAGTTTATTTTACTCTGAGGGGGGAAAGGTGATCAAAGGTGCCGACGCCAGATGTTCAGTTATTTATGGGAAAGTTTCCGAAGTTGACAAGTGCAAACGCGCACCCCGTGAGAATTCTTGCTGACCGAATTTTTTACTCTTGTCATTATGAAAGCGCAGGTGGTAGTGCGTCGGACTGTCATTCTAGAGGTCCCGGGTTCGATCCCCGGCGGCGGCACTCATCCTTTCCGACTATTTGTCTCCCACCAATGGGTTGATAATCGTAGACCTATGTGGGATAGCAGCTGGAGGCTAGGAAAGGATGTGATGGCGGTACTGGTGTGAGAAATACCAGGAATCCATTGTTAGGTGCTCCAGCCGCCGCGATATAACTGAAAGATTGTTGAAAGCCGCGTAAAAACCCATTCAAACAAACATAAACCAGACATTTTGCCGTCTCGTATATTTTTCGATTATTATGACCTTCATTTTTACGATTAAAAGATAGCCGCTACAAAGTTTAATCCAGTTTTGTATACTTGCAACTGGTCGGTTTAGGTTCAGATAGAGTTCTTTGTCGGTTTATTGTTACCGTATTTTTAACAATGGTAAAGAAATTAGACCAAGTCCATTACCGCGAAAGAGGTTCGAAGGTCGACCCACGCGTCATTTTCACAACGCTTCAGTAACCCCAGGTGTTCAACAACTCGTCGGTCTCCAAGGAGACGTCGCTATGCGGAATACTTAGATTTTATCCCTTTTGTCTAAGGATGGAAATATTTACGTCCGTGTAAAACTAAATTCAATTAGATTAATGCCGACAACCATCATAATAATAAAACATGTCTCGGGTAAAAGTTCTAGCTCCTTAATATTGGGAGAAAGAGAACCACAATTTATAGACCTGTAGAAATTTACGGATTATTCAATCCTGATAGACCAGGAAGGTAAGGTTAGAAATTAATTCTCCGCACGTTGAATTTCGTCGGTTTCTACTAAAATCTCTTAACCACAGTTGTTGTTTTTCATTTCCCGACTAGTAACTTGTATAGAATTAAATTTGTTACGGGAATTTTATCACGAATTATTGGGTGTTTAGTTCCGATTCCGACGAATGAAAATTTAAGTTACGACGTGGGGGGACAGCGTTATAGCATAATAACTCCACTTCTTCCGCTGTTTCATTTCTTGGACCCCACCAACAGTGTTGTAGTGGAGCTGCAGTGTACATGTACTTTCAAAATTTTTGTCAAGTTCAACCCCTTGTCTATATCATCATATCTAGTACAGATATTATCTTGATTAAGGGGGTAGGGGATCTGTTCCTGTGACAGGGGGGAAATATTTAATAAAATTAAATAAAGGGAAGAATTGCTTTTCACATTTAATGATATTTAAATGTATTTGTAAGTAAAAATTAGAACAAAAAAATCACATATTACATTTCTTTAGAAACTGAACCATTTCCTTTCAATTTGTATAAATTTACAAAGAACATTTTGTACTTTAGAAAACTGCACCTAATAGGAGTAATTGTTCGACCAAATGGGAAAATTATTTATTCAGGAAAGGAGAACAGGGCCGACATTCTATGGATCAGGGCTGATATTCTCAATTATTCTGGTCAGAAAAAACACTTTAGTATTAACATTTCAATTGTGATAAGCGGCTTAGCCCCTGTCATATGGTTTATATTTCATTTGAAAATAATTACTTAATTAGAGCTTTCATTCAGCAAAGGCTTAACGAGTTTTTTTATTCAAACAATTATACACTTAACCCTTGTCATGCTGAATTAAAATCTCACTCAGAATTTCTTTAAGATCAAAGGACTGACAGCACTGGAGGGTCTTAATGAAGGTTAATATTCCGTTTAAAAATTGATTATTTAACCAACCCTTGATGGAGGGAGACAAGCAAGACGTGTAGACCAAAATCAGATTGCACTTATGTGCTGACTGATCTTTGTCTATACCACCAGCAAAACAGGAGTTTTCCAGTCTCAGTATGACAAGGGTTAATTTTTTCATATATTGGCAGACTTTCAGTAGATGCTTTCCCTCTATCTGGTGATTCAGCTCAACAATCTGATTGGGCCAACTCAAAAATATAATTGATTATCCAAGCATAGAGTGAAGTTTTCTAAAGCAGACATACTTAGGTTTTCTTTCTAGAACTTTGCCTGAAATTTTCAGGATGATCAGTGTCTTTTGAGTTTGCTTAAATTATCTGCCCGCATATATTTAGTCCTTCTTTTTATAGCATCCTACTCAATAATATAGTTTATCTTGCCCATTTGCGGCAAAGATGATATATTTTTGTATGCCAAATTATCAAATACATTATCCAATAGATTTGGAAAACATGACATAGTAGTCTTTTTCTAATTGCAGGAACATGCAGTTTCCACAGAATACAGGTCAGCAAGATGAATGTGTAACTGAGTATAAATGTATTGAATTCTATTAGAATGAAATGGTTCAACCAACCAGTTAATCCATTACCACACATCCTGCATTTTACCTGCTGAAGAAACCACAAATGACCTTTGACCTTTTGTCGAAAGCAGTTGTGCTGAAAACACCATTTTTATGCCCCCAAAGGGAGGCATATAGTAATCAAAATGTCCATCCATCCGTCCCACTTTCAATGCCTGTCTGGAACTTCTACATGCGATAGTGGATTTCAATGTAACATTGCACAAATGTTCACTGCTATAAGACAAAGTGTAGCGAATAAGACCCAGGTTCCTATCTCAAAGATCAAGGTCACAATCAATGGTCAAAGGTCAAAAATCAGCAATTTTTGCAGTGTCCGCTCTGTAACTTCTATAATCATGCAAACAGGTACGAATTTCAGACAACGTGTCGAGAAAAAGACCAAGGTTCTTATCTTAAAGGTCAAGACCACAATCTGGGGTCAAGGTAAAAAATCGACACTTTTTGTTGTGTCTGCTCTGTAACTTCTATAATCATGCACGCAGGTACAAATTTCTTTCATACAAATGTTCACCACTTTCAGACGACGTGTCATGAAAAAGACCGAGGTTCCTATCTCAAAGGTCAAGGTCACAATCTGGGGTCAAAGGGGCATCCAGAATGGTTTAATTGCGTCCGGAATCGTTAAATTGTATTTACTCTCTTATTCTTCAATAGATTGTTTCCATATTTGGACAGATGCTTAATTGGGTGGACCACTTTACTTGACCTTGACCCAGTGACCTTAACCTTTGACTTACTTTTGACCTCAGAAAAATCCATGATGCATTTCTCGATTTCATTCTGTATTTATAGAAATTATTATATGTTTTAAAATTTCATTTATTTAAAACCCAGACGTATAGATCACAAATGCATGTGGTTGTGTTTACAAAACAAATCAAAGTGCCAAATGCTTGACCCTGTCCTTTGGGGGCATTTGTCACATGACTGTGACCAGCTCTTGTTTCAAATGCCAATAACATCCAAACATTTTCCAACTCATTAATTGGGTATTGAGTACTAAATATCTGAGGTTGCAACATTAGGCATGCAGATCCTTGCATTCATATGCATCTGTTTATGTCAAGATATGCCATGTAACAAGGACAAGGTCATCTGTCAAGGTCATACTTTAAAAAAAATACTATATTTGAGGTGTTTTATTTGACAAATATTGTTTCTGTCCACCATGCAAGTCATAGCTTCCAGAATCTGTGGTCAAGACTAATTTTATATGATAAAAATGGATGTTGTTGTTCCCCCAAAGTTACAGTAAATCAGTGAAATTTGTTCATTTTGATTGCAGGGTTTGGAATAATGCAAGGACAACCGCAATTCGTGCAGCCTGGAGCTAGCATGATGCAACCAACAAACAGAATGATGATGGGCCAGCCACTTAGACTGGGCCCTGGAACCCCTAATATGGTCCCTCAGGGCCAGATGGTGAGGGGTCCACAGGGAATGTTTCCTGTATCCATGGTATGTTTCTTTCTCTCTTGTCCAAACAAAATTAACCCAATATAAGATGAAATTTTTTTAGGCTAGTCTAATTTTGAAAGAAGTTGCAGATGACATTTTAACCCATTGCCACACAGGAAAATTTTAGACTTGTCCAAATTTTAAGAAGCTGCTTGTTTGTTAGAAGCAATTTCTTTATTTTACACAATGTTTTTCAAATTGTTTTTAGCTCTACTGGCCGAAGGCCACTAGAGCTTTAGCGATGGCTTTTTCCAGTCCGTCCGTCATCCGTCGGTTAAACTTTTCCTTGTTTACACGATAAAGTCCACAGTTTTCATCAGATTCTCTTCAAACTTTCACAGAATGATTGTACCATCATAAGGATCGTTCCTTTCGAAATTGGGTCAGATCCGTCAAGAAACACGGGAAAAGGGGCCTAATTAAAACTTAATTAAAAAACCTTCGTTTACGCGATAAAGTCCACAGTTTTCATCAGATTCTCTTTAAACTTTCACAGAATGATTGTACCAACATAAGGATTGTTCCTTTCAAAAATGGGTATGATCCGTCAAGAAACACAGGAAAAGGGGCCTTATGAAAATTTAATAAAAAAATCCTCGTTTACGCGATAGAGTCCACAGTTCTCATCAGATTCTCTTCAAACTTTCACAGAATGATTGTACTAACATAAGGATCATTCCTTTTGAAAATGGGTATGATCCAACAAGAAACACGGGAAAAGGGGCCCTATGAAAATTCATTCAAAATTCAATTAAAAAATCCTCGTTTACGAGATAGTGTCCACAGTTTTCATTGGATTCTCTTCAAACTTTCTCAGAATGATTGTATCAACATAAGGATTGTTCCTTTCGAAAATGGGTATGATCAGTCAAGAAACACGGGAAAAGGGGCCTTATGAAAATTTAATTAAAAAATCCTCGTTTACGAGATAGAGTCCACAGTTTTCATCAGATTCTCTTCAAACTTTCACAGAATGATTGTACCAACATAAGGATTGTTCCTTTCGAAATTTAGTATGACCGTCAAGAAACATAGGAAAAGGGTCTTATGAAAATTTGATAAAAATTCCATTAAAAATCCTTGTTTACGCGATAGAGTCCACAGTTTTATCTCTTCAAACTTTCACGGAATGATTGTACCAACATAAGGATCGTTCCTTTCAAAATTGGGTATGATCCATCAAGAAACATGGGAAAAGGGGCCTTATGAAAATTCAAATAAAAAACTCCATTAAAAATCCTTGTTTACACGATAGAGTCCACAGTTTTCTTTGGATTCTCTTTAAACTTTCTCAGAATGATTGTACAATCATAAGGATCGTTCCTTTCGAAAATGGGTCTGATCTGTCATGAAACAGGGGAAAAGGGGCCTTATTAAAACTTAATATCTTTGTTAACACAATAAAGTCAACAGTTTTATTGGATTATTCCTTTTGAAATTTTGTATGATCCTTCAAGAAACACAGGAAAAAGGGGCCTTATGAAATGTTTAATAAAAAATTCTCATTAATAATCTAGAGCCAACAATTTACAACGGATTCTCTTCAAACTTTCACAGAATGATTGTACCATCATAAGGATTGTACCTTTTGGAATTGGATATGATTCCTCAAGAAACATAGGAAAAGGGGCCTTATTAAAATTTAATTCAAAGATCTTTGTTAACACTCTAGAGTCCACAGTTTTCATCTGATTGACTTCAAACTTTCACAGAATGATTGTACCATCATAAGAATTGTTCCTTTCAAAATTTGGTATGATCAGTCAAGGACCACGGGAAAAAGGGGCCCGATTAAAACTGGATTGAAAAAGTCCTCGAAAACACAATAGAGTCCATAGTTTTCAACAAATTCTCTTCAAACATTCCCAGAATGATTATTACATTAAATGGATTGTTCCTTTCGGAAGTATGTTTGAATCATCAAGTTTCATGGGAAAAGGGGCCCTATGAAAATTTAATAAAAAAATCTTAGTTAACATGTAATGGCCCTAGATTTCACCTGATTGACTTCAAACTTTCACATAATGATTGTACCATCATAAGGATTGTTCCTTTCAAATTGGGTCTGATCCATTGAGAAACATAGGAAAAGGGGCCTTAGGAAAATTCAATTAAAAAAAATCTTAATTAATGCTTGTAAGTCCACAGATGAGATGGGGTTGTCTTTATACTCATACAGAATAATTATACTTTTGTATGAAGAGTTCCCTTTGGAATTGGTTCAGATCCATCAAGTAACATGGGAAAAGGGGCTATATGAAAATTCAATTAATAAAACCCTGTTAACACAATAAAGCCCACAGCTTTGATCAGATTTTGTTGAAACTTTCACAGAATGATTGGAAGGTCATAACTATCATTCTTTTCATAACAGGGTTTGAACTGTCAAGAAGCACAGGAAAAGGGGCCTTATGAAAATTTCATTTATAAATCCTTGTTACCAAGTCCAGAGCTTTCATTGGATTTTCTTCAAACATTCACAGAATAATTGTACAATAATAATGATTGTTGATGTTTGCATTAGACCTGATCCGTCAAGTATCACAGGAAAAGGAGCATTATGAAATTTAATTTTAAAATCATTGTACCACAATAAAGTCAACAGTTTTCATCAGATTCTGTTAAAACTTTCACAGAATGTTTATTCCATCTTAAGGATTCTTTCTTTTCAAATAAGGTGTGATCTGTCTAGTATCATGGGAAAAGGGGCCTTTAGAGAATTTTATCTATAATCCTTGTAACCAAGTCCAGAGCTTTCATTGGTTTTTATTCAAACCTTCACAGAATCATTGTACAATAATCACGATTGTTGATGCTGACATGAGACCTGATCCTTCAAGTATCACAGGAAAAGGAGCCTTATGAAAATTTTATTTTAAAAATTTGACACCAAGATAAAGTCTGCAGTTTTCATCAGATTCTGTTCAAACTTTCACAGAATGTTTGTACCATCATAAGGATTGTTTCTTTCCAAATTGGGCCTGATCTGCCTAGTATCATAGGAAAAGGGGCTGTATGAAAAAGTATTACCAAATCCTCATAAACACAACAATGCCCTCAGTCTTTATCAGAATCTCTTCAAGCTTTAATAGAATGATTGTACCATCATTTGGATTGTTCCTTTGTAAATTAGGTCTGATTGGTTAAGTGACACAAGAAAAGGGACCTTATAAAAATTTTATTACAAAACATCATTATCACAATAAAGTCCTCAGTCTTTATCATTTTCTTCAAACTATCATTAGGATTGTTCCTTTGTACATTGGGTCTGATTTGTTAAGTTTCACAGAGAAAGGGGCCTTATGAAAATTTAGTTACAAAAATTCTTGACACAATTCAGTCCACTGTTTTCATTGATTCTCTTTAACTTTAAAGAATGATTCTACCTTCATTAAAATTGAGCCGCCGTCATAGCGCAGTTGGTAGCGCATCAGACTGTCAATCTAGAGGTCCCGGGTTCGATCCCCAACGGCGTCACTCATCTATTCCAACTATTTGTCTCTCACCAATGGGTCGATAATCGTAGATCTATGTGGGATAGCAGCTGGAGGCTAGGAAAGGATGTAATGGCAGTACTGGTGTGAGAAATACCAGGATACCATTGTTAGGTGCTCCAGCCGCCGGGATATAACTGAAAGATTGTTGAAAGCGGCGTAAAACCCCATTCAATCAATCAATCAATCAATCAATCATTAAAATTGTTCCTTTTGAAATTTGGTTTGTTCTGTAAAGTATCATGAGAAAAGGGGCCCTATGAATATTTCACTAGAAACTCATTAACACAATAAATTCCACAGATTAAACAGATTGATTGTACCATCATTCCAATTGTTGATTTTGACAGTGGATCTGACTATAGCAAGGGTCACATAAAAAGGGGCCTTATGAAAAACTCTCTTAAATATTCTTGTTAACACAATGATGTCCCTTGATTTCACCAGATTCACTTCAAAATTTCACAGAATGATTGTACAAATACTGAGATGGTTCTTTTCAGAACTGGGTACAATTCTTCAAGTATCATGTAAAAAGGGGCCATATGATTTTTCTTTTTAAATATTCTAGTAAACATAATGAATTTCCAATATTTCATCGGATTCACTTTTAACTTTCATAGAATGATAAAACCAACAGTAAAGTATCACGGGAAAAGGGGCCCTATGAGAACTTGAATTTAATATCTTTGTTAACACAATAAAGTCAACAGTTTTATTGGATTCTCTTCAAAGATGCATGGAATAATTGTGGCATTTGAAACACAGGAAAAGGGGCCTTACAGATTATCATTCAAAACATTCTTGTGTATGTAATGAAGATCACAATCATTATCAAGTTGTCTTTTAAATTTCACAGGACAATTGTCGGGTTGTAAGGAAAGTTCCTTTTGGAATGAAATTGATCCATCAGAAAACACAGGAAAAGGGGCCTTATTGATTTTCATTCAAAACAATCCTGTTTATGTGATCAAGTCCACAATTATTGTCAGATTCTGTTGAAATATTCACAGAATGATTGTAGGGTCATAAGGTAACTTTCTTTTGGAAATGGAGTGGATCTGTCATGAAACATGGGAAAAGGGGCCTTGAGGATTGTTGCTTAACCCTTTCCCGTACAACAAAATTTTAGACTGCTCCAATTTGGAAGAGGCTGCAGACAACAAAACAAAGTGAATTTAAATGGAAAGATAACCACTGCAAAGGGTAGAAAACATTGTAGGGAAAGAAGAAATTGCTTGTAACAAGCAATTTCTTCTTTCCCTGCAATGTTTTCCCCATTACAAAACCTATGGGTCGTGAAAACAAGTGATTGTACAGGAAAGGGTTAAAATGATAAAGGGGATAAAGCCCCTTTTTTTCTTTATGCATTCTTCTTTGAGCAATTAACTTCCTTAAATATCAGATTTCTTTAACGGAAAACTTGATAACCAGTAGAGTGTCTCAGGCCCTCATGGGCCTCTTGTTCTTGAAGGGCATCAAAAAGCATCATTGTGGTAGAATGGCTTAATCTTCAATTTCCAGGTAAAGAAATAGATGGATAAAAACATGGAAGAAAATATTGGAATATGATGTCATCATAAAACAGTTTATCTTTTAATACCTCAATGAAACAAATCTCTAAGATGAAACTTGTCAAAGGTAATTTTTTCTCCTTTCAGATGCCCCCTGGACGTATGATGCCTCCGACCTCTGCACCTCCATCATACAATCAGGCTAGAATGGAGAGCTATCAAATGAGATCACAGAATGTGTAAGTTAAATTTTACCTCATCTGTGCATGGGTAGAGCTATTGTTATCTGCCTGTTGTCCATCTGTCTGTAAACAATTACAAACAAAAATTTTCCTAAGTAAACAATGGATTTCAGCTACACTTCACAGATATGATCCTTAGGTCATGCCCTTCCAAAATAATTTTAAGAATTTGGATCCATGAAGTATAAGCAATGGTAATGGAGTGAAAAACTTCTTTTAACCCTTTCCTGGACAAACACGGGATTTTACGTTGCTATAATTTTATACTTGAGAAAACATTGTGGAAAAAGAAGAAATTGCTTGTAACAAGCAATTTCTCCTTTTTCCACAATATTTTCTATCACATAGGATGGTTTCTTTCAAATTGTATCCAATATACATTGTCGTCTGCAACCTCTTTCAATTTGGACCAGTCTAAAATTTCAAAAAACAGGAAAGGGTTAATGGAAATGTTTTGTCAAGAGCTTTCAAACCTTGCATATAGTATCCCCCTATTGTACTTTACCAAAATACATAAACTGTAAGCCTTGTGCTCTGGGTAACCAGATTTTACATAAAAATTCAGGACGATTTTAGAAATATTCTCCTCCAAAACCGTAAAGCCTATAAGGCCTTAACCTTTTAAAAGTTTGGCAGTTTTGACTTATGGTAATCTACCAAACTACTTCTAATTATAATTCTCAGAACAACATAAACTCTATGTTGCAGAAACTGGATTTTAACCTTCTCCTGTCCTACAAAATTTTAAACTGGTACAATTTCAAATATTTACAGACATCAATTTCTAAGTTGATTTCATTTGAAAAATAATCATTCAGTATGGTAGAAAATGTTGTGGAAAAAGTAGAAATTGCTTGTTACAAGTGATTTCTACCCTTTTCCACAATATTTTCCAAAGTATAAAAACACAGAAAAGGACAAACCAGTGATTGAATAGGTAAGGGTAAAAAAGAGATAAAGAAGGAAAAAAAATACATGCAGCTTCACTTAACCCTTTCCCGTTCAAATATGGAATTTTACAATCCTTTGATTTTATACTAGAGAAAACATTGTGGAAAAAGAAGAAATTGCTTGTAACAAGCAATTTCTCCTTTTTCCACAATATTTTCTAAACCACATAGGATGGTTTCATTCCAAATAGCATCCAGTTTTCATTGTCGTCTGCAAACTTTTTCAATTTGGACTAGTCTAAAATTTCAAAAAATGGGAAAGGATTAATGATATTCTGCCAAACTATTTTAGACTACTATTGGATGATCATAAATCCTATGTTTGAGGTAACTAAGTATCTAAATAGAGAAGAGGACGCCATCATAGCGCAGTCGCTAGTTCAATCATGGGATGTCATGGGTGCGATCCCTGGTGATGGCACATATCCTTTCCGACTTTGTCTCTCACAAATGGGTGGATAATTGTAAACCTAAGTGAGATAGCAGCTGGAGGCTAGGAAAGGATGTAATGGTAGTATTGTGTGAGAAATACAGTCAGGCCACGATACACCGACCATCTTATATCGGCAAACTCGGTTAACGACAAAAAAACACTGGGAACAAACCTCACCTAACGTAATTTTGACCCGTTTGAACGGCATATTCAAGTACCTACACCGACGGACATTTGTCGGAACAAATCTTCGAAATTTAATGAATTTTGCTTCAGTTTATTGGAATTTTCTCAGCCCATGTTTTACGGTTGTTGACATGCCGTAAAGGGTGTTGTAAAATCCTTTATCCGCAGTTGTCGTAAACAATATAGGTTACACAATAGACTCGATTATCGATTTTTTACACCTTCTGATTAATAGTGTTTAATGTAAATAAAATGCCTTTGGCAAGTTTTTCACACTTAAATTACCGGTGTTGTATGTTTTATTGAATTCGGTTATCTTTATTTGAGATGTTTGAGCAATTTGAGAAATCTGAGAATTTTGAGAAGTGTCCTAAATAAATGGGAGAAACAATTTTCTTCGTTATTTTTATTATCATTGTCCCAATCCGTAATGTAATACGTAAACTTCCCAGCTTTTAGCCTGTTCCTTCCAGTCTAGTCCGTCATTTCTCGCCGACATCCCGAAAAATCTCCCGGTACCCAAAATCTCCTGCTCCATTACAACGACTGACTCAGTTACCGACAGGAATTGTGTGGGGATAAAGTATGTCGTTATAACGGGGTTTGACTGTACCAGGTATCCATTGTTAGTTGCTCCAGCCAAAGCGATATGATCAATCAATCTAAATAGAGAAGAAAAACTTGAAAAAGGTTTCTCCTTGTGAACTTTAAGGCTAAGAACTTTCTTATTTTGCATGTAGCATTGCCTTACGTAGAAATTATTAAAATCTTCTAAAGCTAAATCTTCTAAAAGCTAAACCCTATTTTACAGGTAACCAAGGTTAAAATAAGTGATTAAGAAGAATTCCCTGTCTGAACCCTAAAACCTAATGATACCATATTTGCATGCTGCATTGCTTTATGATTCACTTCCAAAATGCCTTATGTTTAATCATTGTAAGACACCAAAATCAATCAGCAAGTCTCAATTCAAAGAAATTGCAGACGAAATTTCACATTACGCTAAAATTGGGAAATAAGTGCTAAATAGGGTCAAAAACATTGTGAGAAAAGAAATTGCTAGTTAAAAATGTTCTCCTACAAAACCATGGAGGCTAGAGCTTTAAAAATTTTGCATGCACAACTGCCTTTTGATAGTCTACCAGAATACTTCAGATTAATTTTTGATCAGTATAACTATAAGCCCTATGGTGTGAGTTTCTGGATTCAACAAAAAGATGAAGAAGGAAATACTGAAAAATCTTCTGCTCCAAAACCAAAGTGCTTAAAGCTTAAGAATTTTGCTTAAGAGTTTTGAATTTTTTTACCTTTAAGGGAGAAGACATTGTGGATAATAAAGAAATTGCTTATATCAAAGCTTTTTTTCTCTGGGGTGTTTAAAAGTATCATTGCGTGGGAATAGTTTAAAGTAAATTTAGACCATACAGGTTCTCAGAGAATACAAGTTATTTATCTGAATAACATTATCATTAATCACAATTCTGTTTCAGATGTATACCTGTGCCTTGATAGTTACCAGATATGTCATATGAATTTACATCATGATTGTTATAAGTGAAATTAGGTATATAGTGAAATAACTTGAATATAGTTCATCCGAAAGGTAAAGTTGAGTTGATTTTGTTATAGAATAAGTATGATCTTTTTTTCCAGACCATCTGTCAGAAAGCCAAATCCTGTAGGAAAATCATCTGAAGAATTACAAAGAGAGAAATACTTCCAACAACAGCAAGCGAAACTAAAACATTTCAACAAGTTTAGCTCATCAAGCCTTGATCCAAATAAGCTGATTGATTCGATGTTTACTGATTCCCAAGCTCCCAAACCAAGGACCAATAAAAAGCCAGGTATGATAATATTAGAATCTGGTTATAATTTTATGTGCCATCTCAAAAGCAACCATATGTGTAATCCAATTTACCAATCACAGCTGTCAATCAAATAATCAGTCAACCAATGAGATCGTTCAATTGGACTTGAAGTTAAGTGTGAACTCCAACATTGGCCAACATTTTGGTGAATCTTTTTTGTTGATTTGGCGACTTAAATGTTGTTATTACAGTTTATTCAAGCTGTAATTACGACATTTAGTTCCTCAACAAACCATTTTACTCATTAGTAACATGCTACTGGCCATATATTTAGCAAAATAACGCCATCAAAAATCAAAGTGGAACTTCCTGTCAGGGCCAAAGAAGTCAGTGGGCAGGGCCAGCATTTGTCAATTAGACCGCTTATTATAAAAATTTTAATTGGACTCATGAAACAGGATGGTGAATAAAGACTATGAAAACATACCCATGGAAGATAAAGAGGATAACTGTTTGTTTCAGTTTAAGATCAATTTATCGTTCATTGAGCAAACAAGTGGCAAATCCACAAGGGAAAATATTCTTTTGTTGTTTAAGAAATGAAGGATATTTTGATCTTACACAAAAACAATCATTCTATTTCTTTAATGCAAAAAGAAATGAAATATGACCCCTATTGGAGATATTTTTTGAAAGTGTGTCATTTCGCATGTGAATTTTATGGCATCCTGATGACGTTAAAAGTGTCTTTAGTCCCACATAGATGACATTTAGTATAGTGCAATGAAAAAGAAAACAAGGCTAAATATACCAAATAGTTAGTGTTATCATTCTAGATGATCCACTTGAAAGCATTAACCCTTTCCCGTTTTTGAAAATTTTAGACTAGTCCAAATTGAAAGAATTTGCAGACGGCAGTGAAAACTGGATGCAATTTGAAATGAAACCATCCTATGTGGTAGAAAATATTGTGGAAAAAAGGAGAAATTGCTTGTTACAAGCAATTTCTTCTTTTTCCATAATGTTTTCTCAAGTATAAAATCACAGGAACGTAAAATCCCGTGTTTGAACAGGAAAGGGTTAAAGTAATATTTTTTGTATACATGTATCTATTTGCTCTCAAAGATCTGAGTTTTGTATCTTATTTTTAAATTGCCATTCTTGAATGGCAGATTTTTAACAACCTTTTAGTATGATGAACTGTGTTAAATAGTTTCTGAGACTTCAAGATTTTTGGTATGTATATATGCATGGACCAATTAACACCCAATTTCCAAGGAATACTGATGTAACTCGGAGTACACTATTTAGTTATTTACAGTAAACTAGAATTGCATATTTTATGTATTCATGCGCTAGTAAAAATATTCCCCTTTGTAGTTTTGAAAATAGATCAAGGAGATGCAAGGATGTTAGAAAGTAGGGATTTGTCTTATTGGTTACTGCTCTTGGATATTGAAGATAAAAGCTTATTACTATCAAGGGGAAATGTTGATTATATATTTTAACCCATTACCAGACGACACTAGACTAGTTCAAAATGGAAGCAGTTTCAGATAACAATCTCAAGTTGGTGGATTTGGAAAATCTTTGTCTTATAGGATAAAAAAAAAATTGTGGAAATGAAGAAATACTTATAACAAGTTAAAATTGACATTTTAACCCATTATAACTGGACAAAATCTTGGACTGGTTAAAATTGAAAGAATTTGCAGACTACAATTTCAAGTAAATGGAATTTAGAAAACTTGCCTTGTAGGGTAAAAAAGATCATGGACATTGAAGATATTGCTTGTTCCAAGCTTTTTTCTTGAGATGCTTAAAAAGCAGGATTGGGTGGGAATGGGATAACTGAAAAGGCAGATGCTTGCACTTAATTTGACATGCTTGCATTCAAGTTCCTTAACCTGACATTGAAGCAATTATGATTTTTAGCTCCCCTGAGCACGAAGTGCTCTGGAGGAGCTATTGTGATCGGTCATCGTCCGTTGTCCGTCCGTCCGTCCGTTCACAATTAAAAAAAAATCTTCTCCTCCTAAAATAACCATAGAATTTCAACAAAACTTCACAGAAATGATCCTTAGGTCATACTCTTTCAAAATACTTCAAAGAATTGAAATCCATGAAGAACTCTGGTTGCCATGGCAAAGGAGTGAAAAAACTTAAAAAAATCTTCTCCTCCCAAACGGTAAAGCCTAGAGCTTTGATATTTGGTATATATCATCTATTGACCCTCTACCAAAATACTTCAAAGAATTACCGTATTCTGAAAATAAGCCCTTTTCTTTATGATCCCTGATTTTACATAGAAATAAAGAAGAAAATCTTTAAAAATCTTCTTCTCCCAAACCATAAAGCCTAGAGCTTTGATATTTGGTATACATCATTATCTATTGACCCTCTACCAAAATTCTTCAAAGAATTACTGTATTCTGAAAATTAGCCCTTTTCTAAATGATCCCTGATTTTACATAGAAATAAAGAAGGAAATCTTTATAAATCTTCTCTAGGCCTTATGGTTTGGGAGAAGAAGATTTTTAAAGATTTCCTTCTTTATTTCTTTGTAAAATCAGGGATTGCCAAGAAAAGGGCTAATTTTCAGAATACGGTAATTCTTTGAAGTATTTTGGTAGAGGGTCAATAGATGTTGATTTGTACCAAATATCTAAGCTCTATGACTTACCACTTGGGAGGACAAGATTTTTTAAGTTTTTTCACTCCGTTGCCATGGCAACCTGAGTTCTTCATGGATTTCAATTCTTTGAAGTATTTTGACCTAAGGATCATTTCTGTGAGGTTTTGTTGAAATTCCATGGTTAGTTTAGGAGGAGAAGATTTTTTTGTAATTGTGAACGGACGGACAGACGGACGGACGAAAGGACGGACAGACGGATGGATGATGACCAACTGCAACCAAATTACAATATGCACATCCCTATTTGATACTGAGTCTGTATAAAGTTTGAATCAAACCAATGCAGTTAAAGCTGAGAAATTAAGCCGACAAGGAAAATGCTATAGAAGGACTGACCAACAAACTAACCTACCAGCCAACAGAATACTGACCGACCAAAAGACCTATCCATAAGCTGAATCCTCAGACCTGGATAACATACATGTATCTTAAGACTTGTTAAGAGACAGAAAATTTTAAGACTGGTCCAAATTGGAAGAAATTTTTTAAATGGGAAAATAAGTGTCATATAGCTTAGAAAACACCTGGAGAAAAGAATAAATTGCTTGTAACAAGTAATTTCTCATTTTCTCACAAAGTTGTCCTTAAGTAATTATCTTCAAGGCGTAAAAAAGCGGGAACTTGTGGGAATAGGTTAAGTGTGGAGTCATTTTAGTTGTTTGAAATTTAGATAATTATGAGAGTACTATAGCAATAAATATCTCTAATATTTCTTATAACTTATTTTGTGGCATGTGTTTTGTATGAAAACCTCAGATGAAAGTCACAAAATTCCAATGGAAATGAATTTAGAGTTATCATCCTTGATTTTGGAGTTTATACTTCCATTTTTTAACCTATTACCAGACAGCCAAAATTTAGACTAGTCCAAGTTGAAGGAGTTGCAGATGATAATTTAAAGTTAATTTTTTCAGCTGTCTTCATAAAATAACATTGTGAAAAATGAAGATTGTGATTCATTTTTAACATTAATTTTGTTTTCAATATTGTTTTTCTGAGGAGATATAAAACAAGAGGCCCAGTGGGCCTTAACGGTCACCTGAGTAAAAGAGCATCTAGTGATTTTGTTTGAAAGAATTAGAAAAAGGTCCACCAAAGGACATTCATGTGAAATTTTATTAGAATCTACCTAGTAGTTTTAAAGAATTTTGCAATCAAAATTTCTGTTAGATAATTGCAATTGGTCACCATGACCATTAGGTGGTGACCTAAAAATATGAATTTCTTAACATGATGAACTTTGTACCCTGGGCATAGCCCGTTATATGACCCCAGGTACATAAATTACACAAACTTTAGTATACCTGTCCTACCAGTCATGCACATAAAATATCTAAGCTCTTGCATTTAGGGTTTATTAGAAAAAGATTTTTTAAGAAGTACAAAAATTTACCCCTTTCTGACCCCGACTGGGGCCCCTTTTACCCTAAGCCCCCCCAACATCTTTTCACAAACTGGAATTAGCATCCCCCAATAATGCTTCCGACCAAGTTTGGTTGAAATCCCGCCAGTAGTTCTTGAGAAGAAGATGAAAATGTTTAAAAGTGAACAAAAATGACCCCCTTTTGGTCCCCATTTTAGGCCCCCCTGACCTCCAGCCTTTTAATTTTCACAAATCTGTATAATCAGTACCCAATGATGCTTTTCACCAAGTTTGTTTGAAATTGGCTTAGTACTTCATCAGAAGAAGATGAAAATGTGAATTTTCTAACATGATGAACTTTGACCTCTGGGTGTGGCCCCATACATGACCCCAGGGGCATGAATTTCACAATTTATAATATACCTGTCCTAGTTGCCATGCACACAGAATATTTAAGCTCAGGTATTAACGGTTTATTAGAAGAAGATTTTTAAAGAAATACCAAAAATTACCCCTTTTTGCCCCCTATTTGGGCCCCTATGACCCCCAGAACCCCTATTTTCACAAACTTGAATTGGCATCCCCCAATGATGCTTTCTACCAAGTTTGGTTGAAATCTGCCCAGTAGTTCTTGAGAATAAGATGAAATATTTAAAAGTTACCAAAAATTACCCCCTTTTGGGGGAGCGATTTAGGACCATCATGGTCCTCTTGTAATAGAATTATGACAAATTAATCAAATGTCTTTTCCATCCATTTTCTGTTTACTGACTGAATTGATTTGACTCAAGTTTCACATGTGCATTCAGTTTCGACCAAAGATGTGAATAGTTCATTTTGGTTATGGTCCATTGATTTTATTGGAGTTATGGCCCTTTGATAAATAAAACTATTCCAGTAACAAAATGTTTTCCTTTAACCCATTTCCAGACAGCAAAATTTTGCACTGGTCAAAATTGAAAGGAGTTGCAGACAACACTTAAAAGATTTTGGAATTTTAGATTTTTTTACCTTTCTGGGTACAAAACATTGTGTAAAAAGAAAAAAATTGCTTGCAACAAGCAATTCTTCATTTTACACAATGTTTTCCCAATTGTTTTTCTTGAGGGGTGTCAAAAAGTGTCACTGTCTGGGGATGGGTTAATAAGGAGCTGTTGGGGGGGGGGAGAAGGGGGTATTAATCACATTTAGTAATAGTCTAAAAAGATTTCAAAGTAAAATTGATTTTTTTATAGAAAATTTTAATAAAAGAATACATTGCATATTACAATCAGCTCAAATCAGTCTCAAAATATTTCTTTAGTGTAATTTTTCATTTATAATAAAACCATGTACATTTTTTTAAGCCCCTCAAGACAAAAGCTGTTGAAAATACTTTTGAAAATGGTTGTTAATAATTTCTTTATTATCCACTTTGTTTTCAACCCCAAAAGAATATTTCATTATCTATGACTTGTTTGGTTAATATAAACAATCTTTATTGACAAAGTTAACTTAGAAATTCATTTTTAAAATCCCCGTAATTTGCTTCAGGGCTAGAGAACAGCATGGAGGATGGATTTGGAGACTTTTTGGGAGGCCCACAAGGTCAAGGTCATTCTGTCATTAATACGCCAATCATAGATGAGCCAAAACAACAGTCACAAGTTGCTGTTCCTAAAGCAGTGCCAACAAAACCTGCTACAGAGAAGAAAGGTAAGTACTGCCCTTGTTTCCTTTTAACTCAAAGATGTTGTAGAGGACAATTTTAAAGGATGATGTCTTTTGAGGTATAAATGAAATATTGTGGATGATTAAGAAATTTCTTGTCACAACCAATTTCTATATTTTCCACAATGCTTTCTTAACGTTTTTCTTGAAGGCATTAGAAACTGTTTTGTTTGGGAATTGGTTAAAGACAATCATCACAATTACTGATTTGTACATTAAAATACAGTATTTGATGAAAGCATAATCTATATGATTTGTTCATCTGCAGGAGATGTAGGTAGGAAAAGCTTTGAGTTACACGAAGGAAGTTTTTGTCTCTGCAATTCACATATTGCCAAAGCCAATCAAATAATGACAATTTAAATTTTTCATTTGCCTTGGAAGTGAAACATTGAACTCCAACATTTATCAACCAAGTTTTCTGAAAGACAAGTAACTTCTTCTTTTTCCACAATATTTTCTACCCTATTGAATGATTATTTTTCCAGTAAAATTGTAATTTTAATTGTAATCTTCAAATCTTTTAAATTTGGAAAGGTCTAAAATTTTGCAAAACAGTAAAGGGTTAACATAAATATTGGCCAATGTTGGAGTTGATAGTTGATTTCCGGTCTAAATGAGTGATTTGAATAGTTGATTCAGTCTTTGACAGCTTCAAACCATCAACTGTGTTGTAATGTTTTTAATGGACTTCTCCTGTTTACAGATTTGACCAAGATGATGATGGAAAGTTGTGATTTGAACGCATCCAAGAAGGCCAAGTTGTTTCAGAAACCGTCACTGAAGGATATTAGTGTTGTTCACCATGATCCACATGTGATAGCTGCCAATGTTAGCACTAATGCAAGAAAGTGGGATAATGCAGAGGAGTTATCAAACCTTTTCATCCAAGAAGGTAGGAATTGACCAATGGCTGTTGTCAATCAAGGAAACAAGTGACCAATCAAATTATTTATTCGACCCGGCCCTGAGCTTTCAACTCCAACATTAGCTGCCAATTTTGTTAACCTTTTTCATTGATTTGGTGACTTAAATGTTGTAATTACGTCTTGTTCAAACTATAGTAACAACATTTTTGTCACCAACCATGTGTTCTAAATTTCTATTACGTGCTGCTGGCCACAATATTTTCAAAACAACACTGTGCAGTCTGATCTTGGTCTACACCTCATGTTTGTAATTTTCCTGCCAGAATCGTTTATGAAATCGATTTCTGAAAGAAATATTGATTCTTTACCAACAAGTTCTATCAGTGCTTTCAGCCCTTTGATTTTACAGCAATACAGTAAGGTATTTTATACATCATGACAAGGGTTAAGACAACCATGATAAATAATATTAAAATTGGGTTGTGCTAAATAACTGAATCTATCTGAAAATTGAGTAATTGTTGGTCCTGCCTATTGATTGGCACTGGCCACACTCACTGTCTCCCATAGGAAATTCCACTAAGATGTAAAACAGTGTCATTTTGCAAAATCTTTGGACAGAAACATTTAACAAAAAAGTAGAAAAAGCAGAAAATATGAAGTGATCTAAATTAACCATTTTCATACAATAATGCTTTTTGATGCCCCTGAGTAAAAACAATTGGGAAAACATTGTGCAATTAAATTGCAACAAGCAATTCCTTCATTTTCCCCTTGTTTTCTACCTAGAAAGTTGAAAAAATCTAAAATTGTGTTAACTTTAACTTATTGTCATCCAATTTCGACTTTTCTAGAATATTACCGCCTGTCAATGGGTTAAAAAAATCCTTTTGAAATGATTGTGGAAAATGAAGAATTACTTGTGAAAAGAATTGGTTTTTAAATCCTATTGTTGTTTGAATTGTTGTAAAATGTGATATTTATTTATGAATCTGAAATATGTTTTTAATTTGTTGATATCTATTTTTCTTTAGCTGAGAAAGATGTGAAGAATATGCCGCCAAAGCCCATACAGACAAAGAAAGTGAAGAGTCCAACCTCAAAACATCCTCCAAAACCACCTCCCTGGTTGTCTGATGACAGTCTTATACCTGCATTGTATAAACAAGTGGTTGAGGCCTCCATAGTGTAAGTACTTGGTACCAGATGACTTCATCCATTTTTGATGGCTCTTTATTTGCCCACACAAAAAAAGAAAACAGATTAAAATTTGAAGCGGATGTGAAATGACCAATCGCTGACCCAACCCACTTACTCCTCTGGTCACGCCCACTGACTCCAACAGGAAATCCTGTTTCGATTTTAAACAGCACTATTATGCAAAATTTATGGTCTGTAGCATGTAACATAAAAGTAGATTGGTTGGTTTGTGACCTAAAGGTCAGTAGTTATGATGTTTTAGTCGCCTAACAACTAAAATATTTCACACAAATGTTGGAGTTTACATCTAAATTCTGAATGAATTAATTGATTGGTTGTTATATTCCCTGATTGACAGCAGCGATTATTCAATTAATAGAAGCCATCCTCTTTTTAAATGCTTTTTTAGAAATTTTGCTGTCCTCGCATCAATAACATCAGTTGATTATTGATATTTGTTGTCTGTCTGTCGTAAATGTAACCAGAAATAAAATCTCTGTTACAAGAAGGCTCTTGAAGATACATAGCCCATATTTGGTTTGTACATTGCTTTATAGCTAACTGTGATGAATGCCTGAAGAGATATTGTAATACCCTTTGCATCATTATCCTTTTTATCTCCACTGGCTGAAAGCCAGAGAGCTATTGTCATGTCGTCGTGTCTGTCTTGCATGTGTCCGTGCGGTTGTCAGTCAGTAAACTTTTACTTTGAAAATCTTCTCCTCAGAAAGTGCTGAACAGATTTCAACCAAATTTCACAGAAATGATTCTTGTGTGAACCTCTATCAGATTTCTTAAAAAAATTTGATGGGATGAAAAAAATGGCTTTAATGGGGCAGCTAATTTCCATATATGGTGAAAGCTTTGAAAATCTTCTTCTCAGAAACCAGTGAATGGATTTCAACCAAATTTCACAGAAATGATCCTTGGGTGACTCTCAGTTTCCCTGAAAGAATTTTGATCAGATGAAAAACATTGCTTGAATGGGGCAGCTAATTTCCATATATGGTGAAAGCTTTGAAAATCTTCTTCTCAGAAACTGATGGATGGATTTCAACTAAATTTCACAGAAATAATACTTGTGTGAACCTCTATCGGATTCCTTCAAAGAATTGTGATCAGATGTAAAACAGGGCTTTAATGGGTGGGGCTTAATTCTATATATGGTGAAAGCTTTGAAAATCTTCTTCTCAGAAACCAGTCAATGGGTTTCAACCAAATTTCACAAAAATGATCCTATGGTGAACCTCTATCAGATTCCTTTAAAGAAATTTGATCAGATAAAAAACATAGTTTTAATTGGTTTGGCTTATTCCTTTATTTGGTAAAACCTCTGAAATGCTTCTTCTGAGAAACCAGTGGATGGATTCAACCAAATTTGACTGAATTGATCCTTTGGTGACCTTTTATCAGATTATAAAAAAGAATTTTGATTGGATGAAAAACATGGCTTTAAGGGACAGGGCTAATTTCCATATCTGGTATATACTGAAAACTTTGTAAATTTCTCAGAACTTGTCGATTGATTTCAACCAAATTTCACAGGAATGATAATTAGATGACTGTTTGTCAGATTCCTTCATATAATTTTGATTGGTTGAAAACATGGCTATTATGGTGGTGGGTTATGTCCATATATGGTATACAGTGAAAAATTTACATAACTTGACTTGACTTTTGTATAAACAATGAAAAGTTTAAAATGATTCTCTAGAACTGTTTAAAAGATTTCAATGATTTAGATATATATTCATTTTTTTGCCCCCACCACTTAATCTGGGGGGGGGGGCATATAGATTTGCCTTTGTTCGTCCGTACTTCCATCCTTATATCCTTCCATCCGTCCCGAAATTGTCCGGGGCAAATCTCTGAAAGTATAATAGCTATCAACTTGAAACTTCAAAGGTGGATAGACCTCATTGAGGAGAAGTGCAGTGCTTAAGAACCACAACTCTTGCTTGCATAATTTTTTAGTTATTGCCCTTTGTTATTCTAAAGACTTACATTTTGTCAGGGGCATATCTCTGAAAGTATAAAAGCTATCAACTTAATCTTCACAGGTGGATACACCTCATTGAGGAAAAGTGCAGTGCTTAAGAACCACAACTCTTGCTTGCATAATTTTGGAGTTATTGCCCTTTGTTATTTTAAAGACCTACATTTTGTCCAGAGCATATATCTGAAAGTATAATAGCTATCAACTTGAAACTTCACAGGTGGATAGATCTCATTGAGGAGAAGCGCAGTGCACAAGAACCACAACTCTTGCTTGCATAATTTTGGAGTTATTGCCCTGTGTTATTTTAAAGACTTACATTTTGTCCGGAGCATATCTCTGAAAGTATAATAGCTTTCAACTTGAAACTTCATAGGTGGATAGACCTCATTGAGGAGAAGTGCAGTGCACAAGAACCCTAACTCTTGCTTGCATAATTTTTGAGTTGTTGCCCTTTTGCCCTTTGTTATTATCAAAGCTACCGGTTGGGGCATCTGTGTCCTGTGGACAAAGCTCCTGTTTAAGTTTATTTTAGAATCTATGAAAAAAATTGCTTAATCAGTACATTCATGCCTGTGGAGCGATACAGGCGCTCAAGTGCCTAGTTCTACCACGTTTTCCAAGACCTCAAATACTGGTATTTGCTCATATGGTTTATCTTAATTATGATCTGTTACTCTTAGTATTATTTTTTTCAGAGAAGGCAAAATAGCGACAGATCGAGTTTATCCCATTTTAATCTTGAGTGGTTTACCAAAGGAGAAGCTTGGTTTTATCTGGGGATTGTGTAATACAGACACACCTGGCCAACTGATTGTTAAAGAACTATTCCAAATACTGGCCATCATCGCTTTAACTCAGGTATAGTAATAGAATAGGAAGGGAAATTTATTGTAGCTAATTCAAAGCCAGTTATCTTATTACCTTACAACAAAATTGCAGACTGGTCAAAATTGATAGATCCCTGGTCCCACCCTCTGATGCTGTTAGCCTACCCACTGTCTCCAACATGAATTTCCATTTCATCATTAAAAGATGTTATTTTGCAAATAATTTATGACCAGTAATAAGAAACAAAAAAGGAAAATTATTGGTTTGCGACCTAATCGCTGCAGCTACAAATTGTATAAGCTGTAGTTACTGCATTTGGGTTGCAAAACTAACAAAAATGCCTCACTTAAATGTTGGCTGGTGTAGCGGTAGAGTTCACTTCCAGCATAATTGAAATATTTGATTAGTCTATTAAATATTTGACTGACAGCCTCAATAGGTCAACCTATTCCCACACAATAAAATTTTAGACTGGTCCAAATTGAAGAAGTTGCAGACGACAAATTCAAGTTGATGGAATTTCAAAATTCTATGTCTTTTAGGGAAGAAAATATTGTGGACAATGAAGAAATTGCTTGTTACAAGCAATTTCTTCAATGTCCACAATGTTTTCCAAGGCTTTTTTCTTGAGGGGCATAAAAAGGAGGGATTGTGTGGAATGGGTTAACTTAGAATGTTTTAAAGAGATTGTAGGTGCTAAAAAAGGAGAATTGCTCGAAATGAGTAAATACTCCTTGTGTTACATCGTTTTCTTAGAGTTTTTTTTCATCAGTTCATCAAAATTGGGGATACTGTGGTAAAAGTTTACTTCTATGTGGCTATGGCCATAGCACAGTGGTATCATGTAGAGCTCCTAGTCATGGGGTCAAAGGTTTGATTCCGGTTGAGGCAGATATTTCACAAATTTTGTCTCCCACCAATGGGTTGATAATCCTAAACCTAAATGGGATGAGCAGCTGATGGCTAGGAAAGGATGTAGTGATAGTGTTGGTGTGAGAAATACCAAGAATCTATGGTTAGATGCTGTCATATGACTGAAATACCTTTAAAAGTGGCGTTGAAGCCCATTCAGTCATGTGACAATCTGTAGTAAAAGATTAGGCTATACAGTGTTACTGTTGTTTTTAGCACCCTACTGGTAAAGGCGAAAGGAACTTTAGGCTTGCCTTGTCTTCGTCCATCTGTCCGTCTGTCTGTCACATATTTGTACAGCAGTGCTTGTGCTAGCATTTGAAACTTAGGGGTCATTGAGTCCTTGACCGTGTAAATCTAGGGGTCAAAACAACTAAAAGATTGATTCATGAGTACAAGTTCTGATGGTTTAAGTGCCAACAGATATTCCATTTTCTTGTAACCATAGCAATTAATTTACAATTTTCAATAGTACATTAGTGAAAAAGTGAGGGATAAACCATGTTTTGACGCCTTTGTTAGCAACATCTAAGGGTCAAAATAGGACATTTACAGATTTCTCAGCACTAGCCCTGAAACAGTGTGATTAAGTTTTCAGGCTCATAAATCAATAAAAACAAAAATTATTCTCTTCATTTCTTAACCCATTCCCACACAATGATACTGTTTAATGCCCCGAAGAAAAAAGTTGTGGAAAACATTGTTGACAATGAAGAAATTGCTTTTTATTAGCAATTTCTTCATTATCAACAATTCTTTCTTCCCCAAAAGACAAAGATTTTTAAATTTTCGTCAACTTAAATTTTCGCCTGCAACATCTTTGAAATGGGACCAGTCTGAAATTTTGTTGTGTGGGAAGTGGTTGATGAGGGCAGAACAAAAAGTACATTGTTGGTCATTTGTGTCATTGAGCAGTGTTCAAACATATTAAATTTCTTTTTCAGAATGGTTTCCATGTAGAATCAATAGATATTCTATCACGTTGCCCAAACCCTCCTGTACCATTTTTAGCTCCACCTGGTGGACCTCCCCAAGTTCAGCCAACTCCAGTCAGCTTTCAGCAGACTGACATTCAGTCTAGTCCTCCATCGATGGCTGAGACCCACTCTGTACCACAGAGTAGTTATCACACTGCTCCAACAGCTGGGATCCAGCCTTTACCACAGACTAGTTATCAGGATAATTCTACTCCTACAAATTGGGTCCAGCCTGTCCCACAGAGCCCTACATCACAAACCAGTCAAGTTGAAGGTGTCTTTTCACAACCACAGTCAAAGAACATAGTTGGATCAGTAGTCATGACTTCACCGGCAACACTGCCTGTCACACAGTTACCGCCTGCTGTGTTACCACAGGGCATGATGGGTAATGTGGTTCATTCAGAGAGAGTAGATGATGATTTTGCTGACTTTCAAGTCGCACCTGTTATACAACCTCCACCAACTGGTAAGAAGGTTTGATTTTCAAGAATAGTTCAAGTAGATGTGTATTTAAGAACTAAATGTGGGGTTAGTGCAAAGCTATTCTAATTGATCGATAGCTGGCCCAGCCCACTGACGCCTTTGGAAAGGGTTCAATTGACACATAATACAAACATTTCAAACAATCTAGAGATTGACCCTTTCCCGTTTTTGAAAATTTTAGACTAGTCCAAATTGAAAGAAGTTGCAGACAACAATAGAAATTGTCTGCAATTTGAAAAGAACCATCCTATGTGGTAGAAAATATTGTGAAAAAGGAGAAATTGCTTGTAATAAGCAATTTCTCCTTTTTATACGCCCGTCGAAGATGGGACGTATTATGGGATCACCGGCATCCGGGCGTCCGGTTGTCCGGGCGGTGTCCACTTCTTCGTCCGGAGCATAACTCTGTCACCCTAAGTCAGATTGACTTAAAACTTGGCAGTAATATTCTTCTCATCAATACGGAGTGCAGTGCTTAATAACCATAACTCTACCTGGCCTACTTTTTGAGTTATTGTCCTTTGTTGTTTTTCATACTTGAATCTTGTCCGGAGTATATCTCTAAAAGAATTATAGCTAGGATCATGAAACTTCATGGGTGTATAGATCTCACCAAGGGGGAGTGCAGTGCACAAGAACCATAACTCTACCTGGCCTATTTTTTGAGTTATTGCCCTTTGTTGTTTTTCATAATTGAATCTTGTCGGGAGTATGTCTCTAAAAGTATAATAGCTAGAATCATGAAATTTCATGGATGGATAGAGCTCATCAAATGGAAGTGCAGTGTATAAGAACCATAACTCTACCTGGCCTATTTTTTGAGTTATTGCCCTTTGTTTTTTTTCATACTTGAATCTTGTCCGGAGTATATCTCTTAAAGCATAATAGCTAGAATCATGAAATTTCATGGATTGATAGAGCTCACCAAGTGGGAGTGCAGTGTACAAGAACCATAACTCTTCCTAGCCTATTTTTTGAGTTATTGCCCTTTGTTGTTTTTTATACTTGAATCTTGTCCGTAGTATATCTCAAAAAGTACTATAGCTAGGATCATGAAACCTCATGGGTGTATAGATCTCACCAAGGGGGAGTGCAGTGCACAAGAACCATAACTCTACCTGGCCTATTTTTTGAGTTATTGCCCTTTGTTGTTTTTCATACTTGAATCTTGTCGGGAGTATATCTCTAAAAGTATAATAGCTAGAATCATGAAATTTCATGGATGGATAGAGCTCACCAAGTGGGAGGGTAGTGTACAAGAACCATAACTCTTTTGAGTTATTACCCATTGTTGTTTTTTATACTTGAATCTTGTCCGGAGTATATCTCTAAAAATAAAATACCTAGAATCATGAAACTTCATGGGTGTATAGATCTCACCAAGGGGGAGTGCAGTGTACACGAACCATAACTCTACCTAGCGTATATTTTGAGTTATTGTCCTTTGTTGTTTTTCATACTTTGTTTAACAAAAAATATTCATTCAAAATAACCTCAGTTCTATTCAAACCCCCAGTTAATATTAAGCAGTGTGACGGGCGTATCTTGTGACAATTTGGCACCTTGTTCCACAATATTTTCTCAAGTATAAAATCACAAGAACGTAAAATCCCGGGTTTAAACAGGAAAGGGTTAAAGACAAGTACCTAGATGTATAATAAATATTATGAGTAAAGCAGAAATAGCTTGTATAAAGTGACTCCTCCTATGATCACAATGTTTATCAGGGCTTATTCTAATCTGTGAATCAAAAAGTGGAGGATTGTGTTGTAAAGGTTTAACCCTTTCCAGTTTAATTCCTGGTTTTTACGTCCCTGTGATTCTATGATTGAGAATATATTGTAGAAAAAGGAGAAATGGCAACAATTTATAACAAGCAATTTCTTCTTTTTCCTTAATATTTTCCACTCCATTAAATGGTTATTTTTAATATTGAAACCACATTTAATTGTTGTCTGCAAAACTTTTGAATTTGGACAGATCTAAAATTTTGCAAAGCAGGAAAGTGTTAATTATTACTAAAACTACAGTTTTTTTTTTTAAAATATATCTCACAGCAAGCATTGAAGCTACAAGGTTTAATTAAAAATGAAACATTGTTATTTTTGAAATTCAAATTTTGAATTGAACCCATTCCCACACAATGACGCTTTTTGGTGCCCTCATCAGTTTGGAAAATGTTGTTTAAATTAAGAAATTGCTTGCACATTTCATCATTTTCCTTGATGATTTCTAACCATAAAGATGAAAAATTCAGATATCACCAACTTTAAATTGTCATCTGCAACCCTTTTCAATTTCAACCAGTCAAAAGTTTTGTCCTCTGTTACTAGTTCAATTCGTATAAATGATAGGCTTCTCTTCAAAACCTTTTATTCAAGAAAACGCAAAGAATTAGAAGTAGGTAGTTGAAAAGTGCTTGTAACAATGTTTATTGTATTTGACAGGATCATTCAAAGTTTTGATGACTGATGTGAAAGAATCTAAAAGAGCTCCTGTAAAGGACCAAGGAGAGTGAGTATTTACCCTTTACCATATAAAGAAATTTTGGACTGACCCATATTGAAAGAAGATGGAGAAGACTATTCACAAGTCATATAAAAGATATATAAGCCATTCATGGTAGAAAATCATAAGAGATTAGATGAAGTTGCTTATTAAAAGTCTGTTCATCTGTCCAGCCACAACTTAATACAGTCAAATCTGTGTTCGCGGCCAACTATGCACATCGGCCAATCTGTCAACAGCGGCCACTCTAGTTCCCCCATTCAAATTCCTTCTTTAATTGCTTTGTGAATAGCGTGATATTCTCAAATACAGTCAGTAGTCACCTTAATTGGTATACTGCCAACAGTATATCACATCTAAACAACAGTCATCTTACAAAACATTCGACTTCACTAGTTGTGTTTGAAAAAGTCAATAATCACTACTATAGTAACTGCCAAAGTTGCCTTATCGTAATGTACAAGATGTAAACAGCCAATTTTCGACATAGGTGCAGACTGAGCTCTGTCAACACCACCTGTTTGTATCATACATGTCAGTATTTGTTAAATTGATTTTCTAAAGAAATAATGACCAATAAATATTGCTTCCAGTGCTTTCAGCCCTTTGATTTTAATGCAATTCTTGAAAGGATTATATCCTGCATGACAAGGGTTAATATTCTACAAACATATCCTTTACGGTATTTATTTTTCAGATACCTGTACTCTGTTCCTATCCCTGATGACAAAGCCATAGCGGAGACTATGTCACCAGAAGATCTTAAATCATCAACAGTATCCAACTTCTTCGCTAGTGATGACTCTTCTGAAGGTCAGTGATAAGCAATATGATTGTGATCATTTGATGGATCACAGCTGTCAATCAAACAGTCATTTGACCAATCAAAAAATTGATTTAGACCAGAAGTGAACTTTGTTCTCCAAAATAAATGTAAAGTATTTTTTTAGTTTGGTGACTTAAATGTTGCACTTATAGCTTATTCAAGCTTTAGTTACATTGTTAAGGTCGCCAACCAACCATTCTAAACTTTTTTCCATATTGCACCATTGATTATTCTGTTTAATATCTAAGTCAAACTTCCTTTCAGAGGTAAAAGGGCATGGTAAGGGATCCGTCAATTAGAGGACAGACCTGTGTACATCTAGTGCCAGGAAGTACTTTGAAACCTGTGACTCATAGCATATTTAGTGTTCCAGTCCAATTAACCTTCTTTAGTGTTCCAGTCCAATTAACCTTCTTTAGTGTTCCAGTCCAATTAACCTTCTTTAGTGTTCAAGTCCAATTAACCTTCTTTAGTGTTCAAGTCCAATTAACCTTCTTTAGTGTTCCAGTCCAATTAACCTTCTTTAGTGTTCAAGTCCTATTAACCATTTCCTGTTTTCCAAAATTTTAGACCTGTCCAAATTCAAAGGTTTTCCAGAAGAAAACTTAAAGTGGCTTTAATTTGAATAATAATCATTCAGTACGGTAGAAAATATCGTGGAAAAAGAAGAAATTGCTTGTTACAAGCAATTTCTTCTTATCCCACAATGTTTTCTCAAGTATAAAGTCACAGGAACGTAAAAACCAGTGATTGTACTGGAAAGTGTTAACCTTGGTTTTCCCTCTGTCAAGGCGTTTCAAAGGAGTACCCAATCGTTATGATAAACAGGACACACAAGAATGAGGGAACTGTGGTATAAATGAAGATTTAATTACGGCTGCATTAAATCCCATACACACAAATTGTCCTTGGTTATTGGTACATGTGTTAAATGTAGTCTGGTTGTAATTAGAAGAAGATGCAGATAACGCTTCAATATCTTTTTAAATTGTGAAAAAGTGCAAATAAGGTAGAAAACATGAGAAAAGGAGAATTTGCTTGTGACAAGCAATTTCTCCTTTTCTCACAAAGTTTACTGAAAACAATATTTTTACAGGGCCTCAAAATGCATTGGGATTCAAGATATTTTTTCTCTATTTCAGCCACAAGTCCAGATGATGACTATTTTGATGGATATAAATCAGCAGAAAGTAAACCTTCAGACAGTACCAGTCAGTTTAGTACAGATCAATCAGAAAATGAAGACTTTAAAAACTTTGAAAGTTATTTAGATGAGTTTCAGAAGAAGAAAGAATTAAGAGATAAGGAGAGCCCTTTGCATCGCCCTGTTCCAAAGTTCACTCAGATTCCAAAAGTTCAATTACCAAGCAAGCAAGTTAATCAGGTTTCTGCTATTATCACCACAGAAGCTAAAGCTAAAGTATCATCGGATGAATTTTCTGATTTTGCCGATTTTCAGTCGGCAACAGTGACGAGTCAAACTAACTCTGAACTAAAAGCTACAGCTTCAGCTTCAGATTTAATCGGTGAGGAGGATAAATATGCAGCTTTAAGGGGACTGTCAGACTTCTCTGCAGAAAAAGAAAATAATCTTCTTGGTGAACCAGAGGAGAATGTAAATAAACAGTCAGAAGATATGGATGATGGGAATTGGGCGGACTTTGAAACCGTAGCTAGTCAGAATGTGCCAACAGAGGGAGAAACTAGTCATACAGAAAATGACCAAAGTATTACTATCACTGAAAACAAGAATAAAAGTCACATACTTGGTCTATTTGAGAAGACTGATGACAAGAGTGATCACTTTGAAAACTTTGAATCACTGGAATCAGCCCAACCTGTTGACCAGGGTAGTGATTGGGCAGCTTTCTCTGGTGTCAATACTACTTCTTCTGATACAGTGGTTCAGAGTGAAACAGTAGCAAATGTTGGTACAGATGAGGAATGGGCAGATTTCTCATCAGCTAACAACTTTGATGAATTCCAAAGTGCAATAGGTGATACAAATAAAGATCTAGTTACTGTGAAGAACAAGGCTTTAGAATCAAGTGAAATTCTTAACTTATTCAAGGTGAAAGATACTCCAAAAGAAGGAATAAAGAGCCTTGACGACGATGTGTTCCTGAGCACAAAACCATCAATATCTCTGTCGCAGAATATCAACAAAATGCATGGAATAGCTCCTGAATCAACACTAACACAAGAACAAAGACATAAACATATCAGTGAGGAGGATGACTTCATGAAACCACCACCTCTAGACAGTGTCAATGACGATGATTTTGAGACTGGAGATCAGTTTGGTACATACACGGGTGGATATGACCTTGAAGATATCATGCAACCAACTGTACCGGAGAAGAAACCGATGTATGGTTGGTTTGGCATCAACCAGAATTTTGTTGTCAAGGGGTCCAAAAGTGAGGTAAATCAGACATCAGGAGAGGACAATGATTCTGGGAAAAATGTTACGATAGAAATAACAAAAGAATCAGACATGGATGATAGTGATAGTGTATCATCGAAAGATAATGATATATTCCGTGGAAAGTTTGGACTTTCAAAGGGACTATGTGAGGATACTCAATCTGTGTCAAGTTTAGAATTCATTGTGAATAAACAGGTACAAGGAATAAAGGATCCTGATTCCCAGTCTATGAGTAGCAATGATATAGGACAGTTTGAACTTGGATCAACTGGAGTTGGTATTGGTCTTCCGGCGGAGTCGAAGTCTGTTGACAGTCTAGAACTGAGACAAGAGGAAGGACAGGATGGGGAGATGTCAGGCAGTCAGAATAACTCTGACAAAGACAGTAAAGAAGAGACTCCAGACAGAATTATTAATGGTTAGTATTACATTGCAATATGTATACCTTTACATTATGTTACCAGATAAGAATATTGCAGACTAGTGCAAATTCTAAGATGATGCAGACAGCAATTTTTACTTTGTGGAATTCAAATAATCTTTGTCTTTTTGGGTGTAAAACATTTTGGATAATGAAGATATTGCTGGTAATAAGCAATTTCTTAATTGCCTGCAATGTTTTCCAAAGCTTTTGACTTGAGAGGCATACAAAAAGCCTGGATTGTGTGAGATTGGTTTAAGAAGAGGTAGGGACTTTCTTTCAAAATCTAGAATTTTATCATTTTGCCATTTATGATGTAGGTATTTAACTATTCATTTCAATTAACTCCTCAACCCATTTCCACACAATGGCACTTTTTGACGCCCCAAGAAAATGTTGGGAAAACAATGTGTAAAATGATGAAATTGCAATTTTTTTCAATTTTTAAAAAATGCTTTCCACCTAGAAAGTTGTAAAATCTTAAAATTCATTAAGTTTAAATTGTTGTCTGCAACTTCGTTCAATTTTTGCCAGTCAAAAAATTTTCATCTTAGACAAATTTAGTGAGTACCCACAATATAGGATTTTGATGAGGAATAGAATATTAATATTGCCATTACCCCCCCCCCCCCCGCCACCTTCCCCCTCTTTTCTAGAGCTCTGATGCAATGAAAGACTCATAACCCATTAAGTTCTGCTCCGATTTTAAAAGGGTTTGCAAAATTTATGACCAGTAGCATGTAACAAAAGAGTAAAATGGTTGGTTGGTGACCTAAACATTGTAACTACAGCTTGAATAAGCTGTAGTTACGATGTTTAAGTCACCAAACCAACAAAAAAGGTTAACAAAAATGGCGGCAAATTGACGGAGTTATAAGCTCAGGTCCGGGCTGAAAAATAATTTGATTGGTTGATTCCTTGATTGACAGCCGCAATAGTTCAATTGACAGATCCCTGGTCCTGCCCACTGACTCTGACAAAAAGTTCTGCTTCAATAATAAACAGCTTAATCTGCAAAATCGATGGCCTGTAACATGTAACAAATAAAGTGAAATTGTTAGATGGTGAACTTAACTTTGCTACTACAGCTGAAATAAGCTGCAGTTATGACATTTTATGATTTAAGGCATCAAACCAACAAAAATGCCTGATATACATGTTGACTAATGTTTGAGTACAAAGTGTACCTCATTTCTAAATGGATGATTTGATAGGTTGATAGATTCTTTGATTGACAGCCGCAATTGGTCAGGTGAGTTTGATGTCTTTGAAAGCAAAAGTTACCTGTCACATAAAATGGAACATCTGGGAACTCCATAAAAACAAATATTTGAAAAAGAGATCAGAGTTGTCAGAGATCTGTTAGACTTGGTCTTACAAAAATGATAAAAAGATTCTTAGTAATGTAGAATGGCCATTCTGCATTCTGAAAATATGCAAAAGATAAGAATCTTCAACTCTGGTCAGTCTGTGAAGTAATGCCTGCTTGACCACTCTTGATATCTTGTCAAAAATTTAATAGAATTACTAAAAGGCTGGTTTTAGACTAGTCTACATTGAAGGAAGTTCAAAAAGTTGAATTTCTAGATTTTTTCAACTTTTTGAAAGAAAACACTGGAAAATGAAGAAATTTCTTGTAGCAAGTAATTTCTTCATTTGCTCAATGTTTTACCCGTTGTTTTTTCCTGAGGGTTGTCAAAAAGCATTTAAGAGTTGAAGAGAATATTTTTTGTTTTCATGGAGGTATGGACCGAAAAACCTAATCACACTGTATGAATATGAGAAGTGGATTCATACAGTGTGATTAGGTTTTTCAGTTCATACCTCCATGAAAACAAAAGATATTCTCTTCATTTCTTATAATTTAATAGCATCGAGCGAAAAAACAAAAGCTTTACAAATTTTGATACCTTTTTGTATGGGACTATTTTGTAAGGAAGCATGCAAAATCGCTACGTGCTCAAAAAATTTGTTCATGGAGTTATGAATAAATTTTTTTCGACCAAACACTCATATTTGATAGACAAAAATAAAAATTAAATTATTATCGTATGGAAAAGGGATAAAGTTGACCAGTGTTTCAAGGCATTTTATCGATTTTTTTTTCAGATTCAACAAACACCATGATGAATGATGGCCCTACAACATTTGGCATGCCAATATTAGGGGATAGATACAGTGTTATACTACCAGATGTAACTGTGAGTTTGATTTGAAACTTAGGATTCTGAATACCCTTTGTAGTTTATCCCATTTCTATACAATCCCTCCTTTTTACGCCCCTCTAGAAAAAAGCTTTGGAAAACATTGAAGAAGTTTAGGAATAACTTGTTTCAGGAGAAAATTTGGTCAAGTCTAAAATTTTGTTGTGTTGGAATGATTTAAGCTAGATGAAAAAGTAAAGAGCTTTCCTTCCAGATAAAATCATGTTAAATTCTTTAGCTTAACTTAAAATTTAGCATTATGTAACCCATCACCAAATGACAACATTTTAGACCTATCTGTATTGAAAGAAGTTGCAGACGCAAATTTTACTTGATGAAATTTTAAAAATCTTTGTCTTTTGGGGTAGAAACCATTGTCAAAAAATGAAGAAATTACTTGTAACTTAGGTGGCTTAGGTGCTTTGGCCTAATTTTAGGTCACAAAGTGATACTAGAGAAATAATTAATACTGCTTGACTGAGAGTATCTATTGCATAAAAGAAAGTTTCGTCCCTCAAAATAGATTGCAAATGAGGTGCCTCTTATGTTAACTCATTCCCACACAAAAATGCTTTTGACGCCCCTCAAAAAAAGCAATTGGAAAAACTTTGTTGAAATGAAGATATTGCTTGTCATAAGCAATTTCTTCATTTTCCACAATGTTTTTTATCCAGAAAGTTGAAAAAATAAAAAATTTCATTCACTTTGATTTGTCGTCTGCAACTCCTTTCATTTTGTACCAGTCTAAGATTTTGTCGCGTGGGAATGGGTTAACGAAAACTTAATTACCTGTATTATAAGTTAATTCAGACCTGTGGAGCAATTCAGAAGCTCAAGCTGTTGATTTGTTGACTCGGTAAAGTGTCAGCCATTTCTTGTTATGCTCTTGTTTCTTTCTGTAAGTTTGTTTGAACAAATTACAATTTGTTTTGTAATTGCCTAACATATGTTTTCCAACTTTAATCCTGTAATAATCACAAAATTTAAGAGTGGTCCACATTGAAAGTTGAAGACGACAATTTTAAGTCAATGAAATTTTAGAAGTCTCTTTGTTTTCAGGGTAGAAATCATTGTTGGAAGTGAAGAAATTGCTTGTTTTAAGAAATTTCTTTTTTTCCACAATTGTTTTCTGAAGCTTTTGTCACAAGGAGTTTGAATAAAAAAGCAAGACTATTAGGGAATTGGTCAGTTAAGGTAGTCACCAATAGCTGAGTCTTTTATTAAATTTCAGGGGAGTGACAAACATGCATATGAATGGCAGAGACTTCTAGACAATGCCTGTCGCATGATACAGGATGCCAACAACATTTTCAATTCAATCAGTACCTCGTCTGTTTGTAATGAGGTCATTAAATCAGTAGAAGGCTCACAGTATGTTCAAGGTATGTGAAGAGACCTGATTAAACCATTACTAAACATAAAAATTTTAGACTAATCCAAATGCAAAGACATTACAAATTGGATTGAGATTGACAAAATAAGAAGCTTTCAAGGGTTAAACATTGTGAGAAAAGAAAAAAATGCTTGCATCTGGTAGTTTCTTTTTTTCTCACAATGTTTTCCAAAACTGGTTTCCTTATGGGGCATTTAAATGGGATATCTTGCTGGATTGGGAAAACAGTAAAAGGGACATAACTTATCTGATCATGGGGTATCATTCAATGAACCCATTCTGTGTTTAAAGCGTAAAGAAAAATACAAGGTTGTTAGTTATAACCTGGTAAGTCTGTTAGTCTACTGAAGCAAAAGAAATGAAACAAAATAACATTTGGCCAGAATTTTTAACAAAAAAGTGATAGGCCATGAATATTTTATATGCCCATTGTTTGTGGTAAGAACTTTCTGTGTTGAGAAATTTGTTACAATCCATCAAGCCTTGAAGGCTGAGTGTTGAAGGTGCTTTACTAGTTATCTGGCATCATAGCCACCGGGATATGTTCAAGGGCTAAAGACTTAACTGATTCCCACACAGTGATGCTCTTCGATGCCTCTCAAGAGAAACAAATGGGAAAATATTGTGGAAAATGAAGAAATTGCTTACAACAATACATGAACCTGATTTTATCATTAGCTTAACCTTTGAATGTAGACAAGTTTGATTTCAAATGCGTATTCCTTGTGACAAGACCTTTCTTGTCATACTAAGCTGAATGTTAGCTCTTTTTTCAAAATCATAATGTTTACTTATGATTTCATGGAGTACCAACAACATAGATAAAAAAAGTGTTAAAACTTTCTTATACAGATACTCTCTTTAACCCTTTCCCGTTTCTTGAAATTTTGGACTGGTCCAAATTGAAAGAGGTTGCAGACGTCAATGAAAACTGGATGCAATTTGAAATGAAACCATTCTATGTGGTAGAAAATATAGTGGGAAAAGGAGAAATTGCTTGTTACAAGCAATTTCTCCTTTTTCCACAATGTTTTCTAGAGTATAAAATCACAGCAACGTTAAATCCCGGGTTTAAACAGGAAAGGGTTAACATTTCACTCATTGTTACAGGTGTTGTAGAGATATACAGAGTTGTGTGTAAAGTCATAACATCAATGAAAGAGACAGGTTTGTGTTTCTGTTTGCCTGTAACACACACATTGTATAACTAGACCACTGACCCAAGCCATATCTTCCCTCCGAGGAAAGAAAAACAGCTTAACCCTTTCCTGTACAAACACAGGATTTTACGGTGTTGTGCTTTTATACTTGAGAAAACATTGTGAAAAAAGAAGAAATTGCTTGTTACAAGCAATTTCTTCTTTTTCGACAATATTTTCTACCACATAGAATGATTTCATTTCAAATTGCAACCGATTTTCATTGTCGTCTGCATCCTCTTTCAATTTAGACCAGTCTAAAATTTCAAAAACCAGGAAAGGGTTAAGCATCTATTATTCATTTGGTCACTAAAGCAAACAAGAGCCTTTGTAATGTCAATATGTAAAAGGAAATATTAGTGATGTTCTCTGGAAAGAGTATATTCTGGTTTTTTCATTGATTTCAAATTGTGTTTGTTTATGATTGAGATCAAGAGGAATGCATCTGATTCTTCACCGGATATGTTGCTATTCTTCTGCATTGACATCAATATGCTCAAGTGCTGATGACTAAACTTTATGGTTGATTTCGTTAATTTTCGTTACTTGGCTGGTTATTTGAATGACTAGAGAAAGTATACATGACATACCTGACATCATAATTTTGTGTAAACAAACCTTAAATTGTGGTTGGTCATAATCTAAAATATAGAAACTTGTTTTATGAATTGTGGGCTCAGTGCAAAGAATTGCTTTGATTTGGTAATTTCAATTGTGGTATTTAGTTATGCTTTTGGCCTCAATATTCCTTATAAATTTTGTTGTGTGTTTATGGGGAAGATATGGCTTAAAAGACCTGATGACTCTCTAAAAGTCCTAATTGAAGGATTGATGGACCCAACCCAGTGACTCTGTTGGCCACTCTGACTCCAACAGGAAGTTCCACTTTGATATTTAAACAGATTTATTTTGCCCAGGAACATGTAAAAAGGTTCGAGACTTAAACGTCCAAACTATAGCTTGAATGTTTGGATGGAACACTGAATTAATAAGGATGATATAACTGAATCTGAAACTGAAAGAGACATGCCACACAAATTATTTGGGGACCTACATTTTGAAAGCTTGGCGCAACATTATTGTAAGTACCTAGTGCGATAGTGTTGCGCTAAGCCTTCAATTTGTGCTTAATTGTCTAAGTGTTACTGGGACTTTAACCCATTACCAGACAGCAAAATCTTAGACTGGTCCAAATTCAAAGGAGTTGCAGACGACAATATAAAGTTTATGATATGTTAGATTTTTAGAACTTTCTGGATAGAAAACATTGTGTAAAATGAAGAATTTGCTTGTTACAATTTGATTTTGTTTGTTTTTTTGGGGGGGGGGCATCCAAAAGCGCCACTGTGTGAGAATGAGTTAAACCCTTCAACAAAATTCCTCATTTTTTCGCCCCTTGAGAAAAATGCTTTGGAAAACTTTGTGGTTAATGAAGAAATTGCTTTTATGTCTGCATCTCCTTTCAATTTGACCAGTCTAAACTTTTGTTGTTTGGAAATGTGTTAAGCAATTTTGATGTATGTATGTATGTATGTATGTATGTATGTGAAAATGACAGGCAAACACTAAGGTGGATTTTATTTGTTCCCTGTAAAGCAGATCAATATTTAGTTGAACCCCAGATAAATAAAAAACATAACAATAATCTTGTTATTTTATCAAAAATCTAAAAATTGATAGAACTTTTCTATTTAAGGGATCACCAATGACAAGCTAGCACAACTAACAAAGGACATTGACATAACATGGAACAATTTAGCTGCTTTCCTAGTGGGCGGTTCTGTTATGGTATGATTTAGATTTTCCTGTAAATCTTATGTTTATATGTTTAAAATCTTATGGACCTGCATATATATAGTTACTTTGTAAATCTGTTTATTATGCTTATACCTTTTTCTTTCTATCTTTTCCAAGAATTTTAAAGTTTCTTGCCATTGTTTTTGAGATAACGAATAATATTTGTAATCATTTAGCAAGAATAAGTTTTTCCATTTGATGAATTACATGTACTTTTTTTTCTAATCAAAATTATTATCTTAACCCTTTCCATGCTGAACCCAGAATATTCCTGCTTTGGTAAGTGCAGTCTGATTTTAGTCTACACCTCCTGATTGACTGTTTAAACAGAGATGTTTCTTGACCCTAAACTAGTACTTCCAGTGCTTTCAAGCCTTTGATTTTTAATGTGAATTTAGATAAAGATTATTTTCAGCATGACAAGGGTTAATAGAAGACAGGAACTTGAAAAACACAAATTTTCCTTGACTATTTTAATAACAAAAATTGATGCTATTAATCTTCGAAAACGGACATAATCTATGGATTGTCTCATAACCTTGAAGCCACGGCTTTTTAAGGCTGTGGCTGAGAAGTTTTGAATATAGGCAGAGACTGAAAAATAAATTAAACTAATTTGAAATGATATGTATCGATGAACTGATTTGATATAGGGCACTGAAATTATGGCTTACATATATATAAGATTGTCTTCTAGGGGCCCTTAGACCAGAGGGTAATAGATACTTTTTGAAAGAGATGGGTTTACAAGTCTTAAGTAGCTCATCAACATCATGACTAATTCTAATTACTTTTTAGATCGCCTGTGCAAAAAGTGCTCAAGGTGAGCTGTTGTGGTCATATTATGTCTGCTGTGCTTCGTTTATCAATAATGTCTTCAAATTACATCTCCTCCCAAACCACAGGGACAATTTTAACCACATATTCCTTGGGTGACCACCTTTAGAAATTGCTGAAGAATTGAAACATGTTGAAAACACTGGTTGCTATGGTAGCAAAAGTTAGATTTGAAAAAAAGGTTTTTGCAGACCCAGTTGGCATTGAGCCTTGATATTTTGCATGAAGCATTAGCTCATTGACTCTTTCAAATTTCTAAAATTATTACCCTTGGATTACCAGGGGAGGAAAAATGTTCTACCCATGGTATAGATTTCCTTGTAATTTTTGATAAGAATCTGTTCATGGAATTTAATTAACATTGATAAAATCTTCACTTTTGGATCCCAGGGTATAGAGCCAATATATATTATTTCAGTTAGGCCCGCCAGGGCCAGTTGCTCTTTTGATTATCTAATTGTCACTGGCTTTATAAATCTAATGCGAATGTGTTGATCAAATATGAAATGGTATCGAATATCATCATATTTTTACTAGCAAAATCTACTAATACTGTAAATTGTAGCGAGCAAATTTTTGTTCTTTCACAATATTTTTCAAACCTGATTCTCTTCAGTTGGTCAAAACATTTGAGGGGTTAGGAAGAATGAAAAATGATGTGTTATGATCATTTTGAAAAATGAAATGAAACAGGTGAAAAGGAAAAGCAAGTTGTACTAAGAATGGTCCTTACTTGTCCTTATACTTTTAGGTGTAACTTCGCCTACCAGAAAAAAAAAAAGGCTTGTCCAAAAGTGAAAGAAATAGCACACAATAATTCAAGTGTGTATATTTGAAAAATAAGTACCATTTAGTGAAAAAAACAAAAAAACAATACTGTGAAAATGTTTATCAAACACAACTTTCTGGCAGAGCTTCAAATTACTTTATTGATTGATAATGGGTTAATTAAACCAATTAACAGACAACAAATTTAGACTGGTCTAATTTCAAAGAAGTTGCTGATGACATTTTGAAGTTGATAGAAATTTATATATCTCTTTCTTTGTAGAAGCAGATTTGGAAAATGAAGAAATTGCTTCTACTCCCATATGAATTTTATGATCTATTTTCTTTAGGGTTGTAGAAATACATGATTTGATGGGAATAAGTTAAGTCTGAATGATTATGTTTTCAGCCTGATGATCAAAGCCTGAATTACACCCATGGTATTCTACATCCAGATGATACCACAGCTCAGTATAGATCATGTGGAATCTGCCTCCTTAATGTGGAGATGGTACAAAAGGGAGTTAACTCTGATAACTATTCCTGTTTGACTTATGGAGGGAGACAGTACCATGCTTCTTGCGCAAACTTCTGGATTAATTGTGTTGACTCTACTTTACCTGCTTTAAATCTACCAGAACTTTTGTGATAATGTGTGGACTTAACTCTTTCTGCTTTAAATTTACCAGAAATGTTGTGATCATGAATACAAACTTTAATCGTAGTGAACTCAATTCTTCCTGCTTAACTCATCACCGGACTACAATATCTTAGAATTGTCCAAATTTAAAGAAGTTACAAAGGACAATTCAAAGCTTGTGTAGAAAAAACATTGTGAGAAAAGAGTAACTTGCATGTCACAAACAATTCTCCTTTTCTGACAAGTCTTTTCTACAACTATGTAGGATTGTAATGGGTTAAACTTTAAAAACTTTTAGCGAGCAATCTTCTGGAATTATTTGTTATGTACAATGTGGAGAATTAGTGTGCTGGACTTTTTACATTCCATTTGATAGTTTATTCCGATGATTAAACTTTATGTTGTGAGAATGAAGTACAGGATTTGTGCAATACTTGTAGCTTGCCTGAGAACTAAATCATCAAGGTGAGATATTGTGATTGGTTAATGTTTGTCATCTGTCTGTCCTTCAACAATAACAAAAAATTCTTCTCTTCCTTAACTAATTATCAAATTTTAATCAAACTTCACAGAAATGATTCTTAGGTCAAGTATTTGGCCTTATGGAATTCCACCATTTAACTTCATATTACACCGGGATCAACATAAGCCCTGTGTTGTGGGTTCCCAGATTGTAGATAGAAATGAAGAAGAAAATCTTTAAAATTCTCCTCCTCCCAAACCATAAGGCTCTCAGATTTTGTCTGTAGAATCATATTGTGGTATTCTATTTAAATACATAAAATCATTACTCACGCATGTGTTGTTGCTTTGCAGATTTAACATAGGGATAAAGAAAAAAATCAACATCATGACTCGACCTAGAGCTTTCAAATTTGCATAAAACATTGCCTTATGGTTCTCCACAATTTTTTTTAAAACTTTCACAGTAAAGTGAAGAGCTATCATAATCAGGTGAGCAATATAGGACTGTCATAGTCCTCTTGTTGAAATTTTCAAATCAAACCATTTCTCAGTTTAAGAATCTAAACCACTGTGTGTAAATGGATCTTATTTGTTGGTTTTTACCACCCTAAGGAAAAAGCTTAATGTTTTCCTCTACAAAAACAAAAAGTATTGAAAGTTAATGAACAAAAAATTGTTGTCTGCAGCTTCTGTGACTTTGGACCAGTCTAAAATTTTCTTGTCTGGTAATATGTTAATCCTTTACAATTCAATTCTGAGTTAGGGTTGTCTGAAACCTCTCTAGTGAAAAGTAAAAGCTGTTTTTGAAAAGCAGATTTATTTTGCTGTAATGATTTTCTTCTCTGTATTGTACTTTCTTTTGATTTGTAGCTATTTTAAATAAATGTCTGTAACTCTCATTAAAATTTATAGGGCTGATAATTTGTCAAATTTCAAATGGGTTCACTTGGGTTTGTTCTGCTTTTGAAAAACAGGGGGTATGGTAAGAGAGGTCATTTGTAATGTTGATGTATTTGGGCTTTGAAATTTTTAAGTCTGCAATTCATTTGTTTTAACTTTGGGCATTTTGTTTATTCTTAGTAGTACCGATGACATATTTTTATTCAATTTGAAATTTTATAATTACCTTTGCTGATGTAATGTTTCATATTGGAATAATTATGGCTTCTATTCTGAATATTTTGGGATGGGGATGGGTGGGTTGGATGTATATAGGAGTCAGCTCATAGGCCTGTCGGTTGGTTGGTAGGTACTCTGGTCGGTAGCTTTTTCCTGTACGCCAATTTTCTCCTAAACTACTCATTTGATTTGATTCAAATTTCACATAAGCACACAGGGAAGACATGCACTTTTTTGTTATGCTACATTAAATTTACTTAGAGTTATAGCCCTTTGATAAAAAAGCTTGTCTACTCATTTTCTCTTCAACTACCCAATAGGTTTGTTCCAATTTTAAGATGAGCACTCAGTATCTACCAAAGATGTGCATACAGTATTCTGGTTACGGATTGTGTAATTTTCTTTGAGTCATGGTTTTAGTTGAAAAAGTCTTTATTCCAGTGACAAAATGTTTTTTCTGAGTCATGGAGCTGTTTTTGAAGAATTAGTCGCATTCAGTGACTAGTTTTGATACCTGTAGATAAGATAGCATGCATGTTTAGAGAAAACTTGAGGTATTGCTTTAGCCTCAGTGGCTGCATGCAAAAACTTCTGTTATGTCTGCTATTACTGAATTCATCCACTTATAACCATATAATAAATGTTCATTATCTTAACCCATTACCAGACAACAAAATTTCAGACAAGTCAGATTTTAGATTTTTCCAACTTCCTGGGTTGAAAACATTGTGTAAAATGAAGAAATTGCTTGCTACAAGCAATCTCCTCATTTCAAAAAAAAAAAAAAAAATTCCCATTTGTTTTTCTTGGGGGCATTGGGAATGGGTTAAAAGTGATCTTAGCTATCAAGGGAGATAACTCTTAATGCTTTTTGTACTTATTATGCCCAAATTTGTTTTGTATTCTTTAATCTCTATACAGTACCTCCCAGCAGAGTGTCAGGCATCCTTATACAGTGCTCCTTTTATAACAATGTTTTCTGCCAAATACAACTCTTTCCCCCCATTTTATAGACACTTTTGAATGTTCAAATTCAGACCAGACTACAATTTTGTCATTTTGATATTTCATAAAAAAGTGTGACTTGACTCATGAACACCAATATTACTGGTAAATAAAGGTTGTGATCTTAGCCCATTCCCACAAAAAGTGAAGCTTTTTGACTTCCACAAGAAAATAAGCTTTGGAAAACATTGTGGAAAATAAAGAAATTGCTTATGATGAGCAATTTCTTCACCATTTACAATGTTTTCTACCCTGAAAGACAAAGATTTTTAAAATTCCATCAACTAAAAATAGTCATCTGTAATTTCATACAATTTTGGACCAGTCTAAAACTTTGACATGTGGGAATTGGTTAAAGACGAGAAATTTGGCTGCAGCTCCCCTTATTAAGTTGTTTAAAGAAAAAAAAATCTTTGGAAAACATAGAGGAAAATGAATACATTGCATGATAAATTTTCATTTACCATGTTTTATCATGTTTTCTTTCCTAAAGACAAAAGGTAATAAATCTCATGAACTGAAAAATTTTCATCTGCAACTTCTTTCAATTTGGACTAGTTTAACCCTTTCCTGTTTGCAAAATTTTAGACCTGTCCAAATTCGAAAGTTTTGCGGACGACAATTTAAAGTCAAGGTTATCTGAAAAATATTCATTAAATAGGGTAGAAAATATTGTGGGAAAAAGAAGAAATTGCTAGTTACAAGCAATTTCTTCTTTTACCACAATATTTTATCAATTATAAAAACACAGGGACATAAAAACCAGGGATTAAACAGGAATGGGTTAAAAGGGTTAAAATTATAATGGAGTAAAATAACTTGTAATAGTTCTTTTAACCCATTGCCAGATGAACTTTATACTAGTCCAAAATGAAAGTTTATGAAATTCTAGAATTTTTATTTACTTACTGGGTTGGAAATATTGTGGAAAATGAAGAAATTGCTTGGTTCAAGCAATTTCTTCATTTTTCACAATGTTTACCCTATTGTTATAATTAACATTCCATATGGGAGCGGTAAGAAGGGTTATAGTCATGGTGTTGTGTGTAATATGTATCTGCCAATCTGTCACCTTTATCTTTAACCCTTTCCTGGATAAACCCGGGATTTTACGTCACTGTGATTTTATATTTGAGAAAACACTGGAAAAAGGAGATATAATAAGCAATTTCTCCTTTTCCCACTGTGTTTTCTACCACAAAGGGTGGATTTATTTGGAATTGCATCCATTTTTCATTGTTGTCTGCATCCTCTTTCAATTTGGACTAGTCTAAAATTTTCAAAAAACGGGAAAGGGTTAAATCATTACTCCTTGACAAATTTTTTTTCTGTGACAAAAAAAGTGTACTTATCGACCATTCTCTCAAGCAACCACTTTTTGGTCATCTCTTCAGCAGTCACTTAAATACATGATTTACTGTAATAGAAGAGGAATTCCCATTGGTTAGTGTGAAACCCCCTTACAGGAATATTGAAATTGTTAGAAATGTCATGAATAGGAACAAGTCAATAGGAACCAGAGCAAGTGCATGTGATAGTGAATGAAATACAAACATTACTTACTAGATTTTTTTTAACATATCTGGAAGAATTGTTTTAGAAAACATCTTGGAAAATGAGAAACTGTTTGTGAATTCTCATTTTGCCATAATGCTCTCTATGTCAAGATATACCATATCTAATGAATCATATTTTTGCAATGTTTATTGTAAACTTTGTCAAAAGGCTGATCTAAGATTATTTTGAAATTATTTATTGAAAAATAGAAAATACACATATAAAGGTAGAAACTTCCAAAGTTCAAATGTACCATTCCTACAATTTGCAATGTTTTATCATATTTTCCTCTCAAAAAATCTATTGTCAATGTCAATTTGGCCATGTTTTTCCATGGATAAATCATAACATAGAAAGAGCCATTGGTTTCAATGCTTGCTTAATAATATTCTTCAAGGTCGCTAAAACAAGGGATTTTGTGGTTAAGGGTTAATCTAGAATAAGAGTAGAAATGAAAAATATCTTTTATTGAAAGAATATATTGTGAGTGAATTGTTTTTGTTGTTAATAAAATTTGTTTCTATTCATAAATCTTTTTGTCGATCCATTTTTGGCTGAAATCAAATTTAGAATGGTGTAAATCAAAGAGCTGCACCTAGCTTTATCCTTCACAGTGTCAAAATGTTAGATTGTGTTGTAAAGGGATAAGGAAAACTCAATTAAGGATTGTAAAAGCAGTGTGTAGTTTTAGCCCAATCCTGGACGACAAAATGTTAGGTGTCCAAGTTTAAAGAACTTGCAGACAACATTTTTTTCAAAACTTTATCATTTGGGTTAAAATGGAGGAAATTAAGAAATTGCTTATTAGAAGTAATTTTTTCATGCCCACGGTATTTTCCAAAATTGATTGCCTGAGAGGTGTAAAAAAGAGGGAATGAGTGCAAAGGTTAAAAAAACCAACCCCTCCTCCATTCAATAATGGTATAAGGTAATCAAACCAGGTCAAATAAAAGACAGTGCATATAACAACTAGAGGCTCTTGAGCACCTGTATAGCTCCACAGGCATGAATGTACTGATTAAGCAAATTTTTCCAATAATTTAAAGCAAACTGAATATAATGAAAATAAATCTAAATCATTGAAATCTCTGAAATAGTTCTAGAGAACCATTTGAAACGTTTCATTGTTTTTACAAAAGTCAAGTCAAGTTATGTAAAATTCATTATGTAAAGTTTTCCATGTATACCATATATAGACATAGCCCAACACCATAATAGCCATGTTTTTCAACCAATTAAGAGATGAAGGGAATATTTTTTGTTTTTATGGAGGTATGAACCGAAAAACCTAATCACACTGTATGAATACGCGAAGCAGATTCATACATTGTGTGATTAGGTTTTTTGCTTCATACCTCCATGAAAACAAAAAATATTCTCTTCATTTCTTATAATTAGTAGCATCGAGTGGAGAAAACAAAAGCTTTAGAAATTTTGATACCTTTTTAAATGGGACTATTTTGTGGGGAAGCATACAAATCGCTGCATGCTCAAAATTTTGTTCATGGAGTTATGAATTTTTTTCCCGACTAATCAGAAGGCTCGTTTTAGATAGATGAAACTAAAAATTAAATTATTCAAAATTATATGAAGGAATCTGGCAAACAGTCTTTTGGTTATCATCCATGTGAAATTTGGTTGAAATCCATCAACGGGTTTCTGAGAAAGTTAGAGTTTTCAGTATATACCATATATGAAATTAGGCCTGCCCATTAAAGCCATATTTTTCATCAGATCAAATTTCTTTTTCATAATCTGTTAAAAGGTCACCAAAGGATCATCCCGGTCAAATTTGGTTGAAATTTATTCACTTGTTTCTGAGAAGAAGATTTTCAAAGACTTTACCATATATGGCATTTAAGCCATGTTTTTCACCCAATCAAATTTCTTTGAAGGAATCTGATAAAGGTTCACCCAAAGATCATTTCTGTGAAATTTGGTTGAAATCCATACATCAGTTTCTGAGAAGAAGATTTTCAAAGTTTTTACCATATGTGGAAATTAGCCCCGCCCATTAAAGCTGTTTTCCATCCGATCAAAATTATTTGAAGGAAGCTGATAAAGGTTCACTCAATGATCATTTCTCTGAAATTTGGTTGAAATCCATCCACTAGGTTCTAAGAAGAGGATTTTCAAAGCTTTTACCATATATGGAAATAATCCCCGTCCATTAAAGCCATGATTTTCATCCAATCACTTTTCTTTGAAGGAATCTGATAAAGGTTCACTCAATGATCATTTCTCTGAAATTTAGTTGAAATCCATCTACCGGTTTCTGAGAAGAAGATTTTCAAAGCTTTCACCATAAATGGAAATTAGCCCCGCCTTTTAAAGCTTTGTTTTTCATCTGATCAAAATTCTTTCAAGGAATCTGATAAAGGGTCACCCAATGATCATTTCTATGAAATTTGGTTGAAATCCATCCACCGGTTTCTGAGAAGAAGATTTTCAAAGCTTTAACCATATATGGAATTAGGAGGTCCAGGCTTCGATCCCCGGTCGCTAATATCCTTTTTGACATTTGGGAGCTGACATTTGTCTCCCATCTATGGGTGGATGATCATAAACCTATGTGGGATGAGAAGCTGGAGGCTCGGTGTAAGAAATACGAAGAATCGATTGTTAGGTGCTCCAGCCACAGCGCTATGACTGAATAGAGCTAACTTTCTAATGTCAATTACGGTCACATTTTTGCCGCTCAATTAGGTCAATTGGTCTTGACGAAGCGTCGTCGTCGTTCTAAAACGTCGTAACTACAGCTTGAATCATCCGTTATCTCATTACTTAGCAAATACGTACAGAATATTTTATTATGATTAAGACAAGCAAAAATGGGGCTTATTGTCTTGTAACTTTGCACTTTTTGTATTTTTTTTAACTCTTAACCTATTACCAGACGCCGTAAAATTGAAAAGAATTGCAGGCTACAATTCAAAGTTAGTGAAATCAATGCTTAGATTTTCCAACTTCAACAATAAAACATTGTGGAAAATGAAGAAATTGCTTATTACAAGCAAATTCATCATTTTCCACAATGTTTACCCAGTCGTTTTTCTTCGGGGCATCAAATAACGTCATTGTGAGGGAATGGGTTAAATTAAACGTTTGACTGTTTTCGAAGCTACAACAGTTTTCGTGTGTAGTCCACCACACGCGAATTCATTAATACCCGACTTTCCTCGAGAAATATATATTGTTTATCAAAGTTTTATCCCTATGCTCAAAAGTTTTCTCAAGATTTGTTCACGAGTGGCTAAAATATGTGATAGATATGACTTTGAAACTGAAAAAAAGAGCGCAGTGTGAAGTAGTCCCAAAGAACAATAACTCATTGAGCTTACTATATTCCCGGGAGTCCTGCTACACATTTTTAACAGGGACTGGAAGAATCGGGAAAATTCCCGGAATTATTTTAACTTCGAAAATAACTCAAGAAAATTCTCAACTCGTATTTCACTAGTACTTAATACAAGCAATCACCTGAGTGTTAAGCTTTATGATACAACCTACTTTACCCCATGCCCTAGGTACTTTAGCCATTATTGAATAAATCGATTTATTTTATAACTTTTGTGATCAGGCCTTATTCGGGAAGCTTTCACGGATGTTTTCATTTTTTTTTTTTTGGGGGGGGGGTACGTCACTATAAGACTGATTACACAGATTCTTTCCGGCACTGACTTTTTTTCGTTTGAAAAGGATGGCTTTTTCAAAATCTATAACATTATCACTAGCTATAGTGGAAAATATTCTACGTATCAAAAATTCATGTCTCAGTCTTGTCGGCGCATATGTTTTATTTCGGTTACCAGTCATCTCGGCCATTGAATAACTCGGTCCGGTCAAATCGGCCCAAATATATAGTACATAGTAATGCAATTATATTGCATAATATATTTGAAACTATTGAACAATTAATGTTTTAAAAGTTATTTTTCATTATTGTTTTATTGTTGTAATGTATAGAAACGTAAACATTTTCGGGAAACGCATCGATTTAAATGGTTGTGTTTTTTCAATGGTCGTTAATGTACTACGATCTAGATAGGTTTTCTTTCACCTGATGGATAGAATTTGTATACTTTATATTTACTCATTAACTTGTTTTAAAATATAAGGATAAGATTAAAGTGGTTGTTTGTTTTTTCAAAGTACATTTCAATCTACAACGATCTAGATATGTTTTTCTAACATCTGATTGATGGTGGATAAAATTTGTTTACTTTATAATGAAAATAAGGATAAGAAGTTCTTTTCTCTTTTAAGAAAAATCCATAATGAAATTCTACACATATCACTATATAACATATATTTTGGCCGAGTTGACCGTGCCGAGTTATACGATGGGCCGACTAGCCGAGTTAAAAATGGGCCGAGTTGACCGGTCACCTTATATTTCGATATCCCCTCACCGGTGATTACGCCAGAAAAACGAAATACATCGAGTTACACAAAATTTTACAGAATTATACATTTTAATTAGACTTTGGAGCTGCAATATCGATCGTAATGTATGTATCATAAACCAAATTGTTCCCCTCACTCGTTATGATAGATTAATTGGGGGAGTACCTTATAACTTTTATTTTGTTGATACTCTTCACAAAGAAGAATCACCATTCATAGATTTTAATTCCGGTTTACACTTCCGTGTTTTCATTTTTGCATAAAATGGCAACAGGTGGCGATCCTGTTCCGCGGAGGCTACAAAAGTCAAATTCTATCAAGAGAGATGCCTCGAAATCATCGATAGAGATCCTCGAACAAATGGGTTTTTCTACACAAAGAGCGTAAGTCATGAGTGTTGGAGGCATTCTTATTCCAAGAACATTTGTCAAACGCGTTCTTCTGCCTGAAACTACTTATCAGATATGAGTCATTTTTACAGTAATATTCCTTAGTTAGACTAAGATTTTACCAAGAAAATTTGTCTAGGAAAAAATCACAGGTATCATTAAGGGGGTAAAGGAATGATGTAATAGCCTTATAAGAAGATAGTTGATAAATTTCAGACTAGGAAGAGGGAAAAACAAGGTATTTCAAGCCTTAATTAACAATGGTTTAGTTTCTTCTTTTCCTATGATTTGATAGAAAAATCATTGTTCTACACAAACAGTCAAACTTCAGTGGCTCGAACATGTCAGGGACTGGATAATTTGTTTGAGATTTCGGAAGTCTTAGATATTTGTTGTTGATGAATGTGCAAGCAATCACTTACCAGTTTTGAAATTGAAGAAATTGCTTGAAACAAGCGATTTCTTCATTTTCCACAATGTTTTCTAAAGCTTTTATCCTAAGAAGCATATAAAGTGGGAATGGGTTGATGTTGGTATTGGAGAAATTTTGAATGACTTTAAAATTCAATCTCTAGGGGTGAAGAAAAAAACTAGATCAAAACTTAGAATACTATTTAGAGACAACATTTTTTTGCTTGCAAAACACAAATGTTATCTAAGATAGATGATTTGAGTGATGAATATAGGAATGAGTTAGGTAACCTTGAGTTGAACACTTACGTTTTTGACTAGAACAATTCTAAGAATCACCATTTTGACACTCGAATCACATATTCTCCACTAATGACATGAACATGGGTCAGATTGTTTGTATGTACAGTAAACACAGGTGAAAAATTTAGGTCCATTATGACCCTCTTATTTTATGGTTGCTACCATAATAGTCATTTCATTTATCATTTTTCAGAGCCAAAGCATTAGCAGCAACTGGTGACATAGGGGTACAACTTGCAGCCGATTGGTAAATTATTTTAACATAATTGAACGCATTTTAAGCCAAACTTGCCTTGAAATAACAACTTTGATGGTTGAGAGATTGTACTGATGACAACATTTATTCAAATATTCTACAGGACTCATGTTTGACTCATAAAACAGGGTTTTGACCCTAAAAAATCTGAAAAACCCTATTTTGATCCTTGAAATTTTTCCCAAGGGAGTCAAGATGACCCACTTTGGGGAAATTTCTAAGGATCAAAACAGGCTTTTTTGATCCATCATTTTTTCAATGATTTATCATATTTACTGATGAAAATTATACCAATTAATTTCTTTCTTCAAATCTTTACCAGAAAGTTCTGCTATGTATTTAACCTTAAAATAATTAAAACTTATGATTAGCTCTTAAGTTTTTACAAGCCCTTCAAAATCAGTTTTGACCTCTGAAATTTCAATGTGAAGGAGTCAAATGACTCCTCAATCTCATACACTAGCCCGAGCCCTGATTCTAGTATTAACTGATGTTCAATTGGTGCATTGTGTAAAAATATTCATCAGCACTAGACTATGTCACTCTCCATACTGTCAAGAACTGGGAAAAAGACTAACAATTTAAACTTTTGGGCCCAGGTTGCAAAAATACAATATTTAACATTAAAGGTATGGGCATTTTCTCCAAAAATTCAGGGGCCCAGCCCAAAATTTAATGGCCATTGGCGACTGGGCCCCTGTTAGTCTTTTTCCCTGAATGATGAAGCATGCTGTATGTATACACAGAATACATTTGCTTTTATTTTTGAGCTATGAGATAAGATGTGCTTCATATCTCCCGGCCCACCTTCTTTACCTGAATAATACTCAAAGAGAGTAATGTTAACTCATGTCATGTTGAATATAATTCCTACAGAATATTGCAGTCATATCAAAGGGCTGGAATTACTGGAAGCATTAATTGTTGGTTCATATTTTTTTTGAAAATGTGTCCTACAAACAAATGTTGCTTTAAATGTACAAGCAGGTGGTATAGAGGAAAATCAGACTGCCCATATGTTCAGGGCGATCTTTGTCTAGACCTTCTGCCAAAGCAGGAATATTCCCGGTTCAGCATGACAAGGGTTAACATCAGTTCAAATTGACAGTGGCTGCTGGGTTAAAACACAGTCAAGTGCTGATGAAAAACTAAACTGGAATTCACCATCTAATCCTTGTTTGTCTATTACAGGCTCCTGTCCCATGTGAATGATCCAACCCTAGACAAGGATACTCCGAGACAGTACATACTATATCTCTGTCCTGTAGGACAATTACTTCGAAACTTGAAGGAGTTTTATGAGAAGTCTCTCGCAAGCTGTGGATGGAATGGATCTCACTCTTACTTACCACACATTACACTTTGTCCTTTCTTCACAGTAAGTATAGACCTTTCTGTACATCCCTTTTGCATGGCTCTTGCTAGCATTTAAAATTTAGGACATTATTGACTCCTTGACCATGAAATTCTAGGGATCAAAATGTTTTATAAGGGAACAGAAAAACAAAAAGAGTAAATCATGAGTAGAAATTTTAGGGTCTAAATGCCAACTGATGTTTTCTAAACCCTTTCCTGTTTAATCCCTGGTTTTTACGTCCCTGTGGTTTTTTACAAGCAATTTCTTCTTTATCCACAATATTTTCTACCCTTCTAAATGATTATTCTTCAAATAAAATGGACTTTGAATTGTCGTCTGCAAAACCTTTGAATTTTAGACAGGACTAAAATTTTGCAAAACAGGAAAGGGTTAAAAAGATTTGAAGTATACAATAACTTTATACATTTTTCAATAGAATATAAGTTGCAGAATTAAAACATCGAAGTTTCAAGGTAATTGTCTATGAAAACATTCACCTAATGATGATGTTACAAAGTTTGACCTACGTCAGTCAAATTTAGCACTGACATTCATCTCAGGGTACAGATAACACAAATAATGCCTATTGGTTTTCAGATCAATCCATTGACGATCATTTTCACAGAATTTTACTAAATAGAAGTTCAAAACAGTTTGAATCTGTAATCAACTGCACCATTTTCTGTATTAACCCTTGTCATGCTGAACTCCGAATATTCCGGTTTTGGCAGGAGGTGTAGACTAAGATCAGCCTGCACTTATGCATTTACAAACAGATCTCTTAGAAATAAAGAAGAAAATCTGATTCAAAATCGTCTTTTGACAATTAATAAATCTTGGTACCTGTAAGCTATGACTCAGGTGAGTACTTTAGGGCAAGTGACCCTCTTGTTTTAAAGTACAACTCCCAATTTGTAGGTCTTTGGATGTAAAAAAAGAAAAAGAAAAGAGAAATGGCATGGGTTGAAAAGGAAATAGTTAAAAATCAGGTGTCTGCTATGGCTTTATTCCTCCTTTTTATTCATAAAATGTCTTTGATAGCACCCATTGCCAGACAGAGCCAATAACCATTTTTCTTTAGGGCATCAAAAAGCGGGAATGTGTTGTAAATGGGTAAACCCCCAGTTATTTAAGAAATGTATGTGAATCAAGAGATGAAGAGAATATTTTCTGTTTTCATGGAGGTATGAACTGAAAAAACTAATCACACTGTATGAATACGCGAAGCAGATTCATACATAAGTATGATTAAGTTTTTCGGTTCATACCTCCATGAAAACAAAAAATATTCCCTTCATTTCTCATAATTTAATAGTATAAAGCCAAAAAGCAAACACTTCACAAATTTTGATACCTTTTTTGTATGGGACTATTTTGTGCAGAAGCATACAAAATTGCTGTGTGCTAAAAATTTTTATCACGGGGGTAATATTTTTTGACTTATCAGAACACCTGTCTTTTGATAGACAAAACTAAAAATCAAATTATTGGAATATGAATGATATATTTCTGTATTTTTCAGGTAGAAGACCACAAAGTGGGATTACTTAAAACTGCATTCCAGGCTCTAGAGTCCAAATTACAGATTGTTCCCGGTCCTTTGAAACTTGACTTTTTTACACAAACCAATTTTATTGGACTATTTCTCCAAGAGAATTACTATAAATATATGACTGATGTTATAACATTTTTTGCCTCTGAAGCAAAGAAATTTGGTAAGTTTGGTTTTAACTTGTTTCCACATAATGATGCTTTTTGAAGCCCCCAAGACAAAAGTTTAGGAAAACATTGTGGAAAATGAAGAAATTACTTGTTTTCTATCCCAATAGTAAAAAATCAAAATTTGATCAACTAATATTCAACATTTTTAAAGTTGGATTAGTGTAAAATTTTGACACCTGTTAATGGGTTAAATGGTCATGATAACGGACTGATATTTTAACTGTTTGTGGAACCATTTTTAATTCTTTTAGCTCATCTATTTCCCGAGCAAACCTGAGGTGTTGCCAAAACCTTGCAATTGTCTGTGTCTTTGTCATCCTTGTTGCTGTAGTGCAAAAACTTTGACTTTTGTTATATCTCTGGTAGGCACTCTTTTGAAACTAAATGTTCACTATCAAGAAGCAACCTGTACCATCAAGTAGGGTGATTCTAAATGCATCTTTATAAGAATTATGTTCCTTCATGGAAAGATAGGACAAACTGTCTATCTACCAAAGCAAACAAAAAGAACTTAACATCTCCCATTTGTTCTATTTTATTAACCCATTCCCACAAAATAAAATTTTAGACTGGTCCAAATGCAAATCAATTGCAGATTGCAATTTTTGGTTGATGAAAAAATATAAGTATTTGTCTTTCTAGATAGAAAACATTGTGAAAAATGAAGAATTTGATTTTTACAAGTAATTTCTTCATTTTCCACAATGTTTTCCCAAACTTTTTTCTTGAGGGGGCATTAAACAGGGAAGGGGTAAAAGATACAAGATTAATATAAATACCAAATATGAATCTTGTCCAAGGCTTGTTAAAAGCAACTTCTCTTTTTCTCACAATGTTTTATAGCCTATTTGGGACTTATTTTCTAATTTAATCCCATTTTGAAATGTAGTCTGCATCTTCTTTCAATTTGGACCGGTCTTAAATTTTGTTGTATTGTAATTGGTAAAATAGGTGCCTGTCAATCTAAGGTGGGTCATATGTCCAGGATTAAGTCTCCACAAATAATAATCGTAGAAATAAAAGTCTTAGGTCTGCATTGCATTCAAAGTCTAGATGAAAGATTGGATTTTTGTTTGACAGCAATGATTTTTCAATTTCTAGATATTATAATTACTAAATCTATAGGTATCAATGTTGAGATGACCAAAAAACAGTTACACATGACCCTGGCTTATCAGTATTCTAAAGATTATCATGAAGAATTGAATAAGCTTGCTAAACAGATACAACTAGATGCTCCATGTCAATGGGAAATGAGGCTCTATTCTAGAGATGCCAGGATAGGTAACTCTGAGGTAAGGGCTATAACTGCTTTGTCCAAAAAGCTTGATAAAGAACTACATCTAATAATTCTAAGTAACAGATTTGATATAGATTCAAGATTTTTGGATGGGTGCTGCGTGGCCTAGTGGTCAGGGTGGCTGACATGTAATTTGGGAGATCATCAAGGGTTGTTGGTATGATTCAGGCCACTGGTGACTTAGATATGTTCTTTGGTAAGACATTTCAGATCTGCAGCCTAGTATTAGTGATACCCCTGAAGCACATGAATAAGTGAACTTTGCTGCGATATAACTGAAAAATTGTTTAAAGCAACATTAAACCCAATACAAACAAAACAAGCTAACGAGATTATCAATCCTATGAGAGGTAAAAACAAATGTAATGTCCAGTAAGTGCTGTTGATCTAAGTTACCAAATAGATCTTATTCAATACCCAACATCGTTGGTAATGAACCAAATTCTTTAACCCATTCCCACTCAATCCCACTTCTTTATGCATCTCAAGAAAATCTTGCTATATTTCAACCATGTCCACTTTGTTTTCTATCCTACAAGGAAAATATTTTCTAAATTACTCCAACTTGTAATTGGTCCTCTGTAACTTCTTTCAATTTGCGCCTGTTTTAGACTTGAATAAAGCAAAGTTGCAAAGGAATGATCTTTCATAAGATTCCTTCAAAGGATTTTGATCAGATTGAAAAACATGGCTTTGATGGGTAGGGCTTATTTTCATATATGGTATATACTAAAAACTTAATTAATTCTCTTCTTAGAAAAAACAGATAAGATTATTAGAAAACTTCACACAATTGAGCCGTTAATTAATTCTCTTCTTAGAAAATACAGATAAGATTATTAGAAAACTTCACACAATTGACGCGTGGATGAACTTTCTTCCAATTCTGTAGCAAAAAAATAATTCAATGAATAACTTGGCTTTCATGGGTAGGGCTAATTTCCATAAATGATATATAGTGCAAAAATTGAGAATATGTTCGATGGATTTCAATCCCTGTCTCCATTATTTACTATTTTTAAGGGAAAACATGCACCCTTGATGGTAATAAAAGCACTACAAAGTCTATAGAGCTGTGTTATTTGTTTTAAATCCACTTGAATCTGACATAGTAAATGAATTATATATGACTGCACTTGCCTAATGAAAAATGATGAGAAGTTTGAAGATGTCCCTAACCATATATACAAAAATTTGATAACCTCAGCCAAACTATAATGTTGTATGTCAATAGGCAGGGCTAGAAATACATAAATTACAAACTGTAGCTTCAGATTTGTAAACTTGATCTTGAAAACTAATGTGTAATTTCTATTTCAAAGGTTCGAAAAGTAATCAAAGAATACAAAGCTGATCTGGATGATGAATTAGACTTAATAATGGGGGACTATGTTTTCATGGATCCAAATGAGACATCAAAAAGTGAAGACGGATGGTATAACGGGACATCATGGCTGACAGGGGTATCAGGCATGTTTCCTGGAACATTCACACAGAGAACAGCAGAAATGATGGCATGGTCTTCACATGGGTAAGTCTGTACTATTTTGTGTTGGTTTTTTTTTAGCTCACCTGAGAACAACATGCTGAAGGGGAGCTTTTAGGATCACACTGTATCCGTTGTCCACCCAGCCATAGTTTTGGACGTCATTTGTGTGTCGTCAACAATTTCTTTAAACATCTTCTCCTCCTAAACCACTGAGCCAGTTTGGACCCAGCTTGGCAATAATGTAACTTGGGTGCCCCTTTTCAAAACTGGTTCATGAAATTTTGATTGAAAAACAATTGGTTTGTGTGGCAGGGCACAGCTTATCAGAATAAGTGAAATCATGAAATATTTCATTTCAAAATCTTCTCCTCCTTATCAACTGGGCCAATTTGGACCAAACTTGGTAGGAATGTCCCTTAGGTGCACCTTTTCAAAACTTGTTTGTAAATTTTGGAATTTCCAAAAGTTAGGGGGCGTGGCAGGGCCAACCTTGACAGACTAAGAGAAATCATGAAATGGTTCTTTTAATATCTTCTCCTGCTGAACTACTTGGCTGATTACCTGGTTCAAATTTGGCAATAACATTACTTGATCATGAAATTTGCATTAAAATAGAAGGCGTTAGATCCACTCAAAGTGAAAAAGCAGTCAGCATTCAATCACAATCTTTCAATTACAATCAAATAGCATTCAACTTTCAATCCGATTCAAATCAGATTGTCAAATCAACCATGTTCTGTACTGTAGTAGAGTTTTTAATCTGTTTTACTTTGAATTTTAAGTGAAAGATTTATCTCTGTTTCTACCAAAGGTAGTTGTTTGAAACTTAAGACTTTTGTTCCGAGTCATGGTTTAACAGATACTCATATTCATATATTCAAGTAGTGGAATTATGCCTAATGTCCTCATTGAATCAAAGTTTGATTGTTCTGACTTTTCTTTGGGTAGCATTGTCATGGTGTTGTGTCTGTTATGTGTCCATCTGAAGTTTTTCTTTAAAAATCTGCTTCTCAGAGAGTACAGGGTCAACTTCAACCAAATTTTACAAGAATGGTCCCTTGGTGACCCTCTATCAGGCTCTTCAAGAAATTTTGATTGGCTCTAAAAGCATTACTTTTTTGAGAAGTGATAATTCTCATATATTTTATATAGTGAAAACTTTGAAAATCTTTTCTTCAGAAGCTATCTTGTAAATTTTAACCAAATTTCACCTCGTAATGACTCTTCAAAGCAAAGTGAAATTTATTATTACAATTACTTGTCACATAAAAGTAATAAGTAATAAATACTTAAGTAATATACTATAAGTAATAATATTTTGTATAGTGTTATCGAACTGTCCAGTGCTACTTCACACATTCCAAATGGTACAAGTTCTGTAACCCCTGGACCCTGCCCACAGATGGACAGGCCCCCACCTGATGTGTATGACCAGTTGTGGAACCAGCAAAATGTAGATGACATGTATGCTAAAGTAAGTGATGGTTTATGTTTATGGGTCTATTATGCGAGGTTTAACCCATTACTATATGACAAAAATTTAGACTTTTCCAAGTTAAAAAATATTGCAGATGAAAATTTCAAGTTGACAAAATTGCAAATATTCTTTAGAATATTCTAGAGAAAAAATTGTAGACAATGAAAAATTATACTTTTAGATGAATATAGAAAAGCACATAGTTTGTTGTCTGGTGAGATAATCTTTAACTTAACATTCTATAACAACTTCATAGACATTTATATTTATGAAAAACTCCAATGAATCATTATCCGCTATGTTTTCTACCTCAAAATTTAAGATTTTTAGAGTTTCATCGACTAAAAATTGTTGTCTGCAGCTTCTTTGACTTTTGACCAGTTTAAAATGTTGTTTGTATTTGGTTAACAAAGAAGATGCTACCTTAAAAACTTCAAAACTGTGCCCTGGTTTAGCTTATTTGGAGGTGAGACACAATAGGTTGGTACAAAAAAATGTGTGTTAAAATTGACTATTTGCAGCTGGTGTTAAAAAAACCTATCTACCAATGATATCACTGATAGAGACTGGTTTTAAGCTTGAACTCTGACATTGGCCAGCATTTATGTGAAGCACTATTATTGGTTTGACTATTTAAAAGTCGTAACTACAGCTTATACAAGCAATAGTTAGAACATTTAGGTTGCCAACCAACCATTCTACATTTTTAGCTCACCTGAGCTATTGTGATCACATTTAGTCCGTCAACAATTTCTTGAAACAACATCTTCTCCCAAACTACTGGGCCAATTTGAACCAAATTTGGCAGATTTATTCCTTAGGTTGTCCCCTTTAAAAAAAGCTAAAAGAATTGAAATCCGTTAAAATCTCGGGTTGCCATGGCAACAAAAGTGAAATTTTAAAATAAACTTTAAAAATCTTCTCCTCCTGACCCAGACGGCGTAGAGCCTGATATTTTGCATGAAGCAGGAGTATATGGATCTCTTTCAAATTAGCTAAAATCATGATCCCCGAGTCCCCAGGGGCGGAGCTGCAGGGGGGTGGGGTTAATATAGAAATAAAGAACTATTTTTAATCTCATCTAAAACCACTGGGCAGATTTGAACCAAATTTGGCAGAAATGTTCCTTATGATGTCCCCATTGAAAATAGTAATAAGAATTGAAATCCACCAAAATCTGGTTGCCATGGCAACAAAGTGAGATTTTAAAATAATCTGTAAAAATCTTCTCCTCCTGACCCAGAAGGCGTAGAGCCTTGATATTTTGCATGAAGCATCAGTATATTGACCTCTAACAAATTAGCTAAAATCATGATCCTCAGGTCCCCAGGGGCAGAGCCCCAGGAGGGGGGGGGTTATAGGCATGAAGAGTCAGTTTGCAGTCTTCTTTCTTATTTCTGAAATTAATACCATGGATCCAGAAGGAGGAAAAGGTAATTCCTTCTTTCAAATTTGCCCTTAAGCCTTTGAATTTGTTATTTAGACTTTACGATCCCCAGGTACATAGTCTATATATGTAAGTTTGGCCCACTTGTATCATAATCCTAACCTTAACATGAAATTAGACTGTTGAAAGAAAAAGAGCCTTTATCTCAGGTGAGTGCCCAGGGCCAACGGCCCTCGTGTTATTTCATGCTGATGGCCACTAATTTTACAAAATAACACCAAATGGAAATTGAACTTCTCATCTTGACTGAGTTAATGGGCCAATGAGGTAAGTGGGCAGGCGCAAGCAAATTGTTAATTCCTGCAATAATAATCTAACTTCAAAGCATCTTAAGCAATCTTAACCCTTGTCATTCATGCTGAACCCGGAATTTTACTACTCTGACAGGAGGTATCAACAAAGTTCAGCCTGCATATATGAGCAGTCTGATCTTTAGCTGCACCACCTGTTTGTCCTCTGTCCCCACAGATCTATTTCCACTCAATCCGTTTTTTTTACACATTTCAAGATACAAGCTCTCGTAACAAACAATTTCTTCAATGTCCACATTGTTTTATACACTAAAAGGTAAAGATTTTCTGAATTCGACCAACTTGAAATTGTTATCTGTAACTTCTTTTTATTTGGACCAGTCTAAGATTTTGTCCTGTGGTAATGGGTTAAAGTATTGTTGTTTTTTCAGGTAGATAAAAAGAGAGGATCAGGAGACAAAAAGCAGTCCAGACAGATGTTTGTAATCCGTCATGGTGAGAGGGTAGACTTTGTTTATGGTGGAGTCTGGGTCGATAAAAGCTTTAAAGATGATGGTAAGTGCTACATATTATTTCAGAGCTTGGATTTTTGAGGACTCAACTCATTCCAAGGTAAGAAAACTTTAGAGTGGTCCAATTTGAGTGAAGTTGCAGACGATAATTTAGAAAGCATCGCAGATAATGAAGAAATTGCTAGTAACAAGCAATTTCTTACTTTTAACCCATTTCCACACAAGCCCTTCTTTTGACGCTCCTCAAGTAAAAAGATTTGGAAAACATTGTGGAAAATGAAGAAATAACTGGTTTCAAACAATTTCTGCATTTTTTCCACTATATTTTCTATCCAAAAAGACAACAAAAAAAAATCAAAATTCCATCAACTTTAAATTGTCATCTGCAGCTTCTTTAAATTAGGACCATTCTAAAATTTTGCTGTGTGGGAATGGGTCAAACAAGTTTTTCTACAGTTGTTTTCTTTGGGCATAATAAGGTCTGATTGTGTGAGAGTGGATCAACCCCTTCCCACACAATTATGCTTTTAGATGCACCTGAAAAAAAAATCATTTGGAAAACATTTTGTAAAAGCAATATCTTCATTCTTCACAATGTTTGCTACCCAGAAATATAAAAAAAGGTACTTAAATTTCATAAGTTACCCTCTAAGGATTTGCTTTAATGAAATGCATCGATAGATGGGGGTCACATGGCCTTTGTCTTGTCTGTTGAAAGTTTGGCAACCCATTATCGACGGCTAAGTTTTAGACTGGTCCTTATTGAAAGGAGTTGTGGACAACAATTTAAAGTTTATGGAGTTTTAATTTATTTTCAACTTTCTGGCTAGAAAACATTGTGGAAAATGAAGGAATTGCTTGTAACAAGAAATTTCTTCATTTTACATGATGATTTCTGATGTTTTTCTTTAGGGGCGTCAAAAAGCGTCATTGCGTTGGAATGGGTTGAATACTAAAATTGACCCTAACTTTTGAATGTTGGGCAATACGACCTTCATATTTTGAATATATATTCCTAATGATATGACCTTATTGTTGAAATCTTAATTTAAGGTCATCCGCTAGAACTATAGGGTTTGTTTTTTTCCCTTACATGCATCCGTAACTATTTTGTTGTCTTAAGTTTTAGAACTAACATGATTGTACCATCATTAGGGGCCACCGTCATAGCGCAGTTGGTAGCGTTTAGGACTGTCAATCTAGAGGTCCCATGTTCGGCACTTATCCTTTCCGACTATTTGTCTCCCACCGATGGGTCGATAATCGTAGACCTATGTAGGATAGCAGCTGGAGGCTACGAAAGGATGTGATGGCGGTACTGGTGTGAGAAATACCAGGAATCCATTGTTAGGTGCTCCAGCCGCTGTGATATAACTGAAAGATTGTCGAAAGTAGTGTAAAATCCTATTCAAACAAACAAACTAACAAACCATCATAAGGATCTTGCTTTTGAAACTGGGCCAATCAGAGCTTCAGATTGAATTTGCATCCGTGCCAATCCCGAACATTTTCAAAGGATGACACATAAATTCAAGTTGTGATACACACATACACAGAAACCTGGTGAATATTTTTAATAAATCACTTGACATAAAAGATGGGTTTGAAAATTTTATACTGCTTTTTTTATACCATAAAGATAAGCACTATGAAAAAAATGTGGAAAATGAAGAAATTGCTTGTAAAATGTTTCACATAATGTTTTCTACCCCAAAAGACAATGATTCTTAACATTTCACCAATCAAAATTTTGTCTGCATTTTCTTTCAATTTAGACCTATCTGAAATTTTGTAATCCACTGATGGGTTAAGACCCAGTTTTTAGAGCTTTAAAAAATCACTGTGGAGAATGAAAAAATTGTTTATTTCTAGCAAAATGCTTTGTTTTCAACATTGAATTATATTTACAGAAAATTTATCTATTTGAAATTGGTGTCTGCATTTTCTTTGAAACTGCAGCAGTCTTTATATTTTGTCCTATGGTATTGTACATTTCGATTCAGAATTGTCTTACTATGCTGGCCCATGGACTCAAACAGGAAGTTTCACTTTGGTTTTAAACAGTGTTATTTTCAAATTTATAGCCAATAGCATGTAACAAAAAAGTTAAATTGTTGGTAGGTGACCTAAATATCGTAACTACAGGTTGAATGAGTTTTAATTATAACTTTTAAGCTGCCCAACCAACAAAAATGTTTCACACAAATGGCGGCCAATGTCAGAGTACTAAGCTCAATTCCAGGCTGAATGACTGATTGGTTGATTAATTCCTTTGTTGATAGCTGTGATTGGTCAAATTGAAGATGACAAATTTCATTCTTTTTGTTGTAGGTACTTATTCACCAATAGATCTAAATATGCCAAAAACTTTGCCCCGCCGAGTGAACCATTTAGATTACTTTAAGGACTCTCCACTTACGCATATAGGCAGTATGCAAGCTTTTATGACCGGTAAGTACTGAGATCAAATTGAATAAGGAAAATTGGATTGTCAGATATGTTGTAAATAAAAAATCATGGATTTTTAGTCAAGATATCAAGAGTGTAGGACCATGATTCTGATGGAAGTAAGCTGATTGTCTTGTAAATGCTGTCTTGAAAAATATACTGATTCAACCATCCCCTTTCTTTTATGCCCCTCAAGAAAAAGCTTTGGAAAATATTGTGGAATATGAAGAAATTGCTTGTAGATAGCAATTTCTCCAATTCCCAGAATATTTTTAATCCAGAAAGTCAAGGAATTTCTTAAATTCATCGACTTGAAATCATCATCTGCTCTTGTCATGTAAATTTTCTTTCAATATTGATCACTCTAAAATTTCCTTGTCTGTAAATTGGTTAAATGACATCATAATTTGGTGCAGACTAGGTCATATCAGCAAATTCTACAATCCTTTTTCTAGGAGGTGGGTGCATATATATTTCTAAAATATCTGTACCTCCCTTAAAATTATACACAATTCCATTCTCTAGTGTGAGCAAACGATAACTAGTGCACCTTAATTGGGTGAGCAGCTGGTGGCTAGGATCAAAAGTAGATGTACTTGTCTGTGCAAAGACAGGAAGCTGTAGTAAAATGCAAAAGCTGCCATGGTGTTAAACTCCATACAAATTCATGTAAAGAATTGCCATTGATTTGCTTAAAATGAGATAAAAAGTGCTGCAAGTTAAGGAATTATTACTTTTGTATAAACTATTTACACAATCCTGCTTTTTCACGTCTTAAGAAAAAATTGTGGAAAATGAAAAGAATATTGCTTGTACCTTATTCCATTCTTACACAATGGCGCCTTTTGATGCCCCTGACAAAAAATGATTGGGAAAATATTGTGTAAAATAAAGAAATTGCTTGTTATAAGCAATTTCTTCCATTTACACAATGTTTTCTACAAATGAATTTGAAAAAGTCTAAAATTTTATATACTTTAAATTATAGTCTGCATCTCCTTTCAATTCAGACTGGTCTGAATTATGACCATGTGGTAATGGGTCATAAGACAAGATAAACTTTCAATGACAAAAATTGTAGGTTGTAAATTCTTTCATTAGTCTAAAAATTTGTTGTCTGGTAACAGGTTTGTGAAAGTGTTAAGTTTTATTTATTATAACATTGCTTATCTCAGTTAAAATTTTTATTACTGTTTTGCAAAAAAGCATGCATGCTGTAAGATGTCTGAACTGAATTTGGACCCTACACCACCTTGTAGGATATCATTAGTCACCTTGAAATAATATCCAAATAGATCATGGGTTTTCATGTCAATGATATTATGTCAGGTAAAAGCTAACAGTTGAAGCAATCTCTCCATTTCCCTTATCATTTTCACCTCATTAAAATGAGATTGTTGTAATTCACAACCACATCTAATTTATGTGACATACATTATCTAATTTTCCAAACAATTCTGCCTTTTTATGCACCCCAACAAAAAAGTTCAGGAAAACATTGTGGAAAAAGAAGAAATTGCTTGTCACAAGCAATTTCTTCATTATCAACAATGTTTTTTGTCCTAAAAGCGAAAAAAAAAAAACCCCTTTAAAATTCCACAAACTTAAAGTTCTTATCTGCAAATTCTCTAAAATTGGACCAATTTGAATTTTTCTAGAGTGGAAATAGGTTTAAATTAAACACATCTTGCAATTTCTTCTTTGTTCATCCCTTTCCTGTTCTGTCCCTGGATTTTACTTCTTGTGATTCAAACTCAAGAAAATGTCATGGAAAAAAATAGAACTGCTTTTAATAACCATATTCTGCTTTTCCCAAAATATTTTCTACCACATAGGAAAGGAAGTAAATAATTGAGATCTTGAGAATAGTCAATAAATCTTTCTCCCAGTATGACAAAACTATTTTAAAATTTACACTTTAAAATGACCATCTTCAACTTCTTACAGGATCAGTCTAAAATTTTCTTGTTTAGTAATTTCTTAAACAGTTTGAGACAGTTGAATTATTGAATTACTTTGCTGGCAAGATACAAAATGGTTCTGTTCTCATTTTTAGCTCACCTGAGCACGTAGTGCTCAAGTGAGCTATTGTGATCGTCTTTTGTCCGGCGTCCGTCCGGCGTCCGTCGTGCGTCAACAATTTCTTTAAACGACATCTCCTCCCAAACCACTGGGCCAATTTGAACCAAATTTGGCAGAAATGTTCCTTAGGTGGTCCCCTTCAAAAATAGCTAAAAGAATTGAAATCCGTTAAAAACTCTGGTTGCAGCAACAAAAGTGAAATTTTAAAAAAATCTTTAAAAATCTTCTCCTCCTGACCCAGAAGGCGTAGAGCCTTGATATTTTGCATGAAGCATCAGTATATTGACCTCTTTCAAAATAGCTAAAATCATGATCCTCGGATCCCCAGGAGCGGAGCCCCGGGTGGGGGGGGGTATATAGAAATAAAGAACGATTTTTTAAATGACTTCTCCTCTCAAACCACAAGGCCGATTTGAACCAAATTTGGCAGAAATGTTCCTTGGGTGGTCCCCTTCAAAAATAGCTGAAAGAATTGAAATCCGTTGAAAACTCTGGTTGCCATGGCAACAAAAGTAAAATTTTAAAAAAAATCTTTAAAAATCTTCTCCTCCTGACCCAGAAGGAATAGAGCCTTGATATTTTGCATGAAAGATCAGGATATTGCCCTCTTTCAAAATAGCTAAAATCATGATCCTCGGATCCCCAGGGGCGGAGCCCCGGGTGGGGGGGGTTATATAGAAATAAAGAACGATTTTTTAAATGACTTCTCCTCTCAAACCACAAGGCCGATTTGAACCAAATTTGGCAGAAATGTTCCTTGGGTGGTCCCCTTCAAAAATAGCTAAAAGAATTGAAATCCGTTAAAAACTTTGGTTGCCATGGCAACAAAAGTGAAATTTCAAAATAATCTTTAAAAATCTTCTCCTCCTGACCCAGAAGGCAGAGAGCCTTGATATTTTGCATGAAGCATCAGGATATTGACCTCTTTCAAAATAGCTAAAATCATGATCCTCGGGTCTCCAGGGGCGGAGCCCCGGGGGGGGGTGTTATATAGAAATAAAGAACGATTTTTTAAATGACTTCTCCTTCCAATTCACAGGGCCAATTTGAATCAAATTTTGCAGAAATGTTCCTTAGGTGGTCCCCCTTAAAATTAGCTAAAAGAATTGAAATCCGTTAAAAACTCTGATTGCCATGGCACAAAAGTGAAATTTCAAATAATCTTTAAAAATCTTCTCCTCCTGACCCAGAAGGTGTAGAGCCTTGATATTTTGCATGACGCATCAGTATATTGATCTTTTACAAAATAGCTAAAATCATGATCCTAGGGGTTCCAGGGGCAGACCCAGGGGGGGGGGGGATGTATAGGCAGGAAGCATCAGTTCATAGACTTCTTTCTTATTTCTGAAATTATAACCCATGGAAAAAGTTTTTTCCTTCTTTCAAATCAGCACTAAAGCCTTGGAATTTGTAATTTAGACTTTTGGATCCCCAGGTTCATAGTCTTTATATGTAATTGTGGCCCACTTGTTTCATAATCCTAACCTTAACATGAAATTAGACTGTTGAAAGAAAAAGAGCCTTTATCTCAGGTGAGCGCCCCAGGGCCAACGGCCCTCTTGTTTTTTCACAGAGGTTTGAAAGAATTTTTCAGCCAATCATTGTACATGAATTTTGACGGGCAAAACTAATACTGATATATTTTAATATGGTCTGAGATAATGTGCACTTTTATTTCTTTCTGTTTAAAACAGGTGAAGCTTTACACAGTGCTGGTGTTAGTTTTAGACATGTTTATGTGTCACCGTCTTTACGATGTGTTCAAACAGCTACTTCTATATTAAAAGGTAAGTTTAGGAAGCAGTACAGTAACATCTCTTCTACAATCAAACACCCTGACTAAGTAAGGGGCTTGCATGCCTTGTTTTGGTAAATACTTTAGGAACCAGGGCAATTCATGTTGTGATTCGCTCATTGTATGTCTGTATGTATAAAGAAAAATCACAAAAATCTTTTTCTCCCAAACCAGTCAGGGGAATTCAAGTTAGATATGATTCATAGGTCATACTAAATACAGTAGAACCTCGTTAATTCGAACGTCACTGGTTCGTAGGTATGTGTTCGTTCGTATACTTTACGCGGTCCCGATCTTTTTCCTTCTTTATCTTTGTTAGAAAACTCTGTCTTATTCGAACCTCAGTGGTTCGTAGTTCGTAGGCCATTTCAAGTCCCGAAAGTATTATTATAGCACAAACTCCTATGTTTAATTCGTAGGTGTGATAAACTAATTGTCTCCAATCACCACTTACCTTGATTTTCACACCTGCTGATCTATATGACAATTATGTGTTATCATGTACCTTTAGTTAAAAGGGGCTGTTTAGTTTGTAAGTTGAGTAATTAATCGAATAAAGATTCCCGTGATTATCGCCGAAAATTTATTTTGAATTGTCGCACCCCCATTAGTATCGGTGTTATTGCGCACTTAAAGATTCTAGCACTTTGTTTTATTCTGAGGTTGCTTTCTTCACAATCGTCGGTCCTTCTTTTTATGATTTGATGATAGAATACTCGGAGTGATTTGATCCAATGTATTGTGGAGGGAAATCAATAGATGGAGTCTACCATTTGATACCAACACAGTGTTTAAAAAATTCCAAAAATTAACACAGAAATAAAAACATAGAAAATACAAGACAAGTATTTTTTTAACGTATTTTTATTTATTCCTCAATTAATATCTACAGGTCTTGTGTAGAAAGAATAACCAATTTAGAATCAATTCCTAAATGGGAGACAGAACAAGAACATGTCAGATCCCGTGTGTCTCAAAAAGACGACCTCTTGCCCTCCGTTTTGTTCGTACTACGCTTAATTCGTATAAATTTTCCCGGTCCCTTGCGCTACGAACTATCGAGGTTTTACTGTACTTCAAAGAATTTAAATCAAAGAAAAAGAAGTCAGGCCAGATGAAAATTGGTTTCCTAGGTAAACTCTTGGAAAAAAGCTTCTTTATGCTCTAGAAGCCCCAAGTTTTGGTCAGTCATTAACAAATTCTTTAGATTATTTATTTTGATATCTAGGTCATGTTGGAAACAAATCAGGCGAGGCAAAAAAAATCAATAAAAAAGGTAGTTTATGCTCTAGAGGTCAAGTTGTGGTCTATAGTCGCCAGAATTTAGAATATTTATCATGGTGATATCTGGTTTGAGTTTAAGATTGATCAGACCAAGCTAACAATTAGGTCACGTAGTCAATTCTTAGAAAAAAAAAAATTCATTCTCTGGAGCCTGAATTTTCATTCACAAATCTAGTCAACTTGTTTATATCTGGTTCAACTCAGAGTATACATTTTGCATGATTTGAAACCTTGGTCACTAGATAATATGTTCTAAAATCCCTATTCTATGATCTAGAGGCCAAAATTTTTGACAAATCACTATCAAATTTTTCTGAATGGCATTCTCTGTTATGTCTAGGTTACATTTATCTATGAGTCAGGCCAGGTGGAAAAATTCGGACTGTAAGTAAAATTTTTAAAGAACCTTGTTGAACCCATTCCAACACAGCAAAATTTTAGACTGGTCCAAATTGAAAGAAGCTGCAGACGATATTTTCAAGTTGGTGGAATTTAAATTTTCTTTGTCTTTTTGGATAGAAAACATTGTGGATAATGAAGAAATTGCTTGATACAAGCAATTTCTTCATTTTCTACAATGTTTTACATACTTTTTTTCTAGAAGGGCGTAAAAAGGAGGGATTGAGTTAGAATGGGTTAACCCATTCCCACACAGTCCTACTTTTTAAATTCTTCCTCAGGAAAAAGGCTTTAGAAAACATTGTGAAAAATGAAGAAATTGCTTGATACAAGCAATTTCTTCATTATCCACAATGTTTTCCACCTAAAACCCCCCAAAGATTTTTAAATTTCATCAACTTAATTTTTGGCTAAAGCTTCTTTGAAATTGGATCAGTCTAAATTTTTGTCATACAGTAATGGGTTAAAAGAGACCACAATTGTTGTCATCTGTTTCTTTTCATTAATGTTTGGTAATGAGTTACCACTTATATGACCCCTTCATTCAGAAATGAACAATCTTGGAATGATAAAGTTAATATATTTGATCCAGCTAAAAATAATTGGATTTTACTGATGGGTTGCATTAGTCAATTAAAATAGATTGACCAATCAAAATATTCATTTAGAAAGAAAGTGAATGTTGACCTCTTGCATTTAAGTCAGTACTTTTTGTCGAGACCTCTTGCAGTGAGAGAGACATAGTTGTCACTATGACAAGTTGGTGTATGTGCGTTAGATTGTTAGTTAGTCTGTCCATCTGTCCAAATTTGACAATTGGACAATTACTCCTACATTTATTGATGGATTTCAAAATAGCTTGGCACAATTATTCTCAATCAGGAGTAGATTTGCCATTTGAAAGAATTTTTGGGATAGTTCTAATGTCAAGGTCACAGCTCAAGGTCAGACACTAAAATTGTGTTTGTCTGGACAATTACTCGTACATTTATGGATAGATTTCAAAATAACTTGGCACAATTATTGTCCATCATGAGTAGATTTGCCATTTGAAAGAATTTTTGGGATAGTTCTAGTGTCAAGGTCAAACAAAAAAATTGTGCTTGTCCAGAGTATGCTGCCTACAAAACTTTGCAGGCTTGACAGCAGTTGCCCTTGGACAACCATCTAGTTTAAAATTGGTTGTTTAAAGAAACAATATAAATATGTATTTTTTCCAGATGGTTGCTTTTTGCATGATGTGTCTAATTTTCGATTTCAGGTTTAGGGCAAACATTAACCCTGCATGTTGAGCCGGGTATATTTGAATGGCTAGGCTGGTATCAACTGGGCCTTCCAAAATGGTTTACTCCCACCGAGTTAAAAACTCATGGATTTAATATTGATGTATCCTACCAGCCATTTGTTAGTACAAGTCAGTTAGACCTTGATGAAGATATAGCAGGATATTATAAACGATCGGGAGAAACAGCAAAGAAAATATTGAAGAAACATGAACAAGAGGGTAAGTTTTGATCCAACAAAAATTCTGAATCTTAATCACGGGCTGGTGGCATCTGTAGCATATGAAAAGTTATAGGTAAAGGGTAAAAAACAAGCTAATTTTTTCTTATGTCATTTATTAAACTTGAAACTGATTATTAATTTTTAGCTTGGCTGTTTTCGGAGAAAACCCGAGGTATTGCGATAATCTTAGTGTCTTCGTCGTTGTTGTCGTCGTCGTGCGAAAACTTTGACATTTGTGATATCTCCGGTTCTACTAAAGGCATTCACTTGAAACTTGGCACACCTTTTCACTATCAAAAGAGTAACCTACACTATCAAGGGGGATAACTCTAGATGCTTTTATCCACTATACATCACCCCATAGCCAAGCGTAGGCACCCGTAGGCAGTTCTCTTGTTTCATACTAACATCTGCATAATCCTTCTCATTTGATTGGACTCAGTTGGATGTGTTTTGTTGCTTTGAATTTAAGATTATATTTAACTCATTACCAACCAACAAACATTTAGACTGATTCAATATTGAAAGGAGTTGCAGATTACAAGTTAAAGTTAATGAAATTTTAGATTCTTTCAACTTTCTATGTTGAAAACATTGTGAAAAATGAAGAAATTGCTTTGTTCAAGCAATTTCTTCATTTTACACATTGTTTTCCCATTTGTGTTTCTTGAGGGGCGTCAAAAGGTGTCATTATGTGGGAATGGATTAAACAGTCATTTGACTAATTTATTACTCTTTATTTTTCAGGAGGAAACCTGTTGATACTCGGACATGCTGGATCAGTTGAGGTAATAACGAGACAAGCACTGGGTAAAACACCGAGGACTTCGCAGGAGTTTCGACAGATATGCTCAAAAGTTCCATATTGTGGACTGTTTATGTGCCAAGAGGACCCTAAAACAAAGAAATGGGTTGTAATGGAGTCACCCATTCTACCTTTGACCCACGGAGCTATTAAAACACAAATTGTCAAAGACCTTCTCTATCCTTCCTAAGGGCTTTCACTATACCCACACAATCAAGTCTAGGAGATAAGTGATTTACTGAAATTGCCATAGCTGTCTACAGACATAGATTTGTTGGTTTTTTTTTTTCATTTTTTTGATAGTTTCGCAGGTTCTGTAAGCAATTTTATACACAATGACAATCTTCTTTAACCCTTTCCTATTTTTTTTTCAAAATTTTATACTTGTCCAAGTTGAAATGAAAAGTCAGTGCAAGAAATCACCCTACAGAGTAGAAAATATTGTGGGTAAAGAGGATATTGCTTTTCACAAGCAATTTCTTCTTTTCCACGTTTTCTCAAGCATAAAATCACAGGAACATTAATGCAGGGATTGTACAGGAAAGTGTTAATAAGTAACTCAGATATGTAGAATTTTCATGATTCTACGGTGATCAATTCTAGAATTATCCCAACTGTATACAAGTAAATTTATGCAATTGATAATTTACTTTTCTTACCCAGTAGCTTTTTTTAAACCCAGGACCACCAGTCTTTGAATGCCAATGGCTTTAGGTCGCTTTCATTTAGGTTTTGGATTACAAAGAATAAGGTCAAAGATTAACCCTTTACCACAAAACAAAATTTTGGACTTGACAGAAGAGTTTCTAGTTGATGCAATTTTAGAAATCCTTGTTTTTCTGGGTAGAAAACCTTGTGGAAAACGTAGAAATTGCTTGCTACGAGCAGTTTCTACATTTACCACTATGTTTTCCGATACTTTTTTTGTTAGGAGGGGTGCAAAAAGGTGAGATTGTGTGGGAATATATTAAGTTTGTCTTAAAACTATATACATTTTCAACAATCATTCAACATAGAACCATGATTCTTTACACAAGTGTCACAATTGTCAGCAATATGCTGGTCCAAGGTGTAGCTCACAGAAGGAATTTTATCCCTTTCCTGTACAAACCCTGGATTTAACATCACTGTGATTTTATACTTGAGAAAACATTGTAACAAGCAATTTCTCCTTTTCCCACAACATTTTCCACCACATAGGCTGGTTTCTTTTGAATTGCATTCAATTTTCATTGTCGTCTGCAACCTCTTTCAGTATGGACCAAACTAAGAATTTAAGAAGACAGGAGAGGGTTAAAACAGTTCAGCTTTGTGATAATGCTTTATTAGTGGCAAGGTGCTGGTTGTTATTCTTGTGAGGTTTAGTAGATTATTGTTAAAGTACTTCTGTCAATAAAAAAAAATTGGTTCTTCATTGTGGTGATCCATCAATTGAGTTTTGACCTAGAATCTTTGTATTCCACACTTGAGTACTTTATAACTACTTAGTGAAATGGCATTGTCACTGATAACAAGTAATTTTTTCATCGTCCTCAGTGTTTTCTGTCCAGAAAGACAAAAGATCTTTAAAAATTTCATCAATTCTGCACCTTCTTTGAAATAAGACCAGTCTAAATTTCTGTGGAGTAGGAATTTGGTAAGTCGGGCTCTCGATGTAACCCATTATCAGACGATAAAATTTTAGACTGTTCTAAATTGAAAGGAGTTGCAGACTATTATTAAAAGTGTATGAAATTTTACTTTTTTCTAGTTCTCAGTAGGAAACATTGTGGAAAATGAAGAAATTGCTTGTTCTTCATTTTACACAATGTTTTCCCAATTGTTTTTCTATGTGGGTGTCAAAAAGCGTCATTTTGTGGGAATGGTTAATAAAATAACTAGTTTACACTGTCTTTCATTTGTAGTCAGCTAGTCTGTGAAATTTGACTCTTCTTCTTGAATTTTTTTTGTCTTATTTGACTCATTACCAGACAACTAATGTCTATATTGAGAAAAGTTAAAGATGTCAATTCAAAGTGTATTTTTTATTTGGAAAAAAACATGCAACAAATAAAGTAGAAAACATTGTGGCAAAAAGAAAAATGCTTGGATTGTTTGGTTATGGGTTAAGTGTTCACAGATTATTGAAAATAGAAAATTGAATATTCTCATTAAGTGACTCTTTATTTAATAGCTTTAAGTAAATATGTGATATTTTATAAAACAGTGGTGATAGTATGTCACTTTAATCCATTCCAACACTTGTCATTTTTATACCCCTGAAGTAAATACAATTTGAAATACATTGAGGAAATCGCTGTTAACAAGTCATTTTTTCATTTTCCAAAATATTTTCAACCAGAGAGACAAATATTATTAAAATATTTTCATCTTAAATTTGTTGTCTGCAACTTCTTTCAATTTGGACTATTTCATATTTTCTGATATGGGTTACGCGAGATTGAAAACTTATACTGTAGTAGTGTTTAGAATGAATAATCAATTTTATTTGTTAGAAGATTTTTTTTAACGAGCCTGCATGCAGTCAACTAGACATAGTTGTCACAATTTCACTTCGGTGAGTGTGTGTGTGCAAATCTGTCCTGAATTGTCCAGAGTATTACTACTACATTTATGGATGGATTTGAAAATAACTTGGCACAGTTCTTCTTCTTGATGAATGCTAGTGTCATGTTACGGTTTGTTGTGATACATCCAAGGTCAAGGTCACAGTTGAAGATCAGACAATAAAAATGACCTTGTCAAAAACATATCTTCTGGTTTTATGGATTCGAAAATAACTTGGTACAGTTGTTCTTCTTGTTGAGTGCTAGTGTCATGTAAGACATTTGTTGTGATATGTCCAAGCTCAAAGTCACAGTTGAAGATCAAACAATGAAATTGACCTTGTCTAAAGCATAACTTCTATATTCATGGATGGATTTAAAAATAACTTGGCACAGTTGTTCTTCTTGTTGAGTGCTAGTGTCATGTAAGACATTTGTTGTGATATGTCCTAGGTCAAGGTCGCAGCTGAAGGTGAAATGACAAAATTGACTTTGTTCGTAGCATAACTCCCACATTCTTGGATGGATTTAAAAATAACTTGGCATATTGGTTCTTCATGATAAGCGCTAGTGTCATGCGAAACGTTTCTTGTGATATGTCCTAGGTCAAGCTCACAGCTGAAGGTGAAATGACAAAATTGCCAGCATAACTCCTACATTTATGGATGGATTTGAAAATTATGTGGCACAGTTGCTCTACTTGATGAGTGCTAGTGTCATATGACAATAATCCATGAATCAATTTTTTCAATAACCTTAAAAATACTTAGTCAAAATATAAATAACCTTAAAATCTTGAATAAATCTCATTTTCAGCCTGATTGAACTAGTAAGTCAAGAGTAATCTGCCCCTTGAATTTTGAAAAAAAAACAAACAAACAAAAAAAAAAAACAACCCTGCTATATATAATTTTTTAACACTATAGTGCCTTAGTTATTCTCTATGCCTTAGTTGTTCTCTAATCCCAATAATACTTCTTGTAAGTGTAAATGATCATAAAATCTTACATGAGTTTGATTTTCAGCCTGATCAGACCAGCAAGCCTAGAATTATTTGCTCTTGAATTTGGAAAAAAATGCAGAGATTCACCTGTTTAAAAACTTAAGCCTTTCCCACTCATCCCTTGTTTTTATGACTCCACAGCGAGAAGTTAAGGAAAGCATTGTGGCAAAACGAGAAATTGCACAGAAAATGCAATTTCCTCCTTATCCCGTCAGACAAGAAGAAGCAATTTTTTACAGATAAAAATCTGTTGTCTGCAAATTCTTTTCATTTAGATAAGTCCAAAATTGCTTGAGTGATAATAGGTTAAGCACTCTTATTTTCTATCTAATGTGCATGATATTTGGTCAGAGTATTTGTCTTAAAGATATCTGGGCCAAGTGTAATACTGGGTTACGTCTGTCCTGAAAGTAGGTCACTAGGTCAAATCTTTAGAAAAACCCTTTTTGCACTCTTTTTGTCACATTTTCTGTCTGTTGGTCATGCAAGTTGGTCAAACTGTTTCTGTTTATGATATATGGGTAAAGTTTCAATATGGGTCATTTCCATCCTTAAAGTAAGTCATGAGGTCAAATCTTGGTAAAAATTGTGTGCACACTGTAAGCTACATTTTTGGCCAATGTTAATCATACTTGGTCAGAATGTTTTTCTTATTGATACAGTCGGTAGCGCGCCAGACTCCTAATCTTCAATCATTGGATATCATGGGTTCAATCCCCAGCGGCGGCACATATCCTTTATGACATTTGTCTCTCACTAATGGATGGATAATCGTAATCCTACGTGGGAAGGCAGCTGGAGGCTAGGAAAGGATGTAGTGGTAGTACTCATGTGAGAAATACCAGGAATCCTTTTTAGGTGCTCCAGCCACCACGATATGACTGAAATACTGTTAAAAGTGGCGTTAATCCCCATTCAATCAATCAGTCAATCTTATTGATACCTCAGCCAAATTCCAATATGGTAATGTGTGTTCAGAAAGTAGGTTTCTTCGTAGGATTTTTAATAAAAACATTCTGTGCACCACATTCTCTGTACAAATCAGCTGGCTTGACATGTCACTGGACAACCTATTTCTCGTGTTTGTATACAAGTAACATGTTATCATCATAAAAGTATGGTAGATTTACTTGAAGGTGACATGTTGAAGTCATCAGATATAGTATGAAATGTTATATAGGCTCATCCCCACACAATCTCTACTTGTTACAACTCTTTGATATGCTTATTGTAAATATCAACTGTTGGAAATGTAGATGACCCTGTAATTACTTCTCCAATTTATTTTCATCTGTAACCAATTACAAACCAAACCAAATGATTTTTTGTCATCTTGAAAAGGGTAAAAAAGTCTTTGTTCCTGCCTAATATATTATCAGACATCAAAATTACAGACAGATTCTAATTGAAAGATATTGCTGTAATTTACAAATAGGGTGAGAAATTGCTTTCTCAAAACCAATTTCTCCATTTCTCACAAAGTTTACCAAAACTTTTTTTTCCCCTTCAGAATACAGGATGGTGGGTAATGGGATAACCACACAATTCAGGATTTCTTCCAGAAGAACAAGAATAAGGAAAACACAATATATAGCACTTATTTTTCGATATTTTTGTCGGAAAGATGATTCAATAGAAAAGTTTACCAAAATACACAAGGACACATAACTATGACACTAGCCCTACAGGCCTTCAGCCATTATTGATATAAAAGGATTGTGTGGTGATGGGTTAAGTAAGAATGTTTCAAATGTTCCTCTTTTCACTTGACTGTACAGCCATTAACATTGTTAGTTCTTTTGTTTGATCGATGGCTCTAAATGTGTAACCAAGTATTACTGTGTAACATTCCTGAATCTCTGTAAACTTGTTATTACCGGTATGTATAAATATTGCTTGCATTGTTGTGTTTTTTCATTGATATTTATTGGACAAAAGTCAAGCACTCATGCTGTTTGAATCGAGTTGCAAGTGTCAATTTAAACTGAATTAACATTGAAAAGTCAATCATCCTGTCAAGAAGGAGATATTATAAGAAAAGGAGAAATTGCTTTTAGGGAAACCCTTGTCAGTACAGATTATTGATATAGTCTGTGATTTGCCATATTATAGTTTCTCATTTAACCCATTCCCACAATATCCTGCTTTTTACAAACTTCAATAAAAATCTTTTGAGAAAGAAGGAAGGAATTAGGAATAAAAATAGGAAAAGTACTGCTCAGTTTACTTTACAAATTACTGATACAGCAAAATTGGTGGAGAACAAAGAAAATGTCTCGATCCAGCATATTCTCCTTTTCTCTAGATATTTTCATTCTTTGAAAATGTGGTCGCTTGATACAAAATTTAGTGTACATGGTACATTCCCACACAGTGACGCTTTTGGACGCCCCTCAAGAAAAATGATTGGGAAAACATTGTGGAAAATGAAGAAATTGCTTGTATCAAGCAAATTCTTCATTATCTACAATGTTTTCTATCCAAACAGACAAAGAAATTCAAAATTCGACCAACTTGAAATCGTCTTCTGCAGCTTCTTTCAATTTGGACCAGACTAAAATTTCATTTTGTGGGAATGGGTTAAACTGTCTTTAGCTTATCCAAAATATATATACAAGTTCCTTTGAATCAGTTTCTGTCCAATCCATTGTTGCCCTACAATAAATGTGTGTTGTTGCATGTGATTTATATGTTTGTTGAATGCATAGAGACAACCCTTATTTGGAGAATATATTGTAACTCAACTATTGATGTTTTTAGATCTTTTATGCCGTATATGATATTGTTACAGAAAAAATTAAAACTTTGAAAAACAGTGGTTCGCTATTTTCTCATTTTCTAAATGTGTTATTATTCTACTCAAGATTCTATACTCATTACTGGACAACAAGATGTATAGACTACCCAGTTGATAAAGGAAGGCGATTGCAGTTGACCAATCCCCAAAAGCTTGGAGTGGTCCAAATTCAGAGAATTTGCAGACAGTAATTTTAAGTTGCTGGAATTTAAAAAATATTGATACAAGGAATTTCTTCATTTTCCTCGATGTTTTCCTAAGATTTTTGTCTTGGGGTGTTTAAAAAAGTGGGATTGTGTGGGAATGGGTTAAACTTTGTAAAACTTTGAAATAAGTGCCATATAGGATAGAAACCATTATTACACAGGGAGAAATGCACATATAGTTATCTCCCTTGATGGTATGTGCTGCAGTTTCAAAATCTTTTCAATAATAATAGAGCTAAGACCAAGGTATATTTTATCATGCTGCTGACAAATATGTGTTCTTTGATGACCACAGGGTGGTCACTTATACCTCAATTATTTGTTCTTACACAGCTGAACTAAAAACGAATGACTAGCCAAGCAAACTGACTTATATAGTCTGAAAATACATAAAATGTAGTATTCATCCAGCTCATTTTGCACAAACCAAACAGTTAAACCATAGTCAATAGTTTTTGCACTTACAAGATGGACTCTTTTCACATAACAAGTTAGATATTCATGAACAGCTGGTCAAATATTCTTATTCACACAACAAATTGCATAGAGAAAGCTGTGTATCCAAAGTTTGTACAGATATCAATCTTGTGACTGCTTCCTGCCACAGACAGAACCTGAAAAGATGGTAAAACAAAAAAATCATTGGTAGCAATTTTTTACTGTCCTCAAACCTTAATTTTAAACAGGAAAAAAGCTGAAAGGCGTCCTGTACAAACCCAGGACTTTGTGTTGCTGTGATGTTATACTTAAGTAACAAGCAATTTCTCCTTTTCCCACAATATTTTATACCACATAGGCTGATTCCATTTAAAATTGCTTCCAATTTCCATTGTCCTCTATAACCTCGTTCACCTTGGACAAGTCAAAATTTTTAAAAAAAGGGAGAGGGTAGAATCATTTCTACACAACACATTTTTTTGACAGATCCAAATTGAAGGAGGCTGCAGATGACAATTTTAAGTTGTTTCTTACACAAATAGGGCTTGAGCTGAACAAATATTTGATACCTCATCATAATCAGCCAATTTTTTTAAAAGATCTCATCTGGAATCTAAAATGTGGACTGACTGACATAATTGATAGAGCAGGGAGACATTATTAGTAACAAATGGTGCAGACAGCATTATTGAAAAGCAAGAAATGCAATAAATAAAAGCATTTCCTCCTTTTCATACTATGTTTTGAGCTATTTATCTGTTTCTGTTTTCCTTTAATTATACCTCAGGGACATGACATTAAGTGCTTTGTCGGGTAATGAGTGAGGCATAATTTCATTGGAGAATCTGCAATTAGAACAGATGAAACAGATGAAATTCAGAATCATTGCCCAGTTGGAAAAATAAGCTAATGTAAACCCCTTATAAACATTTCAATATTAACATGACTTACTTTATTGGATTCTGACTGTGTGTTGATTTCAAGACTGAAGACATTGGTAGGTGAACATGGTACTTTAGACTTGAGTTCCCCATTCATGAACCAGTGGTTGGCAAAACTCTCACTTCCCCCAGATATCAACTGAAATTAAACATATAAAAGTAACCCTAGGTTTTATTTCTTGATCAAAAAGATATGCAGAGTTGTTAGGTTTTAACTCTTGATCTAACAATGTCATGGTCTGCAATCTCATTAAATGATTGATTGAATGGGATTTACAGCCATTTTAAACAATTTTTCAGTCATATCGCGGTGACTGTAGCACGTAACCATGGATTCCTGGTATTTCTCACACCAGTACTACCACTACATCCTTTCTCACTTATGTTTACGACTATCCACTCATTGGTGGGAGACAAATGTCAGAAAGGATATTCCCCACATCTAGGGATCGAACCTGGGACCCCATGATTAGGAGTCCTATACCCTACCACTGCACTATTGTCGCTGCTTTCATTACTAAGTCACATCCTAATGTGCTAATATCGTTTTAAATTAAAAACTTTTAATTAACTCAGTTTTTCACTATACAGCTTATTTATGCCCCCCATGAAAAAAGCTTGCATAAAATTATGGAATATGAAGAAATTTGAAATTGCTCAATTTCCCACAATGTTACTTTTTTTTACCAAAGAGACCTTTAGAATATTTTTGATATTATTAAGGTGATATTACTTTAGTATAATATCTATGCAGTTTATAGATGACTTTTTTTAATAAACTTGGTCTCTCATGATTTGGTTTTTAAAACAACAAACAGAAAAAAACCCCTAAAACAAGACATTTGTGAAAAACTATGCCCCCGTAAGAACTTTTTTTTTAAAAAATATGACCTTTATAAGTGATCTTGATGGATGAACCTGACCTTTCAATAAACTGATGACTATCAATGCAAGGAACCCATATCCTAAATTCGAGCCATGTACATAGACAGCCAGACATCAGTAAAACAACATGTCTCAGATAATATCAATATGGGACAATAGAAAAAACTGTCAATAAGATATAAGAAGAAATGTCAACATACCATGTCATCATAAAATTTAACAAGATTATGTGTTTGTTTTGGAGTATCAAATATGGCCATTGGTTGTAGAGATCTAAGATGCCAGGCTGAGAGATGTGGGGCTCCTCCACAAACCTGCAAAAAGAATTAAAATGTGTCACAGACACGGATACTCATGCTTAAGTGCTTATCTCATGACCTTCAATAGTGACCTTGAACTTGGAAGCATCCAACAGAAGAAGCATCACACTAGTAATCATCAAGAGGAAAAATGTGCCAAATATTCTGAAGTCCATCAACTAATGTAGAATATATACTTAGGACAAGCAATGAACACACGCACACTGATCCACCCACGCACTCATAAACTCTATTTGCCCATTTAAATTACATTGCAGGGGCATAAAACAAGTTATGATCATCTACTTTCTGTTAACCAAATCAGTCTGACTTTATAAAACCCTCATATAAATATTCAAGAAAACACTGAAGGAAAAAAGTGTTTTCAACTCCATATGATCATTATTTCTAGAATTACAGCTACTGTGATTCGTCTTCTGTAACCTTTTACTTACAACCATTCTAAAACTTGTCTGGTGATGGGTTGATGGAGAAATAGATGGAACAAAGTTGTGCATTTAAAGTAAAAGAAAACTAGAATGTTGCCTGTAAGGGCTGACGAATACCCCCCACTGCTGCCTCTTTTTAAATGAGGCCAAATTGTAGTCATTGAAATGATTTATCAAGTGGACATTTTTTTTACAAATTTTAAGTGAATGAGGGGCAATGACTGTGTAAAAAAATAGGGATTTTGTTCAACATTGAAGATGGAAATTATGGATTTCGTGCAACGTCAAACATGGCATTTATGTTCTGGAATAAACATGTGAACCACTTATATCTTTTTAATCTGTCAACCTGTTCAGGAGATATGATTTATTCTCTATATATTGTATACATGTATAAGAAAATAAATCAAAGGGGCATAACTCTTGAAACAGTTGATAAATCATAATGTAAATTGCAGGTGCACAAATTCCCATTGCAAGGAAGATTTCGGTAAAGTTTCAGCAAAATTGGACTGGAAATGTGGGAGGAGATGAGGACACAAAATTAAGTCCAGGGACCAATGGATAGATGGACAGACTGATGGACAGACAGATAGACAGACGGACAACTTGATTCCAGTATACCCCCCTCCCCTTGCTTTGTACATGTGAATCACTTTTATTTTTTTTTATCTGTCAACCTGTTCAGGAGTTATGATTTGTTCACTATATATTGTACATAAGAAAATAAATCAAAGTGGCATTACTCCAGAAACAGTTGATAAATCATAATCAAAATTGCAGGTGCACAAGTTCCCATTGCAAGGAAGATTTCCGTAAAGTTTCATCAAAATTGGTCTGGAAATGTGGGAGGAAATGAGGACACAAAATTATGTCCATGTCAGACAGACAGACAACCTGATTCCAGTATACCCCCATAACTTCGTTGTGGCGGGTATAACAACAAACAAGAGGCCCATAAGGCCTTATCAGTCACCTGAGTCCAAAGAGCACAATAACAAAGTAAAGTCCACCAGATTACGCTACATACTAATTATCAAAGCTCTAAGCCTTTTAGTTTTGGAGTAGAAGATTTTTTAAGGTTTTCACTAAGCAAGCCTAGGCCCTCTAGTTTGGGAGAAGAAGATTTTTAAAAATTTCACTATATTAGCCCTTTGTAAAACTTATGATGTCCAGGAATGGGCGAATTCTGTCTCTGGGGCCATGATTTATACAATCTTGATAGAAATTCACCAGATGATGCTACATACCAAATATAAAAGCTCTAGGCCCTCTAGTTTGGGAGAAGAGGATTTCTGATATTTTCCCTATATAAGCCTATGTTAAACTTGTGACGTCGGAAACGGGCTAATTTCGACCCTGGGGTTATAATTCATACAATATTGATAGAGGTCCACTAGATGATGCTACATACCAAATATCAGAGCTGTAGGTCTTTTGGTTTGGTTCAAAAAGATTTTCAAAGTAGTCACTATGTAAGCATATGTACCCCACCCACCTGTGCCAGATTATTTACTTGTACAAACTAAATAGTCCTTGCCCTAAAGACTCTAAATACCAAATGTGAATCTAATCTGACAGCCGGTTCATGACAAGAAGATTTTTAAAAATGTACCCTTTTTGGCCCCTTTCTGACCCTTATGGAGCCCCAAGGGGAGATAACTCCATGACGTGTACAAATCTGAAGTGCCTTCCCATAAGGATGCTTCCTGCCAAGTTTGGTTGAAATCCATCCAAGGGTTCTTAAGAAGAAGTTGAAAATGCTATAACTTAACGCACAACGCACGATGACCAATGAAATCTTCCTTAAAACAGGCGGTGTTTTATCAAGATGGCAACAAAATGACCAATCTTTTAACGACTGACCAATCGCTGGCCCCACCCACTGACTCCCTAGGCTCTACCAATCAATTCCTGCAGGAAGTTCTGCTTCCATTTAAAACAGTATCATTTTGTATAAAATATGACCAGTAGCATGTAACAAAATAGTAGTACAGTTGGTTGGCGACCTAAAAGTCTAAGTTGCAAAACCAACTTAAAAGGTTATCAAAAATGGCAGCAAATGTCCTAGTTGAAAGCTCTGGTCTGGGCTGAATAAATAATTTGATTTGTAGGTTTGTTCCTTGATAGACAGCCTGATTGGTCAATTGGTCAATCACAGATTCACTCTACCAATCAAATTATTCATTTGAACTGGATGTGAAAATTTTTCTACCCAGAAAGTTGAAAAAATCCATTTTTTCATGAACTTTAAACTGTCATCTGCAACTTCTTTCAATTTGGGCCAGTCTAAATCTTTGCTGTCTGGTAATGGGTTAAGTCGCCAACCCATCAACAATGCTTCGTAAAAATTGTCAGTCGATGTGGGATTTCACAGTTCACTTCAGGTTCATATGACTAATTTGATTGGTTTATTGATTCTTTGATTGACAGCCGTAATTGGTCAATTGTATGTCAAAGATATCTATTTACAAATATTTCACATGCCCCTATCAGTGGTTTGTTATCAAGAGTAAGTGTTGACTGATTGATTGATTTGATTGAATGGGTTTAACGCCACTTGTAATAGTATTTCAGTTATATCACAGCGGCTGGAGCACCTAACAATGGATTCCTGGTATTTCTCACACTAGGACTACCACTACATTCTTTCCTAGTCTCCAGATGCTATCCCACTTAGGTTTACGATTATCCATACATTGGTGAGAGACAAATGTTGGAAAGGATATGTGCCGCCACCTGGGATCAAACCCATAACATCCCATTATTGAAGATTAGGAGTCTGACGCGCTACCGACTGCCCTATGATGGCAGCTACAAAAATTTATGTATAAACATTATCTATATATGGTATTTTATCAAGAGTAGGTGTTGACAAAGTTTGTTCTTTATGTAAATGATGTGGCAGATCATGTGAGTATTACACTTTTCAACACAACCTAGTTCTTGTAGTCATTAACCCATGTCATGCTGAACCCTGAATATTCCTGTTTGAGCAGGAGGTATAGACAAAGATCAGCCTGCACATATGTGCAGTCTGATCTTAATCTACACCACCTGCATGTCTCTTTTAACCCTTTCCTTTTTCATCCCTGGATTTACATCCCTGTGTTTTTATACATGAGAAAACATTGTGGAACAAGATGTGTTTATGAAACAGGAATGCCCCCTAAACAGCAAATTTTTCATAAGTTTGACCTTGACATTATCAAATGACCATGAACTTTGTACCAGCAGATGTGTATCATTGAGATCTATCATCATGCCAAATATGAGCATTGTATCTTGAATAGGCTGGTAGTAATTGGCAAATTGGCAATGATAAGTTTTTTGGTTAAGTTTTTCAGACAGACAGACAGAAAGACTGAATGATGGACAGACAGACGAACAATGGTAAAACAATATGCCCCTGATCTTTCGATGCTAGGGCATAAAAAGGAGAAATTGCTTGTAACAAGCAATTTCGACTTTTTTCACAATATTTTCTAGCAATCTGAATGATTATTTCATAGGAATAATAGGATCAACTTTAAATTTTCGTCTGCATGGCCTTTGAATTTAGACCAGTCTAAAATTTGGTAAAACAGGAAAGGGTTAAACCACATTTGTTTATGAATCAAATTTTCAAAATCACTATTGACCCATTAACTAGTACATCAAGTGCATCCAGCCATTTGAATTATATGAAATTCTGTAGAGGCTTTTATTATCCCCCGCCGTTTCGGCGAAGGGGATATAGTAATGGTGTCCGTCCGTCCTTCCGTCCTTCCGTCACTAAACTTGTCCGGAGCATTCCTCTGAAAGTATGATTGCTATCAACTTGAAACTTCGCAGGTGGAGAGATCTCAATGAGGAGAAGTGCGGTGCACAAGAACCACAACTCTTGCTTGCATAATTTTGGAGTTATTGCCCTTTGTTGTTTTAAAGACTAAGATTTTGTCCGGGGCATATCTCTGAAAGTATAATAGCTATTAACTTGGAACTTCATAGGTGGATAGATCTCGTTGAGGAGAAGTGCAGTGCACAAGAACCACAACTCTTGCTTGCATAATTTCGGAGTGATTGCCTTTTGTTGTTTTAAAGACTTAGATTTTGTCTTGAGCATATCTCTAAAAGTATAATAGCTATTACCAAACTCTTTGAGAAGAAATGCAGTGCAAAAGAAGCCTAAATCTAACTGGCTTCAGTTTACTATCAAGCTTTTAAGGCGGGGGATGGCCATGTCTCACACGGCTCTTGTTCAGTATGACAAGGGTTAAGACATGTAGGGTAAACATTGATTGACGATGGGAGAATCTAACTTTTTCATACAATCTAGTTGGTTTAGCCAAAAAGAGTATCAGTCAAACATACAGGATTAACATTGATGTATTATTTGAGAATCTTACTTTTCCACACAACCTAGTTGTTGTGGTTAATACAGAGTATCAATCAAACATGTAGGGTAATCATCATTGATGAATCATGTAGGAATCAAACTTTTCCACACGACCTAGTTCTTGTTGTTAATAAGAGTATCAGTGACTTAGTGCAAAAACATCATGAGTGTCTTTACAAAGTATAGACACTTATGATGTTTTTACACTTAGCTATCAATATAGGGTAAACATCACTGATGAATCGTGTGAGAATCTAACTTTTACAACACAACCTAGTTTTTGTGGTCATTAATACTGAGTATCGATCAAACATGCAGGGTAAACATCATTGGTGAATCATGTTAGGATCTAACTTTTTCCACACAACCTAGCTGTTGTGGTCAATCAAACATAGAGGGTAAATACCCCAAAAATCTTTCAAAGGAGGGTCAACAAATAATGTTTGCATACCAGCCAATCTTCATTAGAATCACAAGCCACACAGCTAACCCAGCTACCCAGGTCTGGTCTGGAGGTCAGATCATGTTTGTTTGGTTCTAGAACATGGACAGCATCTTTACTTCTTGTGTCTGAAACACAGAGATAGTCATAACCCTTTTACAGGTAAAACAACAACGACAACTGAAACACAGTGATTGTCATAACCCTTTTACAGGTAAAACAACAACGACAACTGAAACACAGAGATTGTCATAACCCTTTTACAGGTAAAACAACAGCAACAACTGAAACACAGAGATTGTTGTAACCCTTATATAGGTAAAAACAACAACTACAAGTCAGATAGCATGTATAAGCAGAGATTGAGTTCAGCATACATAAATTGGGGCTCTTAGAGACTAAAGAGCTAAGGTCATAGAGTTTTGAGAGTCTCTTATTTAGCTCATTCCCTTACAGTGGAACTTAAGACGGGTTCAAATTGAAACAAGTTGCAGATGAAAATTTCAAATTGTTAAAATATTTTAAAAATCTTTAACTATCTGGGTAGATAATAATGTGGAACATGCAGAAATAGCTTATAACAAGCAATTTCTTCATTTTTATTACATTGTTTTCCAGATAGTTTTTTTTTCTTGAGAGGCATATAAAGGAGGGATTGAGTGGGAATGGGTTAACCCATTCCCACACAACAAAATTTTAGACTTGTCCAAATTGAAAGAAGCTGCAGATGACAATTTCAAACTGATAGAATTTTAATATTTTTTGTCTTTTTGGGTAGAAAACATTGTGGAAATGACAAGCAATTTCTTCATATCCACTAAGTTTTCCAATGTTTTTTTTTTCCTTTCGGCTTTTAAAAGCATCAGAGTGGGAATGGGTTAAATGATGCTTTGATGGTGTATCAAAATGCAGAAATGTGATGCAATTTCCTAAGAAACTTATGCATTTAAAGATTAGGCTTTTTGCCAGTCTTCTTAATGTGTTCCTTCAACTTAAAATGCATTCCTCCCAATTCTACTTCAAGGAGCATTCATTAGTACTGGTGCTGAAAGAGTGGCAAATGATAGACACAATATCGAATTGAACATGGGACCTTTTGATTGAATGGGGTTTAACGCCACTTTTAACAATATTTCAGGGAACCTTTTGACACCACATTGTCTATCTGTATACATGTCTTATTCCATTCCCAATCAACGAAATTTTAGACAAGTTGAAAAGAGGTTGTAGACAACTAAAACAAGAGCCGTCAGAGATGGATTACGCTCCCCGAATATAGCCCTATCACAAAAAAGTAAAAATATAAACAGGGAAAAGGGTTTGGATGGTCCAACAGACACAGATGCAGACCTTGGAGCTATCTGAAAACTTGTTTCAATTAGCACATCTACTCCTGATAGAGAACAATTGTGTAAAGTTATTTCAAAATCAATCCATGGTCGAAGGAGCTATGCTCTGGAAATACTTAATACTCATGTTTGACCTTGAATTGTGACCTTGACCTTGGAGTTTTCTGAAGGTTTGTTTCAAATTGTACATCTACTCATGATAGAGAGTGATTGAGTAAAGTTACACTTACCCCATATCCTAACTGTACCATCTTCAGAAGCACTAACACACTCTCTACCAGCATTCTTCAAACATACACAGTGTATATAGTCTGTATGACCACTAAACACTCCCTGAAAAGACATTCAGGGTCAATATTTGATGAAACACCATTGTATATCCAAACAGCAACTGACCAATTAAAATCATTTAATCAGTACTTAACTGCAATACTAATTTTCTACACGTAGATTAACTAATTTGCCACTAAAACTTTGTGACTTAGCATATTCAAGCAGTAGTGATGGTGTTTTATTTGTCTACTGAAATTTTACTTTCTTTGTCTTAAAAATGTCATCAAGCACATACTTCAAATTTTATGTCTACTGACAGAGGTTTTGTAGTTATCAGCCTTTGAACCAGATGTATCTCATGATCTGTTAACCAATCACTAGACGACAAATTTTAGACTTGTACACAGAAGTTGCAGACAGTATTATAAGTTGATGGAATTTTAAAAAAAATCTTCATCTTTAAGGGTAGGAAAAATTGTGGACAATCAATAAATTGCTTGTCACAAGGCACTTCTTCATTTTCCTAAATGTTTTTCAAAGCTTATTTCTTCAGGGGCATATTCTGTGGGAATAGGTTAAACAGGGATTTCACCTATTCCAACACAATTCTGCTTTTTTACAAACCCCAACGAAAATGGTTTACAAAACATTGTGGAAAATAAAGGAATTGCTTGTAACAATCAATTTCTTCACTTCCTGCTATATTTTCTTTAATGAAAGAAAAAAAAATGTTAAATTTTGTAAACTTGACATCATTGTCAAGAAAAAGCTACATACTTACCATATAACTAATCAGCACACAAACAGACCAACAAACTGACTCCTATATACTCCCACCTATTGCTTTAGAGAGTATAATAATCTTCTCTCTCACATTTTTGACTAGTGAGACTTCTGTTTTGCAAACAAAAAAGCTTTTTTTTGAATGGGGTTTTACGCGGCTTTTAACAATCTTCCAGTTATATCGCTGCGGCTGGAGCACCTAACAATGGATTCCTGGTATTTCTCACACTAGTACCGCCATCACATCCTTTCCTAGCCCCCAGCTGCTACAAAAAAAGCTTTATAAGCTATTTACTCAATGAACAAAACGGTGATCTTACACTTAACCCTTTACCAGACAACAAAACTACAGACTTATCTGAAATCAAAGAAGTTGCAGACAACAATTTCAAATTGATAGAATTTCAAATATATCTGTCTCTCTAGGTAGAAAACAATGCTGAAAATGTAGAAATTGCTTTAAACAAGAAATTTCTATTTTTCCATATTGTTTTCCTAAACCTTTTTGTTAAGGGATGTCAAAAATTGGGTTGTATGAGAATTAGTTTAACCCTTTCCCGTTTTTGGAAATTTTAGACTGGTCCAAATTGAAGGAGTTTGCAGACGACAATTAAAATTGGATGCAATTTGAAATGAAACCATCCTATGTGGTAGAAAATATTGCTTTTTCCGCAATGTTTTCCCAAGTATAAAATCACAGCAACATAAAATCCCGTGTTTATACAGGAAAGGGTTAAGTTGTTTTGTACGCACTGTTGATCAATTATTTCGGCGATTTCTTGGTATCTAACTCTAAGCCAGGGCTCTTGTATGTCTTACTCGCGTGACGAGCGACTCTACCGAGATTCAAAACGCAGTATTTGACTCCATTCCAAACAAGAGTCCGCTACCCGGACCGCTAAGCCACGCATGATAACCTGAAGTTGTCTTCATTGGATAATTAGTTTAACAATCTTATTTTATATATACTCACTATTTCCTGTCCTGTCTCTAGATTCCATACATATACATTATTATCTCCACATCCCCCAAATAACTCTGTACATGGTTCCTGAAAGGTATGGGATATGCTTGTGAAACACAAAGGAAATTGTACAATAAGCAATGTACCTCAAATACATGTAGTTATGAAGTTAATGTCATAGGTTAATTATTGGGCAGAAAGACATACAGAGGGTCCAATAGTATGCTCCTGATCTTATGAAGAAAATACAAATTGAATAGTAAACAGTTTACAAAACAAATTTCAGAGGTAAAAATAGAAATAAGAGAACATTGTGGAAAAAGAAACTCTTTCCTCCACAATATGTTCTTTTGTGTCTCTAATATTTGTCATAGAGTAAAACTTGACAGTTTTAGTCACAAGCTATTATCACTTGGAAATAGATTGGTTGCAAAAAAGAAAAAAATCAGCTGCCCATGCTTTAAAATGAAAGAAGTGTATGTCCTGATGTTATACTTTTGATGCCTAATTGTTAGAAAAGAAGTAAAAAAGCAATTAATATTTTACAAACCAGACCTTTACAGAGCAGCCCATGATATTTGATTCATTCCAATTAACTGTAGAGAAACTGGGCACAAAAATTGCTTATGTACATAGGGATGGATGGAAAATGGGTCCATAACATACTATGATCCTTTGGGTGTTCTATAAGTCAAATAATTACCGGTATCTCTTTTTGATGCTATGGATTTATCCCTTTATGTAATACAAAAATATATTCCAAGTTACAAGCAATGACCTAAATTGACAGAATGCTGACTACTCCCATCAAACTCTGACAGGCACTTTGACTTCGATATTAGCCAGCTTTATTTCACAACATTTATGGTTGGTAACATATAACAAAAAAAGAAATGGTTGGTTGGTGACCAAAACGTTATATTAACAGCTTGTATAAGCTATAGTAATGACATATAAAACATAAATCAACCAAAAGACTAACATAACAATGTCAGAGTTCAATGCTCACTTCTGTTGTAAATGAATGATTTGATTGGTCAATAATTCTTTGATTGACAATCACAATCTGTCAATTTATAGCAAAATGCTACAGCTTTTAACTTCGATGACAACTACAAAAATTATGCCTAGTCTATAGTAATACTTTGTTATTTTCCCAAAATAGCTGAAACAAGATGTGCTTGTGAAACACCATGCCCCCAAACAGGAATTCTTTAGAAACGGGTGATTTTTATTGCTTTTTTTTCTTTGTTTTAGGGAAAAGAGTTAAAAATTTGACCTTGACCTTTGTGAAATGACCTTCCCCAGTTGCGCCTTGTTGAGACCTATCTACATACCAAATATTAGCATTGTAACTTAATCAGGGTTTAAGTTATAGGAAAATGTTTAGTTGGCAGGTTAAGTTTTGCAAACAGACAGACAGACAGAAAGACGGACACCGGTAAAACAATATGCCCCCGATCTATCGATGTAGGGGCATATAAAGTGCACCACATGCAAGACAATTTACAGATTGTTTGCCCCAACCACTGACCTGCAATACAGCAATTTGACTGAAGTTATTTACGTTATTTTGCATAATATATGGTCAGGAATTCAAAATAAAATGCAAATCATTGGATGGCAACATAAATGTCATAACTACACCTTCAATAAACTGAAGTTAGAGCTTTTTAGCGACCAAACCAACAATTTGTTTTACATTAACCCATTCCCACACAGTGACACTTTTGGACGCCCCTCAAGAAAAACACATGGGAAACATTGTGTAAAATGAAGAAATTGCTTGTAATAAGCAATTTCTTCATTTAACACTATGTTTTCTACCCAGAAAGATGAAAAAATCTTAAATTTCATAAACTTTAATTTGTCGTCTGCAACTCCTTTCAATTTGGACCAGTCTAAAATTTGGTCATGTGGGAATGGGTTAATGTCTCCTTTGTCAATCAAAAAATTGATTTACAATCAAATCATTCATTTAGACCTGAAATAAATTCTAACCCCTGATATTAGTGTAAAGCATTTTTCAAGGTTTAGCGACCTGCATTTTATTACCCAGATCACATACGTTACATAATAATGTCAGTTGATTGGGCTAGCTAACCATAAACTATGCTGTATTGTGAGTGAAAAAATGCATTTCGATGGTTCAGTGTGAAACAGTTGTAACTGTCTATATGTCTATAGGCAGTTACAACAGTTTTGCACTGAACCATCGACCTATATTTTGGCAATTCATACAAACAATACGTATACAGCTTGATTTTTTGGAAATGACTCAAAGTTAATATTGGACCAGTCTAAATAGTTCCATACCTGTGCTTCCAATACCAATGAGTTGATTTCCGGGTCACTATGTACTTTCCTGAAAGGACAACAAATGAGATGGTCAGATTACTTGTTACGCCCACTTCAAGGGGAGATCTCTACAAAACACTCAGACAGGGTAGTTTGTCTGGGATACTTGACATCCATTGACAGGCTGCTGCTACCAATCATTAACCCATTCCCACTCAAGCCCTCCTTTTTACGCCCCTCAATTAAAGAGCTTTGGAAAACATTGTGGAAAATGAAGAAATTGCTTGTGTCAAGCAATTTCTTCATTATCCACAATGTTTTCTACCTAAAAAGACGAAAAAAATTAAACTTCCATCAACTTGAAATGTCATGTGCAACTTATATTTTGGACCAGATTAAAAATTTGTTGTGTTGGAATGGGTTAAATCAATCAGCTAATCAAATTATTCATTTAGCCATTGACTGTAGTATTTACCTACAAAGTTAACATCAAACATCTTCATTGTTTGGTGACCTAATTGTCATAACTACAGCTTGAATAAGCTGTAGTTATGATGTTAAGGCTGCCCTACAATGGTAGTATTTACCTACAAAGTTGACATCAAACATCTTCATTGTTGGGTGACCTAATTGTCATAACTACAGCTTGAATAAGCTGTAGTTATGATGTTAAGGTCACCCTACAATGGTCTGTACTTTTTTTTTGTCCCTGATCACATATCATACAAAGAATTCTTAATCCATATCTCAGTTAACCCGTTGCAAGATGACAAAATTTTAGACTGCTCCAAATTCAAAGGAGTTGCAGACAACAATTCAAAGTAAATGAAATTTTACATTTCTACAAATTTCTGGGTACAAAACATTGTATAACATGAAGAAATTGCTTGTGACAAGCAATTTCTTCATGTAACACAATGTTTTCTCAATTGTTTTTCTTGAAAGGCATCCAAAAGCGGCATTGTGTGGGATTGGGTCAAACTAGCGAGTCGGAGATCAACGCGCATGGCTTGTTATCCCTCAAATTATGTAAAGTAGAAGGAAAGTGTTTTGTAAACATGTATTTGTGTTGAAATTGATACAAGCATCAATCCACAGAGAAAACACGCGTGAAATTTATGGGCTGCATCATTTACCACCATAATTGCTCTGTTTAACCCATTCCAACACAGTGGAATTTTAGACCGGTCCAAATTGAAAGGAGCTGCAGACGACAATTTCAAGTTGATGGAATTTTAAATGTTTTCGTCTTTTCGGATAAAAACATTGTGGATAATGAAGAAATTGCTTGATCCAAGCAATTTCTTCATTTTCCACAATGTTTTCAAAAGCTTTTTTGTTGAGGGGCGTAAAAAGGAGGGATTGAGTGGGAATGACCAGTTGACACAGTTTTAACCTGGTAAACAAAAAAAGAGGTTACAGAGGATATTTTAACCCGTTCCTGTTTTTTGGAAATTTTAGACAAGTCTTAATTGAAAGAGGTTGCAGACAACAATGAAAATTAGATGCAATTTGAAATAAAACCATCCTATGTGGTAGAAAATATTGTGGGAAAAGAAGAAATTGCTTGTTACAGGCAATTTCTTCTTTTTCACAATGTTTTCTCAAGTATAAAATCACAGCAATGTTATAACCCGGGTTTGTACAGGAAAGGGTTAAATTGCTTTTCATTTGAAAAAATAAGACCCATGTAGGATGGAAAATATTGCTTGTTCAGAGCAATTTCTCCTTTTCTCAGTTTTTTCAAAGTTCTTTTGGTCACTGTGTAAAAATACATGCTTTCACGGGAATAGCCCAACAAGAAAGTGAGAAAAATTTTAACCCATTACCACACAATGATGTTGTCTGACACTCTGAAGAAATACAAACACAAAAAACTTTGTGGGACAAGAAAAATTTGCTTGTAACAAGCAATTTCTCCTTTTCTCACATTGTTTTCTACCCTATTTGACATGTATTTGCCAATCTTAGTGAAATTAAAATGTCATCTATAACTTTTTGTCAGTTTGGACCAGTCTAACAATTTCTCATCTGCTAAATAGGTTTAAAGAGCTTGATGAGGTCAATGTTGAATTTTCTCTTCTGTGATTAACCTATTCTAACAAAATCTTTCTCTTTAATGCTTGTCAAGAAAAAATAGCCTTCAAAAATTGTGGAAAATGAAGAAATTGCTTGTTGAAAGCAATTTCTTCATTATCCACAATATTTTCCCCCAAACCACAAAGATTTTTAGAATTCAATTGACTAAAACTTTTTGGATTTAGACAAGTGTAAAAAGTTTCATCTGGTAATGGTTTAAAGATAGGTATCGATGTTATTTCATATCACAGATTTTGATTATTCTTATTCCCTGTCAAGTACTATTTTGATACAATAAAAGTAGTTTTGCTAAAATCAGAGGTCGTTTATCAGAATAAACAAGGGCATTTTCCTTATAGCCTATCATAGGCTGTTAATCTATTTTTAGATTAAGCTGGGACAGTCATGAAGAACATTGGGTCATTCGCGTAGTGTGTATAACCATTGGAATTCTGTATTCAGTTTGAATTTTCTCAAACAAATGTCATCATTACATCATCAGGAGTTATGCTCGCTAGCCGGTCATCAATTCTGTAAAGATCAGTCTAAAACTGCCATAAGCGTTAATACCAATATAGACACTTACCATATTTTTGCACTAACTATTTTGTGTGACATAGTTTAAGATGTTGGTTGTTTTGCTTGTCAATTTGTTACCTTTCGTTGACTTTGGGTCATATGCAAATGAAGTCATGCGATGTCAATAAATGAATTCCGTGATATTTAAATATAACCTAGAAATCTGCTGAATCTTTCCTACATAACTAAAAAAAGCTACTTTAAGCCTATCAGATTTTTGCAAAGACAATATCTGACTCAAATCTAAGAATTAAGCGTCTGTTTTATCATATTTCTAGGGGATTGGAAATTTTTCTTATCTAGGTTTCAGAAACATCACTTCCTCCCTTTAAGTTTGATTACATAAATTAATCGCTTACCCTTTAGGTACTGGTATACTCCACACCATCTTTGCTGCCTGTATATAGAATCAATCTATAAATCATTATTCAGTATTACAATCCATTACAAGAAAAATTAAAAGAAGATGCAGACAACAATTATATGTTGATTAACTTTTTCTTCTCTCTTATGGGTTAGAAAATATTGTAGAAAAAGAGCTCTTTGCTTATAACAGCAGTTTTTCTCACTTTCAACAATTCTTTTTACAAACTTTTCTCTTGATGGTCATAAATAAGAGCACCTCTTGCAGATGCCTACCCTTGCTGTTTATGTGCTTGAAAGACTTGATAGTGGCTAAACTTCTAAGTCGAAAAAGGGATATAATTTGATAAAAAAGAGGACCATGATTGTCCTATATTGCTCACTTGAGTATGACAGCTCTCGCCTTTACAGGTATTGAGAAGTTTTTTTGTATGATAGTGATTTTTACTTTTTATTTTTATTCCCATCTGTTTCCAATCTTATAGAGATAGTATGATTTATTTTGATGGACTACCATTAGAAAAACTGCAAGCAAAATTGTCTTTGGAAGTACTAACCCTAAACATTGAGAGGGGGAGAAGAAGATTTGAATTTTTGTGTGTCCTTGTATCTCTTTGAAAAATATGGGATCCCACAACATAGGACTAATCCTAATCTTAGAGTTAGTTACCTTCACCAAGGCAATTCTATATGTGAACTCTCTAGGTCTAATGGTCTTGAAGAAGAAGAATGATATATAAAAACAAGAGCTTTGCAGAGCGGCGCATATATGCCTGAAGGGGCTTGTCATTAACCTTGGCTTGTCAGTAACCAGAGCTTGAATGATAGCTAATGATTTTTGTCAATAGAAAGATCTTATCACCTGAATAATACTGTTTACACTTGAGAAACAAGACAGCTTTGTAATAACTTATCATTCAACATTATGTACTATGGTTAAATTCTATAATTTTAATACAATTGACATAAAAAAAAGTAACCTTGACCAATTACCTTGAAACAAGTTTCAACAGAAAGTACTCACCACAACCAATAAAAATATTACCTTGAAAAACTGATATTGACAAATAAACTATTACAATGGTTCAGTTTAGTTTTTTCAGAGCTCAAAATGACCTTGACATTTGAATTCATTCAATTCAAGGGCAGATAATTCAAGAAAGACCCAAGTTTTTTGAATTTCTGAAGTCTTATGCTCAACACCTATTAAAAACTCACAAAAAACCTCATATTTCGAAATGTTATCTTGAAACTTCTTTCGAGTTGTACCAGATTAAATTTTTGTTGTATGGTTAAGGGTTTAAATGCAACTCCATTCCCTTGACCACACTAATATGAATTTTCTCAACCATTGATGACAAGGAAAATTATTTTGGCAACAAGTACATGAAATTTGTCTTTTCTAACAATGTTTTCTAAATCATCTCTTTTCAAATATCACTCACTTGTTGTCATCTCCAACCTCTTTTCATTAGTACCAGTCCAAGATAAAGTAATCAGGTAATTGATATAAAAATACCCAAATAAAAAAAAAGCAAGAAGCTTTAGGAATCATGTTAAGTACCCATAACAGCTCAGAAAAAACATTTTGTTACTGGAATAAAGCCTTTTTCAGATTTCTCGACTAAGGGCCAGAGTGAACAGATTGTTAACAAAATAGAATATTCACATCTTTGATTGATACTTAGTGCAAAATAAATGTGAAATTTGAATCAAATACATGTACTGGTAGTAGTTAAAGAGAAACAAATGACAATATTTTTTTTAACAAAGGGCCATAACTCATAAAAAAATTAATGGAATGTTACTAACAAAAATAATAAGCACATCTTTGCTTGATACTGGGTGCATGTGCGAAATTTGAATCAAATCCATCAAGAAGATCAAGAGAAAATAGGCTGGCAAGAAAAAGCTAAAGACCAACCAACAGACAGACTGCCTGACCAACAGACCAACCAACTTACCAACTGACAAGCTAACCCCTATATATTTGAGGCTATAATAAATACCATCCAACAGACAGACTGCCCAACCAATGGACCAACCAACTTACCAACCAACAAGCTGACCCCATATAGTTGAGGCTATAATAAATACCATCCAACAGACAGACTGCCAAACCAACGGATCCAACCAACTGACCAACCAACAAGCTGACCCCATATAGTAGAAATAAATACCATCCAACAGATAGACTGCCCAACCAACGGACCAACAAACTGGCCAACCGACAAGCTGACCCCTATATAGTTAGGGCTATAATAAATAAGAGAGATTTACCTTGTCAAGTATCTCTGACCATTTCCATGCACAAATGTCTCCATTACCCGCACTGAAAATAGAGAAAAGACTAGAAATGTGTCACAGACACAAATGCTCTTGCTTAAGTGCTTGTCACATGACCTTAAGCTGTGACCTTGAACTTGGGAGTATTCAACTGAACTTCGTGCATGGCACTAGTTCTCATCAAGGGGAACAACTGTACCATGCTATTTGAAATCCAACAAATAATTGTAAAGATATGCTCCAGACAAGAAATGTACACACACACCAAATATCCATCAACACAAAAGGACAAAAGTAAATATATGTCTGTTGCCAAACTCATATCAATTGGATAACAACTCTCAGACATTTTAGTCTGGTCCAAATTGAAAGGAGTTGCTGACAACAATTTTAAGTTTATGAACATTAGATTTTGTCAACTTCCTAGGTAGAAAACATTGTGTAAAATGAAGAAATTGCTTGTCCAAATTGTTTTTCTTGGGGGCATCTAGAAGCATGACTGTGTGGAAATGGGTAAAATCACTTATCAAAATCCATTTATAGGAATAAGTAATGAATCATACCTTATCAAGAGTGTATTTGTAGAGACCAGACTATAAATTGCTCCAGCTTCACTACCTGTTAGAAAAGGAGATAAAGCATTTTATATAAATACGAATCCCTAGCCTTGAAAAGAAATAGCTATATTTTCATTTAGTTTACTGGATCTTTGTTATCTTAACCAATTACTAGACGGCACATTTTGGATAGGTCTAAGTTTATACAACACCCATTACATGCAAAGTTTGTTTGAATTGACAAAATTAGTGTAAACTAAGAAAGAAAACAAGCAACAAAGAGAGAATTTGATTGCTTTGATCAAATTCTTCTTTCCCTATAATATTTTCCTAAGCTAAGTTTCGTCACAATGTCAAATGATAGGTAGAGTAATAATAGATTTAACACTTTTCTAAGCAAGCTTTCATTTTGATACAGCCTAAATATTAATATCTAGTAAACCATTGTTTAAAAAGAGGAAATTACTTGTAACAAGCAATTTTATCTTTTCTTGCAAAGTTTTTTCCCATATTTGTACAATTGTATTAATTCACATACACTTTAAATGTCAATTATAACTTCTGTAACCCATTACAAGGTAAAAAATTAGACTGGTCAAAATTTGATGAAGCTGCAGAAGACAATTTGAAGTTGATGAAAATCTAAAAACCTTTGTCTATCTAGGGTAGAAAAAATGGTTGATAATATGATATGCTTGTTTCCAACAATATATTCAACAGCTTTTTTCTACAGGGGTCAGCGAGAGTGTATGGGAAAGGGTTAAAATTTGACTAGTACTATAAATTGTAGCCTGGTAAAGACTTAAGATGATGCTTGATGAAATGAACAAGGGCGTATAGAAATTTGCTGTCAGCCAAATGAGCTAAGTTGGTGGTGCACTTGATTACAAACTTAAAGTCATTTTTTTAATTTTATTACATAGCTGACAAAAGAAACTAATTAAATTATTTTGCTATTAAGATATCAAAATTTGCCCCACTGTGACAGTGCTGTACACCAATCAAGAATATTTGGAAGCTCTTAATACAGTGTATCTTGTTATAATGACAACCTCTATCAAGTAACTACTCATATAAAACGATCACAATTGAAAAACCCATTTCAAAATCAAAAAGATCTTATATAGAAGTGGTGGCATTTGCTGAAATCATATCATGTCTTATTCTAATGTTGTTGGGAATCTTTAGAATCGTCTCAGAAAGACAATTCTGAGGAGTCCAGCAAACACAGGATTTAGCAAGATATCAGTAATAATTAATAGTTGCAATCAAATCAATCCTACATATACTTCACAAAATTTGTTTTAACCCTTTCCTGTTTTTCAAAATTTTTAGACTTGTCCAAGTGCAATTTGAAAAGTAACCAGCCTACAAGGTAGAAAATATTGTGGGAAAAGAAGAAAATACTTGTTACAAGCAATTTCTTCATATCTCATAATGTTTTCTCAAGTATAAAAACACAAGGACGTAAAAACAAGGGCTTGTACAGGAAAGGGTTAAGCAACCTCTTAAGCAACCAATTTTTGTACACAACAAAATTTTAGACTGGTCCAAATTGAAAGGAGTTGCAGACAAAAATTTAAAGTTTATGAAACTTGAAAATCTTTATCTTTTGGGGTAGAAAACATTGTGGATAATGAAGAAATTGCTTGTGACAAGCAGTTTCTTCATTATCCACAATGTTTTCCATAGCTTTTTTCTAAAGGGGCGTCTAGAGGCATCCCTGTGTTGGAATGGGCTAATACAAGATTTACTGTAGTTTTACCCTGAAACCCTGCATTATTCAATTAACAACTTACCTTAAGTGGTACCATAAGTACCATGGTGGTTTCAATCATATTTGCAATCAGTACCAACAGTGTATCAAGCAAAATACATTGAAATTTGTTTATATTTAAAAGTCAACATACCTTTAAAGGAGTAGATTGGTTTTCTTGTTTCTTCACTTGCATCTGGGGCTAAGGCAGACACTAAACTGTTCAATATAACAATCAGAAGTGAACTTAAAAACCCTATGCCATTTACAGGCCTACATAATTATATCCTAGGGCTCGTGCTAAGGTATGAAATCCACAGATTGTTTGCCACCCACACAGACTCTTCTCTTACAGAAAGTTCAACTAAACCACATTACATGTATTTTGCAAAAAATATGGTTAGTCACATGTAACAAAACGTAAAAGGGCTCAATGACAACTTGTACATTTGAAGATGCTGTATTTACAGAATATAAGTCTGATAACAAACAGAAATATTTGTTTGTTTGAATGGGGTTTTACGCCGCTTTCAACAATCTTTCAGTTATATCGCGCTGCTGGAGCACCTTATAATGGAATCCTGGTATTTTTCACACCAGTACTACCGTTAAATCCTTTCCTAGCCTCCAGCTGCTATCCCACATAGGTCTATGATTATTGACCAATTGGTGAGAGATAAAATAGTCGGAATGGATGAGTGCCGCTGTCGGGGTTGGAACTCTAGGTTGACAGTTCGACGCGCTACCAATAGCGCTATGACAGCGGCAACACAGAAATACTCAGCATATATGTCAGAGGTCAAAGTTCATTTCCAGCCTAAATGAATAATTTGATTGGTGATTCGATTTTTTGACTGACAGCCATGATCCATCAACTGAGGAGTCATTGATTCTTTGAAAACAAAATTCTAGGGATCAAAACTGATTTTGAAGGTGTAAAAACAACAAAAAAAAGTGATTAAAATGTAAATATTTTCTTTTCTTGAATAAGTTGGTTCACTTTTATAAATCTCTTATAATGATATGAAATAAGTAGTTCAATTATATAAATTTCACTAGATTTTCTCTCAAGGGGATCTTTTGACCCCATTGAGAAGAATTTGTAAGGTCCAAACAGGATATTTTCATATTTTTGAGAGTCAAAACCCGCCTCACAAGTCAAATGGGAGATCTGTGTCAAAAAACCCCAAGTTTAACAAGATGTGTTTGTGAAACACTATGCCCCTAAAACAGGAATTCTTTAGAAACGGGTGATTTTTATTGTTTTTAGCTCACCTGAGCACAATGTGCTCATGGTGAGCTTTTATGATTGTTGAATGTCTGTTGTCCATCGTGCGTTGAACAATTGAAGTGTTTACACTCTAGAGGCTACAGTTTGACCCAATGAAACTTGGTCAGAATGATTGTTAGGTCATTAGGTCATGAGGATGAACCCTATTGATTACGGGAGAGTCCTATTCGAAAACACAGGAAAAGGGGCCTTAATGACAATTTCTTTGTTTACTCTCTAGAGGCCACAAATATGGCTCTATCTTCATGAAACTTTGCCAGAATAGTTATTAGGTCATAGAGATGAACCCTATTGATTATTATAAGGATCGTTCGGAAAACACAGGAAAAGGGGCCTTAATGACAATGTCTTTGTTTACTCTCTAGAGGCCACAATTATAGCCCAATCTTCATGAAAATTGGTCAGAATAATTGTTTGATCATGAGGATGAACCCTATCAATTATTGGAGGATTCTATAGGAAAATGTAGGAAAAGGGGCCTTGATGACAATTTCTTTGTTTACAGTCTAGAGGCCTCAAATATGGCTCTATTTTCATGAAACTTTGCCAGAATAATTATTAGGTCATAGAGATGAACCCTATTGATTATTAGAAGGATCTTTCTGAAAACACAGGAAAAGGGGCCTTAATGACAATTTCTTTGTCTGCACTCTATAGGCCACAATTTTGGCCCAATCTTCATGAAACTTGGTCAGAATAATTGTTTGATCATGAGGATGAACCCTATCAATTATTGGAGGATTCTATTGGAAAACACAGGAAAAGGGGCCTTAATGACAATTTCTTTGTTTAAAGTCTAGAGGCCACAATTTAGGCTCAATATTCATGAAACTAGGCCAGAATAATTATTAGGGCATGAGGATGAATCCTATTGAATATGGGAAGGTTCTTTTGGAAAGCACAGGAAAAGGGGCCTTAATGACACTTTCTTTGTTTACACTCTTAAGACCACAATTTTGGCTCAATTTTCATGAAAATTGGCCAGAATAGTTGTTTAGTCACAAGGATGAACCCTATTGATTATAGGAAGGTATTTTTGGAAAACACAGGAAAAGGAGCCTTAATGACAATTTCTTTGTTAATGCTCTAGAGGTCATCATTTTGACTCAATTGTCATGTTACTTGGTCAGGATACTTGTAAGGTCATAAAGATGAACCTTATAGATTATGGGAAGGTTCTATAGGATAATACAGGAAAAGGGGCCATAATGACAATTTCTTTGTTTACAATATAGAAGTCACAGTTTTGCCTCTATCATGAAACTGATTATCGTTATTTGTCTCTAATTGCATTTTTTTAACAGCAGACAGTTCAGGTGAGCGATTAAGTACCATCATAGTCCTCTTGTTTTCTTTGTTTTAAGGAAAAGGGTTAACTTTTGCCATTGACCTTGATGAAATGACCTTCCCCAGTTGCCCCTTGTTGAGACCTATCTACATACCAAATATTAGCACTGTAACTTAATCAGTGTTTAAGCTATAGGAAAATGTTTAGTTGGCAGGTTAAGTTTTGCAGACAGACAGACAGACAGACAGACAGACTGACAGACAGATGGACACGGTAAAAGAATATGCCCCCGATTTTATCGATGCGGGGGCATAAAAATGCTGTTGAAAACAATGAGTGCAAAGGAAGAAATGCTTGTCGATTGAAAAAACATGTATGTATCATTTGGAAAATTAGTACAAACAAAGACTTATGGTGTAAAAAACATTGTTAAATAAACCAAAGTATCCTAATCATTTTCCGCTTTTTATGCAATTTCTTCTTTCTATCAAATCAGAGGGACTAAGTTGTTTAACCCATTTCCACAAATCCCACTCAAAGAAAGGTTGGGAAAATATTGTGGAAAATGAAGAAATTGCTTGTTACAAGCAATTTCTTCATTATTTACGATTTTTTTCTATGCTAAACTATAAAGATTTCTAAAATCTCATTTACTAAAAGTTCTGGTATGGATCCCCTTTGAATCTTGACGAGTCTGAAATTTCGTTATCGTATCCAATAGGTAAGGTTATACATGTATTTTGGTAGTTGATGATTATGGTCTATTACAAAATAGCTTTACCTGAAAACAGCAATATAGCCGTAGTTATTGGCAGCGACTAAATATTTACCACAAGGTGAAAAACATTGGGCAAACACAGTTGTGTGAAACAGTTTTCTGGCTGGAAGGTCTCTTTCCTGTTATAGAAAGGAATAATATACAGTTATTTCATGTTAATCCATTACCATCCATCATCCCGCTTTTTTGCCTCTGAAGAAAAAAGTTTTAGACAACATTGCAGAAAATGACAGAATTGCTTGATACAAGCAATTCATTCATTATCTGTAATGTTTTGTATCCAAATAGACAAATGTTTTTCAGAATTTCATCAGTTGAAAATTGTCTTCTGCAACTTCTCTGAATTTCGGACCGGTCTAAATTTTCATAAACTTTGTTACAGTGACAGCTACTAGAATGAAGAAATGATAATTAAGGGCAATTTCTATAATTAAAACCTTCAATATAAATTTCCCCTTTTTAAGAAATTTTAGATTTAGTTATCAATGCTCGCAATCCCAAGGGCTCTCTAAATATTTTTCATTGCAAACATGTCCCTTACTGTTCATCTGTGAAGTTATAATATAGCTGAACAGGACACAACAGAAAATGAAGAAAATGTTTCAAGTAGAATTGTTACAAACCAGGCCTATACCTACGCACCCCAGTAGTTTGTCACTAAAGTTGCAATATTGACCCTTAATGTACATTACCCTAAAAATAATAGGGCACTTCCTTGGGTCAAAGATAACATTTGCATAAAGTTTCAAGGTCCAAAGTCAAATGGCTTATGAGTTAAAGCACAGAAACAGTTTTCAATCAAAGTTCAATAGTGACCTTGACCTTTGACCTATGTGGCCAAAAACAATACATAACTTCCTTGGATCATAATTAGCAACAATTGTATGAAGTTTTGTAGTTGTAAGTCAGTTGGTTCTAGAGCCAGAGCACTGAAACAAAAAAGTCCAAATACAGACTAACAGATGAATGGAGAGACAGAAAGACATACACAGTGAAATCAATATACTCCACTACATAATAATCCTTTTTCATTTTGAAAGGATTTCTGAATGAAACACAAACCCAAGATAATTTTCTAGGAGCTATAACAAGAGTTTTATGGACATAGATTTTGAAAGTCAGAGACTCACAAAGGACCCTCAAAGTTATCTGATTGAGTCCTATGACCCTGCTGAGCTCATCTTTAGTAAAACATTGAAGACTGTTGCTCTAAGAAAGTTATGGCAGTCCAATATATGTACTTGTTTACCTTTAATAGTGCTGCAACTTCAATATTTATTGAAAAATCATGAAATTAGTTAACAAATTCCCACACAATGACGCTTTTAGACACCCCTCAAGAAAATTAAGAGGCCCATTGTCCCTGTTGCCCTCACAGACAGACAAATGGATGAATTGACAGATAAACTGACAGATAAATATGGTGAAACCAATATAGTCCCCTCTATTTTGTCGGTTAGGATTACAATAACTTTATAAGAATTGTTAATAGATATAATAAGTAAGCCAAAAGTTGTTGTTACCATTTTTTTATTATGAAAATAAAAGTTAGCAGGAAACAAATATTGAAGGGGGAATTGACTGATAAAAATACAATAGAGTACATTGATAGAGAAATAATACTGTGAGAAATACTTTTGACAAGTGCTGCTGAATTGTCATGCTAGTGGGAATTACTCTACACAAAAATTGATATCTTATGGTACAGCTTCAGATAGTTAAGATTTGTAACAAAGACTATATCTAAAGGGCTTTTTTCTCTTGAAGGTATTGTGTGTATCTGACTGAAATGGTAGCTTGATGTTTTATCTGCTAAATCTTGTCGGATTTGTCTGTTCTGTCCTGTTACTGTCGCATTTGACCAGATCAATTGGGAGTTGTATATTACATAATTTTCTCAGTATTGAAAAAAAGTCTTTTCTAGTCTAGTCTACAAGTCTTTGATTGCATGTAATCAACTTAAATATCTAACATTTGACCCTGGTGAATGAAAATGAGGCTATTCTCAAATTTCTTTTTTCACAAAATATTGTAACTTAAGTTTTAATTGGTTTAATTTCTATATCCCATCATTTGAAGTAAAGGTCTTTTACTTCCACTTCATACACCCAGGCAATCTACACTGATTATCAAAGATACATTGCATTCAATGCAGACTGCATATTCCTCTTTGTATTCTGTAAAGATGAGTGTAATGTGGGCATATGGTTAAATACATAACTTCTTCTTTTAAAATAATGGCAAGCAATCACATTGATATTTTGGCAGTGGGGGAAGTGTAAGATGAAAGAAATCTATCTATCTATTTATACTGCCTAACTCCCCTTTCAGGTATTACTGGCAGGTGATACACTCATAATCCAGATGTTTTCACATCCCTGAAAGAGAGGCAGTGGCTGAAACCCATTGCTACCCATTTTTACAGCTGGGTAGACTGGGACTGGCTATTAAGTGTCTTGCCCCTGAACACACCCCAGTGACATTGAGGCTCGAACCCGTGACCTTCAGATCACAAGTCAAGCACCTATGCCACTCAGCCATCGAGGCAGTCATTAATGCCATGTCTCCCATACTTCTCACTACATCCAAAGGAACATCAAATGAATAGAAATTGAACATGTTAACTTCTATTTTATCGTTTAGCATAAGTTGGCACATTTCTAAAATTTATTTCAAGCAACAATATGCATTGGAAATATAATCTGCTAATTCATCAAGAAACATACATGCTAATTTTTTCAGGATAGGTACGATTCGTCATGGGCGCGAAATTTGAACGCGAAATCCCATTACAAATAGTTAACTTATCGATTTCAAACATTTACTATGCAACTCAAAAGGGTCATAGGACTACTATCTTCAATTAACAGCAAAGAGTATGTCGGATTGAAATTTTGATCATGACATTTACCACATTTTCCTTCATTTTCGCCAGTAAATATTTTGTTCCGGCGGTGCAATAAAAGAGTATGCCCGATTAATAGATCCTTGTATATACCATTTATTTAAACAATATGTTAAAGTTAGCGGATAACTGTAATAAATAAAACAAATTTTGGTAGAAAATATCCACAAAGAAACTTTCCGAAACATGAAGTTGCATAAATAATCATTTTTTTGTAAATTTTACGATAAAGAAAAAGTATTATACACCGCTTTCATTACAACGCGTCACACCAACAAATTGAAAGTTGCCGAATTTTCTACAACTTTTGGCATTTCAGGAGAAAGATTGTATTAAAAATGGAAGAAACAGCGTCAGTGCCATTGATTGCAGTTACTGCAGCTGTCGGAGCCGTGGTTCTTCTACTAGTTCTGTTTTGCAACATGCTAGGTAGACAGAGGGAGGAAAATGAAAAAGGTGTCGGTCTAATTTGTATTTTGGGTTTTTAAGACTTTTGTAGCCACGCAACACTGACTATGTTTCCTTACTTACCACAATTTTTTTCAACGCAATAAGACAAAGTGTAAGATTTTTAAATTTTATTGTTTCAAAGAAGCCATCTGCAACTTCTTTCAAATTGGACCAGTCTATATTTTGTTATTTGGGATTGGAATATGTGACTTGTGATCTGAAGGTCATGGGTTTGAGCCCCAGTATTACCCAGACATGTTCATGGGCAAGACACTTAATAGTCGGCTCCTGTTTTCTTAAATTTGTAACATTGTAGTCTGTTGACTTGTTATATAAGGAGACAGGTACACACCAATTTAACAGTCTAAACACGGTAAACTAAGCCCAAGCCCCCCAATCTAAAATTGAAAACAGGCTCACATATGCTTAGTTATCGTTGTTGACAATATGGGAAATACCACGGAATTTCTGTTTAATACATTAAGGAATCCTAGTACTGAAAGGTATTCTGTAAAAACTTGAATTTGATGTTAAAGTCTTTTTGTATTACCAAACAAACTTTTGTGCAAGTAAAATCTGTGTTTTTCTCATTGTTTTGACAATCGTTCCAAAACCAAGCATATTGGGATAATACCTTTTTCTCAAAAAATGGGAAAATATGGTCATCATGGCTTTGGGCATAGAATTAAGTCCTGTGCCTCTTAAATGTGTAACGGTTTCTGGAGAGGTAATTTGTCATGATATGCAAATCAGGGAATCTTCAGAAAGGCAAGTGACTAATTGGCGTTATAGATAGACAAGGTCGTCCCGTTAAGGGTTCCTGATAGGTTTTCTACATGAGCGGAACGTTACATTTGGTGGCAGCGGTTGGATGATGACAACTGCCAGACCGGAGTTGTCTTACCAATGGATCTTCCAGGCCAAGACTCGTGACGAGTCTTCTCAGAGGGGAGAGTAATGTAATGGTTTCAGGGGACTTAATTTGCTATGATATGCAAATTAGGGAACCTTCAGAAAGGCAGGTGGCTAATTGACGTTTATATAGACAAGGTCGACCCATTTAAGGTTGAGAATCCTTTTCTCTAAATGGATAGGCTTTGTCTACGTGCTTTGAACATTGCAAAATGTTTCAATCAAAACAACTAACAACAACTAAGATGCTTAATTTTCATATAACAGTACTAATTTTGAAATTATCAGCCAGGGCTTTTTTCCAGAAATTGGGAAGAGGCTTGTTTGCTTTGGGAATTTTCGCGCAATTTTCAGAAGAAAAGGGAAACATAAGTTTAATAAAAGAAAGTAATAAAAGTAAGATTCATTTATCATTTTCAAGATTCAATGATAAATAACTATATTAAAGGGTCTTATCAGTACTAAAATGAATAGAAATATTAAACAAAACAAATTTTTAAGAAAACAAGTCCATATAATGCAAAAATAAGCTGTAATTTTGGGAAATTTCTCTGCCACAAGTGGGAAAAAATTGAAGTAGCCTTTTATAGATAGGCCTCTGTTAAAGAAAAAAAAGCCCTGTCAGCATTGTATCAAAACTTGTAAGTTAACTTTTCAATGGCAGTGTTCTTAAACTGGTCTTCCGCTATTCATTACCCCAGGTTTGTTAATTTTGGTCCAACTTTTTGGGCTTGGTTGATTTAAGACCCATGAGAATAAAAGCTTGGAAGACCTGTGATCATATTGAATATTGTCTCAAATTCATCACTACCTGAAAAGGTGGCATATCAAAAATTTCCAATCTATGTTTTTTTCAATGCAGCTTCATAGTTTCCCTTGCAAATAATGATATATATTTTGATTTGGTTATAACTTTTGTATTGAATTTGAATCCTTCCTGCCTTTTGTGTAACACAACTTTTCAGTTGCAAACACCTGATAAATGTCAAACCTATTAACAGTTGATTCTTTACTCATGCAATGATGTCCAGTTGGGAAAAGCTCGAATTATGTTGGAAATCCTAAAAATTCTCAATGATATGAGAGATAGACATGCTGCACTACTCATGTTTAGTAAAGAGTATATAAGTGCTCAGAGTAGAGGACTACAACAGACTCCATACTCAGGGGTCTGAAGAATATATATTGTTATGTCCCAATATTGTTATAACGTACAAATAGACCCAGTCAGGACTGATAAACTGACTTCATTATAAGCAATATATCGTAACTATTCCCATGTGAAAAAAATTTAGACTGGTCTAAATTAAAAGATGTTTCAGACTGGTTGAAAGATTGAAAGATGTTTCAGACTACAATTTCAAGTTTGTGAAATTAAAGATTCTTTGTCTTTTTTGATAGGAAACATGGTGAAAATGAAGAAATTGCTTGTGGTAAGCAATTTCTTCATTTTAAACCATGTTTTCCAAAGCCTTTTCCTGGAGGGGCAGAAAAAACCCACATAGGGAGGGGTTAAGCAAAATTTTCAATCAGATGATGCTAAATTTAATGTATACTGATTAACTCATTACCAGATGACAATTGTAAAAAGTTGTAGACAACTTTTTTAAGTTAATAAGATTTTAAGTAATTCCTTCATTCTCAACCATGCTTTCCCAAGTTTTTTTTTCTTCAGAGGGTAAAAAAAGCAGGGTTGTAAGGGAATGAGTTAGTCAGTTTAGATTGTAAATGTGATGTAAAGGAGTAACAATTTGGCTAGTTGAAGTAACATGACGCAGACAAGTGATCGCTTGACAAATTGTAACCTTGAACATAATTCTGGTGCTTGTAAAAATAATGACTTGAAATTTACCATGTACATGCCCTTTAAAGAGAACATTTCATACTTTCTAGGGAGATCAATTGAAATGCATTTGATAAGAGTTTTGCCCATGCCATATAATGGCAACAGGCATATAGAGTTGTATTCTGTCCATTGGTGCATGTGTGTGGGTATTTTTGTGTGTGTGTGTTAGTGTGTATTCCCCAAAACCTGCATCCCTTAACCCTTTCCTGTTTTTGCAAAAAATTTAGACCTGTCCTAATCCAAAGGTTTTGCAGACAAAATGTTAAGTAGATTTAATTTGAAAATAACAATTCTGAAGGTTAGAAAATGTGCTATGTTCTCTCAATTATAAATCACAGGGACGTGAAAAAAACCCTGATATAGCTTAAAAGACAACAACCTGAAGTTTGTGCTTCATTTAGAAATCCATGTACAATGAAATAGTATTATTATTGTGTTGTTTGCATTTCTTTTGTTAAAGATGCAGTTGAAAATGAAAAGGAAGATCAAAAGATACATAAAGATGTCAAGCCAGTTAGCAAGAGGACAAAAGTTGACCACCGTTCAAAGAAGACCAAACAAGTGACATTTACTCATGGATGGTTGGCTGGCACCTTGAAAGGTCATGGATCATTCATACTGGACATGGACTTCAGTCCTAATGGGAAATACCTCATCACTGTGGCTGAGGGTGAGTAGAGTTAATTTACAAGAAGATAAATTGATTAACCCATTACCACACAATCCACCTTTTTTAACCCATTACCACACAATCCACCTTCTTGACGCCGAAGAAATATACTCCTAGAAGACTTTGGGATAAAAGGAGAAATTTGCTTATGCTACTTTACATTTATTTCTGTTTGAGTGATGTATTTAAAAATCATGTCTGTACATTGTCTCTTCAACTACTGAATGGATTTGAATCGACTTTCACATGTGAACTCGGCATCTTTTTTTCTGTGAAAATCGAGGGTATTTACCCATTACCAAACAAGAAAATTCAGACTGGTCTGATTCAAGAAGTTGCAGTCGAGTATTTGAAAAATTTTGGTCTTCATTGTGGTTTCTCTTTTTTCTAGAGAGTCATTAAAAAGCAGGATTGTTTGGAAATAGGTTGATCCCTTTCAGTGATAGCCTAGTTTAATTGAACTATAATATCACACATTCAAATTTGCAGCCCTACTTTGCACACTAATGCATTGCCATATATCAGTGTTCAGTCTAGAGTGGACCATTGCACATACAAAATAGCCCCCTTTCACACCAAGTCTGGTCCATTGGTTGCACTCTAAGCACATTCTCAAGTATCATCTCTATGGATCCAAGTAACCAATTGATACATGTGTATCAAGATACATATATCTTTTGATAAATTTAAGCCTAGAACACTAAAGTCTTTTTTTTTCTTCATGAAAAATAGCCTGTTGTATGAAATCTTTTGCTGAAATTAGTATTTTGACAACATATATTGAATGACCCTTATTATGGCCTTCATGTTCAAATGCTGTGGGCCCCCTAAAATGCAGTGCTTTTATAATGTCAATTATGTCTGTTGATTTATTTCCAGATCGATCTGTTATTTTGTGGTCAACCAAAGATTTTGAAGAAAAAGTACACAAGTGAGTGGTTATGTTTCCCAAAAAATGTTTTCGATAAAGCTTCATATTTTCAGCTTCATAATGCTGAAATGATTATGATCTTCATAAAATTGCCACTTTTGAAGAAGAAAGGATCATTGTATTCTTATCTTAACACATTTCTCTGGATAACCAATATTAACCCTTTCCTGTTTTTAATTTTTTTAGACCTGTCCAAATTCAAAGGTTTTGCAGACGAAAATTTATAGTCGATTTGATTAGAAAAATTATCATTCAATCGGTAAGAAAATATTGTGGAAAAAGAAGAAATTGCTTGTTACAAGCAATTTCTTATTTTACCACAATGTTTTCTCAAGAATAAAATCACAAGGACGTAAAAACCAGTGATTGTACAGGAAAGGGTTAAGACTGGTCCAAATTGGAAGATATTGTAGAGGAAAATTCAATGAGTGTTCAAATTGAAAATAAAGTAGAAAATATTGCAAGACAATAACCAAACAATTTCCTCTGTTCCTGCAATGTTTCAAAATCTATTTTACTATAGTGTTAAAATACTGGATCATGTGGTAAACCGTTTTGAATGGTTAGTCAAATACATTTTGATGTACATCTAGAATTGTTATAATTAAAGAAAAATTAACTATAGGATATTTAAAAAAATGGGTCAAAGGTGAAATATGGATTGAACAAACAAATGGAAAAGTAAGAAAATATAGCTTGAGACATAAAACATCATGTCTTTTCATGTTACATTAATGAAATCTTCAACAGCAAAACCCAGTGATTGTTTAGGAAATGGTTATCTTAACATATTGCCATACAATTTTTTAGACTTGTCCCAACTGAAACATAACAACATTTATGTGATACTATTGTTTTTGATTTCAGTCTCAATTTTTGAATAACTAAAAAGGTATATTTGATTAAAAAGAATTTTTTAGTTGAACATTAAAAAGTGGTTTGAAATTAAAATGTTGGATTTTCGTAATTGGTTTATATTCCATAAAATCTCTCAGTTGTTCTTTGAAAATTTAACATGAATTTTCGTTATATGATAGATTTGTCAGAGGCAATGTTGAGTTAGACCATGCTACCCTTGTCAAGTTCACACCAGATTCAAAGTAAGTACAGAACTTATATAGCAAGTAAATCTAGCAGAATTAATGATATAAAAATGGATTTCTTTAATGTTTTGGTTGAATTATCAAGATTTCTAGATAGTTTATCAGTTGAAAGTTTCAACATGAAACAAGTTAAATTATTAATAGGATAGTTTTGGAAACTAGATTTAGCCCTGCTTTCGTTCACTTAACACAATAGTGAATTTCATCTCAGCAGAATCATAGACACCATCCTCCATTATCTAGCTTTTTAACAGACCTCATGAAGACAACTTGCGAAATATTGTGAAAAAGAAGAAATTGTTTGTAACCAGCTATTTCTTCATTTTCCATATATTTTTCTCCCCAAAAAGGGCGCCACCGTCATAGCGCAGTTGGTAGCGCGTCAGACTGTCAATCTAGAGGTCCCGGGTTCGATCCCCGACGGCGGCACTCATCCTTTCCGACTATTTGTCTCTCACCAATGGGTCGATAATCGTAGACCTCTGTGGGATAGCAGCTGGAGGCTAGGAAAGAATGTAATGGTAGTACTGGTGTGAGATATACCAGGATTCCATTGGTAGGTGCTCCAGCCGCCGCGATATAACTGAAAGATTGTTGAAAGCGGCGTTGAACCCCATTCAAACAAACAAACTCCCCAAAAAGACAGAGGTTTCATCATCTTAACTTAGTTTTCTGCAGCTTCTTTTGATTAGGACCAGTCCAAAATGTTGTCTTTTTGTAATGGGCTATACCATCATAAATTAATATAGATATCCTTTAACCCTTTCCCATTTTTTAAAAATTTTAGACTGGTCCAATTTGAAAGAAGTAGCAGACGACAATTAAAAGTGGGTGCAAATTGAAAGGTACCATCCTATCGTTAAGAAAATATTGTGGGAAAAGAAGAAATTGCTTGAGACAGGCAATTTCTTCTTTTTCCACAATATTTTCTCAAATATAAAATCAGAGGGACGTAAAAACAAGGGTTTGTACAGGAAAGGGTTAACACTTTACTGTATTGCAAAAGTTTAGAACTGTCCAATTCCAAAGGTTTTTGCAGAAAGTTAAAAAGAAATCATTTTGTAGGGTAGAAAACTTTGTGTGAAATGAAGAAATTGCTTGTTACAATATATTCTCAAGCATAAAAATATAGGAAAATAAATACCAGGGATTAATCAGGGTAGGTTAAGCCATTCCAACATTATCACCCCTTTTTCTGCCTCTCAAGAAAAGTAGCTTTGGAAAACATTGCGGAAAATGAAGAAATTGCTTGTATCAAGCAATTTCTTCATTCTCCACAATTTTTTATACCCAAGAAGATGAAAATTTTTATAACTTCTTGAACTTGAAATTTGCTGTCCCCAGATTCTTTCAATTTGAACCAGTCTAATATCATGTTTTGTGGGAATGGGTTAAATCTTGACTGAATCTTATTGAAATCATCTACAAGTTTGGGTTTTAGATAACAGTATTAGCTGATGCTGAAAGTTTATCTTGATACCTTGATACAAAAATAACAATGTGAAAGGTATTTTCTTTTTGTTTTTCATTTTCAGAGCATTTGTAGTTAGCCTTGGGAATTCTAATGTGATCCGAATATTCCGGATTGGGAAGAAAGATGATGGAAGCCCAGGCAACTTTGTTGCTGCTGTGGATTTTCCACAGGTACATTTAAATCTACCATTTAAACCATTATCACATAATCTTTTTATGCAAACACATTGATAGTTCTCCCACGTCCCTCTGTCTGTCCATCTATCTGTGAGCAGTAACCTTTACACAAATACTTGACATAGGTTCCATGCATTGATAGGCGTCAGTTAGTTGTAAGGAAAATGTCTAACATCAAGGTCAAGGTAAATTATCATTGCTAAATTAACACAAAAATTTAACATTTTGTTGTTATCAAAACACCATTGACTATACATGGCACATATTTGAAAACAGGTTTCTTGCATTGAAAAGCCACCGTCATAGAGGAGTCAGTAGCGCGTCAGACTCCTAATCTTCAATCTTGGGTGTCATGGGTTCGATCCCTAGTGGCGGCACATATTCTTTCCGACATTTGTCTCTCACCAATGGGTGGATAATTGTAAACCTAAGTAGGATAGCAGCTGGAGGCTAGGAAAGGATGAAGTGGTAGTACTGGTGTGAGAAATACCAGGAATCCATTGTTTGGTGCTCTAGCGGCCACGATATGACTGAAATACTGTTAAAAGCGATGTTAAACCCCATTCAATCAATCATTCAATTTTGTATTGAAGGCGTCAATTGGTTGTAGAGTCAATTTTATCCATCAAGGTCAAGTTCACTTGTCAAGATTACATTTCTGAATAAAGACTGTTACAGGGGCAAGGTGTTTCACTAACACATCTAGTATTTTGAAGCATGATACCATGGAACAATTGTGGAAAAAGGTGAAATTGGTTATGACAAGCAATTTCTCCTATTCCTACTACCATTTCCTTCGAATTTGATAATATTTTTCAATGATATTCACTCTGAAAGTTAATATTGTATTTTACCTTATTCGATTTGAACCTGTTGTCCAGCAATTAGTTGACCCATTTCCTAATTTTACTAGGCTAGCACTGTCACTGGGAGCTTAATGACATATTCCTATGTATTGTGTTAACATGCTTGCAAAAGCCACATCAATAGGAGGAATAAGAAAAATTAAGAAGGGGAGGATCAAGTGGGATCAGTGATGAGAGTTTCTTTGAGACAAGATGATATTAAGCTAGTCAAGAATTGAAAAATTAGTAAACCAGCCTTGGCAAGCTTAATCTTTTTCTAGATTAAAAACCCAAAATACAACGAAAACCCTGTGATAGCATGTGACAAAAAAAGTGATGGCATGTATCAAAGAAAATTGTAATAGCATTTGTCTAAAAAAAATGACATATTTTCCTCACATAACCCTTTCCTGGTTAATCCCTGGATTTTACGTCCCGGAGTTTTTATACTTGAGAAAATATTATGGGATAAGAAGAAATTGCTTGTAACAAGCAATTTCTTCTTATCCCACAATATTTTCTAGCCTACGGGTTGGTTACTTTTCAAATTGCACTCACTTCTAGTTGTCGTCTTCAACTTCTTTGAAATTGGACAAGTCCAAAATGTTGAAAAACAGGAAAGGGATAAATCTTCCAAATCATTTGTTTAACCCATTACCACACAACTTCACTTTCTGATGCCCTGAAGAATGATGGTTATTAAAAACATTGCAAGAAAAGGAGAAATTGCTTGATGCAAGCAATTCCTCCTTTAATCTCAAATTTTTTGCCTTAATTTGCACTTTCTTTTCAATATAAGGGCACTTTAACCCATTTCCACACAATGATGCTGTTTGACTCCCCTAAAAAAAAACAATGTGGTAAACATCGTAACAAGTATTTTCTTCATTTTACACAATGTTTTCTACAAAGAAAATTGAAAAAATCTGATATTTTATAAACTTAAAATTGTCGTCTTCAATTTTGACCACTGTAAAATTTTGTCGTCTGGTCATGGATTAATCCCAGGAGAATCAATAATGCCAAATATTATGTGATCTGATTCAACCCTTTCCTTTACAAACACGGGATTTTACAACGCTGTTATTTTATACTTTAGAAAAAATTGTTTAAAGAGGAAAATATCTTCTTTTCCCACAATATTTTCTACTGTACTGAATGGTTATTTTTCAAATTAAATCCATTTTAAAATTTTGACTGCAAAAACTTTGAATTTTGACAGATCTAAAGTTTCAAAAAATAGGAAAGGGTTATAAAGAGGTTCTACTCCCCTGTAAGATATTCTATCTAGCTGTTTGGTTTTGTAAACAAGGCTATCTATATGAAAAAAAAAAGAAATTTGTTACAACTAGATTGTGTTTTTGTTTTGTTACAGAAGCACACCTCTGAAATCATCAATATTGGGATAGCTAGTCATGGTAAATTCATTATGACGTGTTCAGCAGATACCACCATTATAGTCTGGTCAATAAAAGGTGAGATATAGGTGTCTGAATTGCTATATTGCTAGCCATGCCTAATGACTGCTGGTCATGCCCATTGACTCCAACAGGAAGTTCAACTTCGATATTTTTTCTGAATTTTATTGCCTGTAACAGAAAAGTAATAATAGTTAGTTGGCGACCTAACTAACATTACTAGAGCCTGAATAAGCTGTAGTTATGATGCTTAGATTGCCAAACCAAAATGAATGCTTCACATATATGTCAGAGTTCAAAGTTCACTTCTGGTCTAAATGTATATTTGAGTGGAGTATCAGTTTTATGATTGACAGCCACAATCCATTGTCTCTTAACCCTTTCCCGTTTTTGGAAATTTTAAGACTAGTCCAAATTGAAAGATGTTGCAGACGACAATGAAAACTGGATGCCATTTGAAATGAAACCATCCTATGTGGTAGAAAATATTGTGGGAAAAGGAGAAATTGCATACAAGCAATTTCTTCTTTTTCCACAATGTTTTCTTGAGGAAAAAATCACAGGAACGTAAAATCCCGTATTCTAACGGAAAATGGTTAAGAGTAATGACCTTGGAAGGGGGACAGGCAGAAAAGTGCTATGTTTAGGCTTTTCTAGAAATACAAAGTAAAAAGGGGAATATTTTAACTTGCAAACAGATGCCAAAATTTAGACTGGTCCATTTAAATAGAAGTTGATAGTGTTTACAATATATTTATCTTGCTTGTGAGAAAACAATGTTGAAATGAAAAAATTGTTTTCTGCACTTTATACTAGAGATTTGTAAAAGTACATGATAATGTGGGAAGCGGTTTACAAGTTGGAATTATATACAGCGATTTAAAAGGCTGTTAGCATTATCTGATGAGGAAAAAAAGTACATGTCCCCTTATATGATTAAAAGGATTGGTTGTTTTGGAAAAGGTTTGATTCAAAAAGGCATTAAGTTTGTTGACTTGTACAGTGATAAAAATAACAATGTAAGGTTTTCAAAATATCTGTCTATATTAGATTCAATACTTATTGCATTAATCCATTACCAGACAACAAAGTTGTCGAATTGTCCAAAATGAAAGAAGTTGCATACAACATTTTATAGTTGATTTAATTTTGAAAATCTATGTTTTGGGGGTAGAAAAGATTGTGAATAATGAAGAAATTGCTTGGAATAATTTTCTCATTTGAAAGATAAATCTATCTTGCACCAAAAACAAACAATTATTCTATTTCTTTAACCCATTCCGACTCAATCCCTCCTTTTTACGCCCCTCAATGAAAAAGCTTTGGAAAACATTGTGGAAAATGAAGAAATTGCTTGTATCAAGCAATTTCTTCATTATCCACAATGTTTTATATCCAAAATGACAAAAAAATTCAAAATTCCATCAACTTGAAATTGTCGTCTACAGCTACTTTCAATTTGGACTGGCCTAAAATTTTGTTGTGTTGGAATGAGTTAATGCAAAAGAGTTAAAATGTGACCTTTAGCGGGGCAACCTGATGACATTGTTAGTGTCTCTGATCCAACATAGATAACATACAGTAGTGTGGAGTGAACAAAAGTAGAGTCAAGTCTTTCTAAACACTTAGGTTATCATTGTGATAGTTACACCGTTTTTTTCAGTGAAATTATTGAGTGATAAACCACAGAGAATTCCCAATAATCCACTGAAGGATTTTATCATTCCCTTTTCTTTGGAGCTCTGGCGATTATACATTTTGACTGTTGATTTAAAGCATACTTAACGTATCAAGCACTTATTCACTGACGGCTCTTGTCTTTGGAGCTCTGAACCTTGATTGTTTTGAAAGAAATCATTTCCTCTACAGGTGACATATACAAAGAAATCAACACAAATCACATGACCAACAATTTTGCTACAGTTTCTCCATGCGGTAGATTTATAGCTTCAACAGGTAAGGCACAGCATGTTTTATGATCTCTTGTTGGTAAACTTTAAACCAAGCATCAACATTTTAGAATGAAATTTGACAAAAAGACACAAAAACCAAACAGTTAAAAATGAAACTTAATTAAATATAATGGTTAGTATCCTTTAAGGGTATAAAACGCTGAGAAAAATGAAGATAGTATTTTAGAAACATAAAGAGTACGTTATTTAGCGATGTAAAGTTAAAGAAAATAAACCCAGTACAAAATAAAGCTTTGTTGGATTATAACAAAAAAAAATTGAAATAAATCTTATCTGACAACCGTTTTAAGATTCTTAAGTTACATCTTTAAAATGAATTCAGGACCACAATCAATCAAATGAGTATTTTACCATCATGCTGTTTTTGAATTATTCATTTCAGGATTTACACCTGATGTTAAAGTATGGGAAGTAACCTTTAGTAAATCTGATGAGTTTATAGATGTTAAAAGAGCTTTTGAATTGAAAGGTCATTCAGCTGGTGTTAGCTGCTGTAGTTTTAATAATGATTCCACAAGGTAAATATTAACCCATTCCCACATAACCCCTCTTTTTACGTCTCTACAGACAAAAAGTTTGGAAAACATTGTGGAAAATGGAGAAATTGCTTGTATGAAGCAATTTCTTCAGTATCTACAATGTTTTCTATCCAAAAGACGAAAAGAATTAAAATTCCATCAACATGAAATAGTCGTCTGCAGGTGTTTTCAATTTGTACCAGTCTAAAATTTTGTTGTGTGGGAATGGGCTAAAGACACTCATGTTTGTTTGCTTGCCTTGAAAACACTGTGGCAGTAACACAGTTGATAGTGTGTCAGCCTCTTAACACATTCCCACATAGTGACGCTTTTAAATGCCTCCTCAATCTATAGCTTTTGAAAACATTGTGAAAAATGAAGAAATTGCTTGTTACAAGCAATTTCTTCATTATCCACAATGTTTTCCATCCAAAAAGACAAAGATTTTAAAGATTTCATTGACTTAAAATTGTCGTCTACCACTTCTTCGAATCTGGACTGGTCTATAATTTTGTTGTGTAGGAATGAGTTAATCATTAGGTCTGGAGTTCAACCCTGGTCGAAGCAAATATATTCTCCAACATTTGTCTCTCACCAATGGGTGGATAATTGTAAACCTATATGGATGAGCAGCTGGAGGCTAGGAAAGGATATAATAGTAGCCGAGAATCAATATTTAGGTGCTCTAGCCGCCCAAACATGACTGAAATACTGAAAAAAGTAGCGTAAAACCCCATAACCAGAGAGAGCATTGTGAGAAAGGATTTATTATTTGTTGTATTTTTCTTAAGGAAGTCAGAAAGTGATATTATGTGAAAATGGCTTATATCATATCCCTGTAACAGAATGTTTTTTTGAACCACTGATGATATAACAGCATTAAGACTGGTTCAAATTCAAGTAAGTTGTAGACCAGTAATTAAAGTTAGTTAATTAAAAAAGAGGGATCATGCAGAGTAGAAAACATATTTACCTACTTATATATAATGAGTTCTAACTGCAAAAAATCTCATGTCAAGATCAATAAACCCATCCCTACACAATCCTGTCTTTTTTATGCCCCTCAAGGAAAAAAATTTTTGGAAAACATCAGAGAAAATTAAGAATCTGCTTTTACATAATAAGAAAATTCTTTTTTGTCTGCAATGTTTTTTTCCCTTAAAGACAAATAATTTTAAAATTCCATCAATTTTAAATTGCCTTCTTAAATTGCTATCAAAGCATTGCCAAAGAAAAAACGAAAATAAATTCCAAAATATTTTTATGTCGCCAACATAAAATGATTTTGAAAGTTATTTTCGCTTTCTGTTCAATGCTTTTCAGAGCAGCCTTGTGACCTAGACTGAAAATATTTATAGAGGGTTCATAAAACAAATTAACTAAGAATTCAGGATCCCTTTAGGTGTGAAATTGAGAAAGAGCCATAGAGCCTTTATTGCAGACCCTGGCATGAACCACAGTGATGTGGAAATGAATATTTTCTATTTGTCCAGAATTAAAATGAACTTGTCCGCAAAAGGGAAAAGAGACAGATTCTAAGAAACCATTATTCTTTAACCATGTTATTTTCTACACTTCAATGTAAATGTTATGATTATTTTTCAATATATATTGAGTTATTTTGGGGATCTATTTTGTATCTTTCCAAATTTGCCATTGTATTTACTTGTCTGCATACAATTCATCTAAAAAATACACTGGTCATTAAGTAGAAAAACCTATGTCAGGTATAGTTAGGTATAGGAATTCCAACCCCTTGAACCAAAATGTGAGAGTAATTTATCATTCATTTCAGAATGGCGTCAGTTTCAAAAGATGGTACTTGGAAATATTGGGATACAAATAGTGAGTAATTTATGAAATAATGAATTAAACAATGCTATCTATTTGCAATAAACACAGGGTAGTAAGATTAACCAATTCCAAAACAAGTCCTCCTGTTTATGCCCCTTAATAAAAATGGCTGGGAAAACATTGTAGAAACTTAAGAAATTGCTTGTGAAGAGCCGTGTCTTTATTTTCACTTTGTTTTATACACAGAAATACAAAGATTTTTAAAATTTGATCACCTTTAAAAGTCTTCTGCAACTCCTTCAAGTTGGACCAGTCTGAAATTATGTCATCTGGAAATATGTTAAAGCCATTTGTATAAAATTAGATGGAAGACAAGAAGAATTTCTGTATATGCAGCAAAATGACCCACCTATAAAAATCTAGTTCAAAACTTCAGTTTTTACATGGTTAGTATTTGGATACTTTCTGTCGTTCATTTAGCAATGTCTATTAGCCCATTCCCACATAGTGACCCTTTTTTACACCTCTCAAGAAAATCAAACGACAAAACTCTGTGTAAAATGAAGAAATTGCTTGTAACAAGCAATTTCTTTATTTCACACAAAGTTTTCTACTGAGAAAAATGATAAAATGAAAATTTCATAAGCTTAAATTGTTGTCTGTAACTCATTTGAATTTGGACCTCTAAATTTTTCATCAAAATTGGCAATGATTGTTCCTGGCCAGACAACGATTTATCAATAAATTTGGACATCGGCTTGAGTATTTATCCATGAATTCGGACACAAAGAAGAAAAAAAATTTAATTGTGTCCACATAAATGGAAAAATTACGGTAGTGCATTTGTAGCGTGTTTATGTGGCCACATATATACTCAATACAGCCAAATACTTTTAACCTAGTAGTTCGAGGGAATGTCGTAAAAAGTTAGTGTAATAGAACATTCAGCTTGCAAGAATTCAGAACGCAATTCTGCCCTTTTATGCTCCTCAAGAATTTCGTTCATGAAATAATGAGGAAAAAGTAAAGATTGCTATATTTTTTTTTCTACCCAGAATGATGGAGATACTCTAAATTCTGTCAAGTTTAAACTGTCATTTGCGACTTTTTGAATCTGGACCAGGCTAAAACTTTATTGCCTGGTAATGGATTGATATCACATAAGAAATGTTCAAGATATTCAAAGCCTGCTGTTTCAAAAATAGAGTCTTAAAAATTTATTGTATCTGTCATGTACCATATTTATTTCCAGTTCGATATGACATGAATCAAGACCCGTACTTACTGTATACGGGTAGTTTACAGCTGTCAGGCCCAGCTCTCATATCACTCTCACCAGATGGCAGGACAGTAGCAATTGCTCAAGATGCCTCAATATATGTGTGTAATTCCTCAGGAAATGATGCAGAGCTCATAGAAAGTGTTCACTCAGGTACAGTTTTCTAGCAATTCTAGCATTTTTTTCCAGCTATTTGGATTCAAATGATAAACAAAGAAATCTTATTTTATGCCTGTTGATCAGTAACAGCAGGAGCATTTTATTTTGATGATCTCTCACCTCAAGATCTGTCTGTTTGTCTATCTAAGACTTGATCTGAAATAAATTGTGTACAACTTCATGTAGATTCCATATGTTTAGTTTTTAGGTATCTTGTTTGATAGACAACTGCCTTTTATAATGTCAAGGTCATTTGTTGAGGTCATATTTCTGATTTGGCAATAACGTCAGCATTAATATGTCACAATTGCATATTGACTACCTTGAGACTTTTCTGTCCAATGACTGCTTGTGATAACCTTGTTCAAAATTAATCCATCCCCACACAATATAAATTTTTTATGTCCTAAAGGAAAGAGTTTGAGAAAACAATATAGGAAAGAAGAAATTGCCGTAAAAGATTTTTCCACATTGTTTTCTACCAAGAAAGATAGTTATATTCAATGTAAATTTGATATCATCATCTGAATATTTTGTTAGCTAGGCTGTTTTCGGAGAAAACCCATGGTATTGTGACCTTGGCATCGTTCACCTCGGCGTTTGTGTCGGCGTTGGCGTTACAAACTTTAACCTTGGTCATATCTCTGTTGTTATTGAAGATATCCTCATGAAACTTGGCATGTGTATTTACCATCACAAGAGCTATCTAGATTATCAAAGGGGATAACTCTTAAAGCGTTTTTGTAACAGTTATGCCCCTTTTAATACTTAGAATTTTTGCATTATCCAGCACCTGCAGCCGAGCATTGGTACCCGTTGGCGGTGCTCTTGTTAATTTTTCTAAAGGTTTTAGACTGTTGTTGTCTTGCAATTGGTAGATTGTAACCTCTTCAGATACTTAGCTCCAAAAAGGGAAAATGATTTTGATTTGTAATCTTTTAACAATCTTTTAAGAATTTGTCTTTGATAAAATATGTTATTGGCACTCATAAGAATGATCTAGAACACTGACTTTCGTCACATCTAGAACTCTAGACAATGATTTAACTCATTCCCACCCAAACTGCATTTTTTTGCCCCCCAAGCAAAAAGAGTTTGGAAAACATTGAAGAAAATGAAGAAATTGCTTGTTTCCTTCCCAGAGAGATTGATATTTAAAATTCTATCAACTTTGAATTGTCATCTGCACTTTCATTGAATTTTGTCCAGTTTAAATTGTTGTTTTCTTTGGGTTAAATCAGACTTCTTTAGACCCAGAGTTCAGAAAGGATGAATATTTTTATTTCAAACTGTAAAAAAATCTTTTTGTTTTATTTAAAAAAACTGTACACCATCACACAATACATAACACATGATTTTGATTTCATTACAGAGACTCCTGTCCAGTTAGGCTTTGATAACTCAGGAAAATATCTCCTTTCTGCTGGAGACAAACATGTCCATGTGTTACACAATGTTACAGGTAGTAATCTTACTTTGTACAGATTGGTTCCATAAACTAAGAAAATTATTCGTTCCTGCTTAGAACAAACATGTTCATGTGTTGCACAATGTAACAGATATTAATCTTACTTTGTACAGATAGATTTTGATAACACATGAAAATATCTCCTTGCTGCTGGAGAATGTTATAGGTATGTTAGTGTTTGTGTTAATGTATTTGTCCAGTTCTTATCCGAAGCATATCTTCTACATTAATTGATGGATTACGAAATAACTTTGTATTTGAATGATACTTTCACAGAATGTTCCAAGTCAAGTGACCTTGAGCTTATTACCATACTTATGCTATTTTAGGCTACATCACAGAAAAGGGGGCTTAATATAAAATTTCTTATATTTATGGTCATATTTGATTGAAATTTACAAAGAATATTCCTAGTCCCCTGACCTTGTACATATTAATTCAAGGCTGTGTCACAGAAAAAAAGGGGCTTAATGCAAAATTTGCATGGGAATGGGCTAAGTTTGTGAATATGTACCTGTGACACATATCAAAATGATTCATCTTTGATTTCCACAGGGTATAAGGCAACCATACAGGAACTGATGGTATTAGAAAAGAAGGCTACAACAAACGCTTTAAAACAGAGAATCAAGTCACAAATAGAAGATGCCAGGTGAGTTCCTCAGTTCAGCCTGAAACTCTTTAACTATACCCCACAGAGCTTTATTTTTTGAGTAAATAGGAGTCAGCTTGTTGGTTGGTCACTAGGTTGGTCGGTCTGTAGCTTTTTCTTGTCTGCCAATTTTCTTCTAAGATGACCCAAGAGCTAGCCTTGCCAGAGAACTATAAGCAATTTACCAAAAACCATGGCTACATCGTTGCACTAACCACCCTTCTCAGAACCCCAGCTTAGTACTAGTGATATCTAGGAAAAATATGAATAAGTAACCTTTGTCTTGATATAACTGAAATAATGTTCAAAACATAATTAACCCATTCCCACACAGAGACGCTTTTAGACACCCTCAAGGAAAAAAAGCTTTGGAAAACATTGTGGAAAATGAAGAAATTGCTTGTTACAAGCAATTTCTTCATTTTTCACAATGATTTTACCCAGAGAGTTGAAAAAATCCAAAATTTCATAAACTTTAAATTGTTGTCTGCAACTTCTATCAATTTCGGCCAGTCTAAAGTTTTGTTGTCTGGTAATGGGTTAAACCCCTTTCAATAAAATAAACCTTTTTCTACTTGACAGATTTGGTACAAATTTCAATCACAAGCTCAGTATCAAGTAGGATGTGAACTATATTTCATTTTGGTTATGTTCCATTATTTTCTCAGAGTTAAAGTCTTTTGTTTAAAAAAAACTTATCCGGTCATTTTCTTTTCAACTTCCAAATGTATTTGATTCAAATTTCACATGTGTACTCATTGTCAAAAAAAAAAAAAGAAGTGTACATTCTACTTTGGTGACCAATTCCCATTTCTTTGAGTGATTTCTCTCTGTTGAATAATTTGAAAAAAATGCTTTATCAGTATCAAAATGTTCTTTTGTATTAGATACTTTAACTCATTCTCACACAATACCACTTTTAGATGCACCTGAGAAAAAAGCTTTGGAAAACATTGTGGAAAATCAAGAAATTGCTTGTTATAAGCAATTTCTCCATTATTGAAAATGTTTTATACCCCTTGAAAGTCAAGCATTTTGAAATTTCTTCAACTAAAAACTATTGTCTGCAACTTTTATCAAATTTCGTCATCTTGTAATGGGTTAAGAGATTGTCTAGTTTGAAGTTGCTGAGGATGGTATTCCATAAGTATTGAAAAGATCAAAAATTAATCCATTACCATATACCACACATTTACATTAGCCAAAGAAATGTGGTGTGCGGAAAGGGGGCAAAATACTTGTTCTACAGTTTCTCCTTTTCTCACATTGTTTTTATCATATTTATCCATTTATTTTTCGAAATTGTAACAAATTTATTATGGTATTTTCTCTTAAGATATGTAGAAAAGAAATCTGGAATAGAGAACCTGTTTTCTTAAAATGTTTTGGTATATCCAACTGTTTTTTATGCCTTACAGATAAGAAGATTTACCTGTTTTTGTCTCTGTGTGCTCGTGCATGTTTTGTCTTTGTCCCAGGGTCTGTGTCTCAGATGAAAATAGAATTACAAAACTAACCTGGCCAGTTAACTATGGATTACATACTCAAAATAAATTTCAATATTTGCATAGTAATTAATGTATGCTACGCACATTTTTCTTCAGGACTTAATTGATGGATTCCCATTATCCATCAAAAAACTTGATTTACCAATCAAATCAATTATCATTCTTTTAGATGGGAAGTGAACTTTGAATTTGACATTTGTGAGACGCATTTTTGTTGGTCATGTGACTTAAACATTGTAACTACAGCTAGAGTAAGCTGTAATGATGATGTTTTTTCTCAAACCAATAATTTGCCTTCTATTTGAATCGAACCCTTTTCTGTTTTGCAAAAATTCAAGACCTGTCCGGACTCAAAGGTTTGCAGACGAAAATTGAAAGTAGATTTAATTTGAAAAATAACCTTTCAGTAGGGTAGAAATTTCTTCTTTTTCCACAATGTTTTCTCATTTATGTATTTACAGGGACGTAAAAACCAGGGATTGAACAGAAAAGGGTTAAGTAACCAAAAACAGGGATAATTCTGGCTCAGAATACCATGAGTAAAAATACCTCGTTTAGCCAAATCTAATGAGAAATTAAGAATATTTGGTTAGAAATTTTACCCAATCTTTCACTAAATTACATTTTGCTTTGAGATTTTTCTCTCATTAAGCCAGTTTTTTTCTGGCAGAAAAATGAGAGAATCTCTTAATATCTCACCCCAAAATGATCCCTGTACACATTTTACAAAACATTGTTCATTACCTCAGTCAATCTTCCATGTTGAAGGTTACGGGCAAGGCCAGTTATCTGTCAGTTACATGTATTAATTTTGGTTCTTGCAGGAATGCCTTACAGAGAATTCTGGCTGAAGCCAATGGACATGCAGCTCCCAAGTAATCATGGTTACCAATCAGTTTTAACTAACACCAGTCGGGCCGATCTTCATTATCTGGACAGTGCTAAATTGTCTCAAGTCTTATAACTCCTCATGTGATTTATTATATAACTGCTAAGAAAAACAGAGTTCCTATCCTTGTAAAGAGGAACTACAGACAATATCCCACCAGGACAAATACCCTTTAACCTATTACCAGAAAGCAAAATTTTAGACTGGAATTGAAAGGAGTTGCAGATGAAAATTTAAAGCATATGAAATTTTAGATTTTTTTACTTTAGGTGTAGAAAACATTGTGGATAATGAAGAAATTGCTTGTAACAAGCAATTTCTTCATTTTCCACGATTTTTTTCCAAAGCTTTTAGTGGGAATGATTTAAGAAATTTCTACAACAGATGAGGCAAAATCCCACCACATTACAAAACAGTTTAAAATAGTGCTTTTGAAATGTTGTTGTAGAATAATTGGTATTGATGAATTCATTTACATGAAATTGCCTTACAACTGTTAAATCTTCATTTTCTGATTGGCTATTATCATAAAAAATAGGATATTGTTAAAGCTTTGATGTCATTCTGGTACAAAATCTTTGATATTTTTTAGCTAAACCGAGTACAAAGTGTTAGAAGGCAATTAAAAAAGAATCTTCTCCTCCTGACTCAGAAGTCCCAGAGCCTTGATATTTTTCATGAAACATAAGTTTATGGACCTCTTTTAAAATAGCTGAAAAAAAAATCATTAACCACAGGTTCTATATAGAAACAGGATTTTTAAATGATATCTCCTCCAAAACCACTGAGCAAATTTCAACCACATTTGGCAGAAATATTCCTTAGGTTGCCCCATTTAAATAGCTAGAAGATTTGAAATATGTTGAAAACTTCGCTTGCCATGGCAACAAAGGTGGAATTTAAAAAGAATCTTCTCCTGACCCAAGAGGCCTAAGGCCTTGATATTTTGCACAAAACATCAGTACATGGACCTCTTTTAAAATAGCTGAAAAAATTACATTACTCTCAGGTCCAGAGGGGCGGGTTTGTGTTTCTATGTAGAAATAAAAAAATATTTTTAAATGACATTTTTCCCAAAACATTGGGCCAATTTGAGCCAAATGTTGCAGAAATGTTCCTTAGATGGTCCTTTTTCACTAAAGCAAAATAAACATTGCAAAAATGTTTACTTATGGATCCCCAGGTACAAAGTCTATATATTTAATAAGTATGGTTCTGCTCACTTGTTTCATAATCCTAGCCTTGACATTGAATTTAAAGTTAGCCTGTATTCTACTGAATGGAGAATGGAGTTTGGTTCCCTTTTATGGCAAAATCTAACATTGTTACTACCTTTTGTATGTAGATCTACTAGTTTCTAAAATGGCAAGCAGGTCTTGTTCTAGATCATACTGCAAAGTCATTTTGTCTCTCTTACCAATATAATTGATAATTAATCCATTATTAGATGTCACAATCTCAGACTAGTTCAAGTAGAAAGAGATTGTTGAAAACAACTCAAAATAGCAGACAAATATTGAAACAGGTTTAAGGGATAAATTGCCTGAATTTCTCAAGGCATTTTTACCTCAAATTACACTTTTTTCCAAATCAATTCTTTTTTCTTATTTCTTTTATTTCTTGTCTGCAATCTCTTCAAATTTGACAACTCTAAAATGTTGTTGTCTAGTTCTGGGTTAATTTTAGTTTATTTGGCGCTGGAAATTTATGTCAGTCTTTTAATATCTTTATTAGTAAAAAAAGTGATAAAGGTTATAACAAATTGTTTTACTGTTACAGCCTATGTATTATGAGTTGGTGTTTGGTACTTATGTATGAATACATATTTTCTTAAAAAGATGACTTTGTCTCTTTATTTTCATATCCCGTCACAAGAAAAGAAAATTTATGACTGGTGCAAAGTCAAAGTTTAAGAGAGCATTCAAAAAAGGTTTTATTTTTAACCCATTCTCACATTGTGACAATTTTGGACGCCCCTCAAGAAAAACAATTGGGGAAAACATTGTATGAAATGAAGAAATTGCTTATAACAAGCAATTTCTTCATGTAAGACATTGTTTTATATCCAGAAAGTTGAAAAAATCTAGATTTCATTACCTTTAATTTGTGATCCTTCAACTCCTTTCAATTTGGATCAGTCTAGAAATTTACTGTGTGGTAATGGGTTAAAAGAAAAATAGAAAACATGAAATTACTTGAAACGAGCATCCACTCTTTTCACATACTGTTTTTAGCTCACCTGAGCACAAATTGCTCTGGGTGAGCTTTTGTAATCGATCATCGTCCAGTGTCCTTTCCTCCGTCCGTCTGTCCGATCATAATTACAAAAAAAATCTTCTCCTCCTAAACTAACCAAGGAATTTCAACAAAACTTCACATAAATGTTCCTTGGGTCATGCTCTTTCCAAATCCTTCAAAGAATTGAAATCCATGAAGAACTCTGGTTGCCATGGCAACGTAGTGAAAAAACTTAAAAAATCCTCTCCTCCTAAGCCCTAAGGCCTAGAGCTTTGACATTTGGCACAAATCATCATGTATTGACCCTCTACCAAAATACTTCAAAGAATTACCATATTCTGAGAATTAGCCCTTTCCTGTGCGTTCCCTGGTTTTACATAGAAATAAAGAAGGAAAACTTTAAAAATCTTCTTCTCCCAAACCATAAGGCTTAGAGCTTTGATATTTGGTAAATTTCTTCACCTATTGACCCTCTACCAAAGTACTTCAAAGAATAACCATATTCTGAAAATAAGCCCCATTAAATGTGATCCCTGATTTTACATAGAATTAAAGAAGGAAATCTTTAAAAATCTTCTTCTCCCAAACCATAAGGCCTAAGGCTTTGATATTTTGTATAAATTATCATCTATTGACCCTCTACCAAAATAGTTCAAAGAATTACCGTATTCTGAAAATTAGCCCTTTTCTGTGCAATCCCTGATTTTACAAAGAAATAAAGAAGGAAAACTTTAAAATCTTCTTCTCTCAAACCATAAGGCCAAGGGCTTTAATATTTAGTGTGTCATAATACCTATAGACCCTCTTCTAAATTACTTCATAGAATTAATTTATTCTGAAAATAAGCCCTTTTCTGTGCAATCCTAGAAAGGTAATAATGAAGGATATCATAGAAAATGTTCTCCTTCAAAACCATTAGGTCTAGAGCTTTGATATTTGATATGTATTAATGCTGCTTGACCCTCTACCTAAGTACCTCAAATAATTACCGTACTCTTGAAATTAGCTCAATATGGATTGATCTTCACTATACCTAGGATTAAAGGAGAAAATCTTTAAAAAATCTTCTCCAAAATGATTAGTGTAGGGCTTTGATATTTTGCATATTATATCATAAAGCCTAAAGCCATCATACTCAGGGGAGCAATATAGGATCATTATGGTCCTCTTTTTGTCTATCCCTCTTACAGTCTTTCTTTATACCCCTCTAACAGTGTGCAAGATGTTGTGACACAGCTACAAGTTGGTGATCGTACCTTCGTTCATATGACTTTGTCCAGGATTCATCACTCCTACATTTATAGGTGGATTTAAAGTAAAATACAAAAACTTTGCATAGACATTGTTCATCATGATATGCAATTAGAGAGATTAGGGTCAATGTCAAAGTTATAGCTCAGTGTCAAATGTAAAATTTGATCTTGTTTAGAGCTAAACTCCTACTTTCATTGTAAAAGGTTGAAGTTTCCTGGACCATAACTCAGAACTACATTTATGTGATCAAAATCGTGCGGGCCGGACAACAGTTGTCTGTTAACAAGCAGTGTAGTTGAAAGCAGCTTTCCTGTAGTGCATTGCACCTTTCCTATACAATTGATGATTATAATGACCATGGTATACATGTATATCTGAATACGGTATGTGTAATTTCCATGCCAATACCACGACGCCAATAGTGTTCTGTACATGTCCTGTAAAGGTAAAATTGGTGGATCGCGCCTGTCAAAGAATAAATCGACCAATCAAATCATTCATTTGGACCGGAAGTGAACTTTGGATTCCGACATTTATGTGAAGCATTTTTGTTGGTTTGCGACTTAAAAATCGTAAATACAGCTTGACTACTTAAGTACATATTACTGACCATAAAATTTGCAAAATAACGGCGTTTGATAGCGAAGTGGGCTTACCAAGTAGAGTCAGTGGGCGGGGCTAGCGTTCCGTCAATTATTTGGATTAATATGCAAAATGAGACTGAACCTGCTTCCAGATCATTCTTGAACGGCATCAAACCCGCTATTAGCCCTTGTCGTGCTGAATAAAATTCTTATATAAAAAAGCAATTAAATCAAACGGCTGATGGAGCTGTATTTCTGGTAGTCAGAGTCAATATTTAGTTCGGAAATGGATCTCCTAGACAAATCTGGCTTAAAGAGGATACACTGATTATGTAGATTAAGACCAGACTGCATCTTATATGCAGGCCTATCTTTGGGTATGCCCCTCTGACAAAACAGGAATATTCCGGGATCATCATGACAAGGGTTAAGTTATTTTTTAAAAGCATGGATTGTGTGGAAGAAATGGAACTAGTTTAATCCATTCCCACTCAATCCCGCCTTTTTATGCCCCCCAAGAAAAAACTTCGGGAAACATTGAAATGCGGAAGATTTTTGCTTGTTACAAGTAATTTCTTCATTTTCCTAAATGTTTTCCTCCAGTAACAAGCAATTTCTCCATTTTTCACAATGTTTTCCGCAAGCAGTTTCTTCGTTTTCCTCAATGTTTTCCACCAGTCACAAGCAATTTCTTAATTTTCTACGATATTGTTCACCTAAAATACACTTTTAAAATGACTGCAAAATTTTTCAATTTGGACCAGTGTAGAATTTTGTTGTCTCGTATAGGGTTAATCTAGAGATGTTGACTGTCCCGATTTCAAATTAGCTGTGAAGAAATCCCGCGCTGATACGACCGTAAAAGGCTTGACGCAAGAATACATTAACAATGGCCAACCATTTCCATATTCGTTATACAAATTGAGTGATTTTACGAGTCATCCCAATATGTTAGTCTGGGCTACTGGCCCTCGATCTATCAATGCCGTGTATCTCTCAGACAGCGGGCTAGCAGTGTGTGGAAAATGAATTAAATTCTTTAATTTTGGATAACTTATTATTGCACATGTTTATTCGTTTCAGTTTTGTTTGTGTGAGGGTAGGATTGGCATATTTAGAATAAACTGAACCCCCAAAAGTACTGAGACACAAGTTTACACTAAACACTCGAAAACCGCAAGTCACCGTTTTACTTTGGTATTAAATACTAAAATGACACACAAACTTTTATCGACGTTTATGCCTTTTAAGTCGCACCCATCGGATAATACTAGATTTTGAAACGCAATATTTTCTCACGGCTTCCCTTGTCGAAAAAGAATCTTGTCAGTCTCGAAGATTTGGACATCAGGCACCATCCGGTCTCGAAATAGATCTAGGTCAGTTTACTTGATCCCGGGGCCTTCGAGTGTTTAACAATAAAACCACCTAATTCTGCTACTAGGACCTACTATAGTTTAAAAATTATTGTGGGTGCTCAAAGATCAATTTTGTCTATACATATAGATGGGCTAAAATTGACCTTTGATCATTCAATATATGCCATATCTTGGATATCTGTACACCTACTATACCAAAGGACCCGATTGGTCTTGAGCCTTTACATTTTGCACGAAACATCAATTCATTGACCTCTTTCATATTTCTTAAATTATTACGCATGGATTCAGAAGGGAGGAAAAAATATTTATCCTCCTAATACATAAGTCCTAGAGCCTTGAAATTTGTTATTATAAGAATCTGTATGAGCATTTGTTAAAATCTGGATTTTTGAAGCCTCAGGTACAGAGCCTTTACATCTATAAAGTATGGTTAGGACTACTTGTATCATAATTCTAACACTAACATTATATTTGACAGTTGAAAGAAAAAAGTGACCAGCTCAGGTATGCTCACCAGGGCCAACGGCTGAGCCTAAAAGATCGGAAACATGTAGTGCAAACGGAGCCGGCGACTAGACTTATTCCTTCGACCAATCAAATGTCGGGATTTTCAGCACATGTCATAAATTAGATCGATTCTCACCAGACACTCACCTTTCGTCATTGAAACTGATAAATTAGGTAAGAACTCGAGAATTACGAGCTGTCATCTCGATTCTTAAGTGAATACCGAAAATTAACACTAGCATTCATCAATGCATGAATGTAAATTTCTTCTCCTGTTATTCCAACTCCTGTGAAAAAGATCATTTCTGAGTGGTAAGCATGTCATGGACCTCTATTTGGGGCTTGGCTCTGGTGTTAATTTTTCGACTGGCGGAGACCAGTAGAAAAACAACCTCGAAGCCAAGCCCCGAATATAGGTTAGGACGCAAACGACTGGCACTGACCAGCATACATAATAACGAAAACAATATGAACTCCTTTCGCTGGAAATCATTAGTTTGATGATACGATGTTCAAAATCTTAACATGTTTTAAGAAAGATGCCTTAATTTAAGAGAGTTACCTGCCAGTAATACCCGAAAGGGGAGTTGGGCAGTATATATAGATAGATAGAGTTTTTGGTATTATCATGCTATCCTAACCTTTGAGCCACACACCCATCTGCAAGTGTATCACTACATGAGGACTTACATGTTCAATTCATTGAAACTTTTGAAGTGTGAAGGAGTATTGAACTGGTGCAATTGCAAACTTTGTAAGCACATCATGAAATTGTACAGTGTGGTCCTGTTGGCTCTTGGGTTTGGTCACTGAACTCATAACCTGAGGCCGTAGAGCAGTGGTGGTGCATAAGACTCCTAGTTCAAGGGACCTGGGTTTGGTCCCCAGCGGCCAATATTGATTCAACTTTTGTCTCTCACCAATGGGTGGATAATCGCAAAATGACTTTTGAAATTGGCCTTTAACCCCCATTCAATCAATCATAATCTGAGGGGCTGTGAGTTGAATTTTAGCCACATCTGTTTTGGTCACTTGGCTTTGTCCTTTGGTAAAACATTTAGAGCCATAGCCTACTTTTTATTTGAGCTTCTAATTTTAATTTACATAATCATTTATCTCTTAACATAATGGGCCCGGTTCTTGAAGTTCTTCTATTGAATCAGGCACTGAGATTCATGAATCAGCACAGATCAAAGAGTTGCAAATGTAAAAGCCATTTGGTTGCAATGCTAAGGATATGAGATTTCATTTAAAAATTACTTGACAGCTGACTAAGAACTATTGAAAAACTAATACACATATACATCCAGTGCCTTCAGCCCTTTATTTCCGGAAAGGAATTTTTTTAATTCATAATGAATTTTATACTCCTAAATTAATGAAACTTAATACTATTATACAGTAGACAAGTTAGATGTTAATGTGAGTGTTTTCAATCCTTTTATCTAAGGATATATCTGGGCCCTAACCCATTCCCAGTCAATGAAGCTTTTGGATACCCTAGAAAAAAAGCTTTGGCAAACATTGTGCAATTTCTTCATTTTCCACAATGTTTTCTTTTGTCTGTAACTTCTTTCAATTTGGACCAGTCTGAAATTTTCTAGTACAGTAATGGGTTAAAGCTGTGTATGAAGTAATTTTAAGAGTACATGTCTCTGCTAGGTGTGATCAGCCCGTTGAAAATATGGTTTCCACCAATATTTCATTTACCTGATTTTTTCAGAAGGACTTATTTAACCCTTGTCATGCTGAATAACAGACCTTTCTAGAAATTCATTAAAATCAAAAGTACTAAATATGCCCCCCCCCCCCCAAGGAAAAGGCTTTCGAAACCATTAAAAAGCAGTTTCTGAATTATCCACAATGTTATGCTAAAAGAACAAAAAAATTCATAATCTCATTAACCCATTCCCACACAGTGACGCTTTTTGAAGCCTTTCAAGAATAATAATTTGAGAATACATGGTGTAAAATGAATAAATTGTTTGTTTTAAGCAAATTCTTCATTTTCCACCATGTTTTCAACCCCGAAATTTGAAAAAAACTAAAATTTCATAAACTTTGAATTATTATCTGCAACTCCTTTCAGTTTGGACCAGTCTAAAATATTGTTGTGTGTTAACCCTTTCCTGGTTTTTGAAAATTTTAGACTGGTCCAAATTGAAAGAGGATGCAAATTACAATGAAAATTGGATGCAATTCCAAACAAAACCATCATATGTGGTAGAAAACACTGTGGGAAAAGGAGAAATTGCTTATTATAAGCAATTTCTCCTTTTTCCACAATGTTTTCTCAAGTATAAAATCACAGTGACGTAAAAACCCGGGTTTATCCAGGAAAGGGTTAATGGGTTAAGTGAAAGTTGTTGTCTGCAATTTCTATGAATTTGGACTTGTCTAAAGTTTTGTTATCTTATGTTGGGTTAATTGGTAAAAATGTTTCTTTACAGCCATGGCACACTTGTCCAAATTGACAGGAGACCTACCTGAGGGTTACGGGTATGTTATTCTCACTGGTGTTGGGAATCTGTTTCTCAATATGTGGATGGCTATCAATGTAGGAAAGGCAAGGAAAAAGTATGAAGTCATGGTAAGGTTTGATTGTGATGCATTAGGTAATATCCAAAATTTTCTCATAACAATAACCATTGACAATGTTGTAACAAATATGTCAGTGTATTGAATTAAACAACTGACCCATTACCACACAAGAAAATTTTAGAGTGGTCCAAATTAAGAGATATTTCAGATGACAAATTAAAGTTGATGAAATTCTAAAATTCTTTGTCTTTTAGGTCAGAAAACATAGTGGATAAATGAAGAAATTGCTTATTAACCCATTCCCACACAACAAAATTTTAGACTGGATCAAATTGAAAGGAGTTGCAGAGGACAATTTAAGATTGATTGAATTTTAAATTTTTTCTTCTTTTTGGATAGAAAACATTGTGGATAATGAAGAAATTGCTTGATACAAGCAATTTTTTCATTTTTCACAATGTTTTCCAAAGCTCTTTAACTGAGGGGCGTAAAAAGGAGGGATTGTGTGGGAATGGGTTAAAAGCAATTTCTTCATTTTCAACAATCTTTTCCAAATCCTTTTTCTAGAGGGGTGCCAAAAAGCGTCATTGTGCGGTAATGGGTAGTGGTAAGATAGATTTTACCATTACTAGATAACAAAATTTTATATTGGTCCAAATTCAAAGAAGTTGCAGATGACTTATATTTAGTCACTAAAATCTCAACTTTTTTGTCTTTAGAGATGGAAAACATTGTACACAGATAATGAAGAAATTGCTTGTAACATGAAATTGTTTGTTACAAGTAGTTTCTTCATTGACAATCAATTTCTTCACTGTCAACAATATTTACCAAAAATTCTTTCTTTGGGGTGTCAAAAGGCATTTTTGTGTGGGAATGGGTTTTAAGAAAGGATTGATTTCTAATATAAAATATTTTACTGTATTTGTTACTAAGACTAGAATGTTCAGTAGGGTATACATATACTTAAGTTCAGGCATATATACATACATACATGTAGGGAAGTTATAATTTAACTAAAATAAATGATAAATGATTAAAGGTAATTGAGGTTTTAAATTTTCTTATACTAATTTGAAGTGATAACTATAAATAAACTTGTAAACTAGAGTTTTGGCCCTAAAAACTGAAAAAAGCTTGTTCTGATCCTTAGAAATTTTTATGAATGAGGTCTTTTTGAATTGGCTATTGGCTGGCCTGCCCACTGACTCCTTTGGCCTGTCCATTGACTCTGACTCGAAGTTACACTTCGATTTTTAACAGTGTTACTTTGCAAAATTTATGGCTAGTAGTATGTAACGAAACATTGAAATGGTTGGTAAGTGACATAAGCGTCGTAACAACAGCTTGAATAAGCTGTAGTTACAACGTGTAAGCTGCCAAATCAACAAAAAAGTTAACAAAAATGGCGGCCAATGTCGGAATTGAAAGCTCAGGTCTGAGCTGAATAAATGATTCTTTGATTGACAGCTGCTATTGGTCAGTTAGTAAGGGTCAAATCAGACAGTCTGATCCCTCAAATTGTAAATGATGCCTATGTATTTAGTACTATTGAAATTAATTTAAATTAATTATTAATGTCATGTCTTTAAAAGAGTTTTTTAAGCCAAAAAGGCCTGTTGGCTCTTAAAACAGCAATTTCTTCTTTTCCCACCCTTTTTTCCCTTATTAAATATCTGTTTCATGAAAAAAAAAGTGATTGACTGGATTATGACAAAAGGGAAGATTTTTGAATAAGAAAAACTGCAAGCCCAAAAGACCAGAAGATTAGGGATTTTGCCTGTCCTCCGTATAAATCATAGGCCTTGAGTCCAAGGGCTGATATTAGTGTCGACCCCTGGTCCTGATTGGCTCAATGATTAGAGCTGCATACTTGTAATCTTAAAATATTCAAGAGTTGATGGTGCCACACTGCTTCTCATGTGGCTTTGTCCTTGGGCAAGACATTTCAGAGCCCAAGCCTAGTACTGCTGATACCAAGGAATAAGTGAACTTTGTCATGATATTATAGAAAATTGTTCAAATCAACATTTAACCCATTACCACATAGTGACACTTTCTGATACCCCTTAAGTAAAAAGGCTGTGAAAAACATTGTTGAAAATGAAGAAATTGCTTGTAACAAGTAATTTCTTCATTTTACACAATGATTTCTACCCATAAAGAGGAAAAAATCTAAAATTTTATAAACTTTAAATTGTCGTCTGCAACTTCTTTCAATTTAGACCAGTTTAAAATTTTATCGTCTGGTAATAGGTTAAACCTCATACAAACAAATTTTGTACTCACTAATATGTTTCAGTATCCACAGATGTACCATCCTGAACCAAACCATATCTTCAACTGTATACAAAGAGTACATCAAAATACGTAAGTAACCTGCAAGTTCCAGTATTGTCCTAAATAGTTGCTTGGTAGTAAGTGCTTCATCAAAAGTTTCCCTAATATTTCACCCACTACTTGTTGTCTTGCAGTTCAAATAGACAATAATGCACAACAAATTAACCCATTGCCACACAATGAGAAAACATTTTGCTATTTCTTCATTTTACACAATGTTTTCTATCAAGAAAGTTGAAAAAATCTAAAATTTTGTAAACCTTGAATTGTTGTCTGCAACTCTTTCCAATTTGGACCTGTCCAAAATAATACTGTCTGGAAATGGGTTAATAAGATGGTTTAAATTAAAAGAAGTTGCAAACAATCATTTCAGGTTAATAGAATTTATATGTCTGTATGTAGAAAACAATGTGAAAATGTAGAAATTGCTAATATCAAGTAATTTCTTCATTTTCCAATGAGGGGTGCTGAATGGCTCAGTTAGTAGGACTGTAGACTAGTAATGTAAGAGATGTTGAAAGTTTCAGGTTCTGATTGTGGCAAGAAACACAGGAAAAGGGGCCTGATGAAAATTTCATTTATAAATCCTTGTTACCAAGTCCAGAGCTTTCATTGGAATTTCTTCAAACATTCACAGAATAATTGTACAATAAAAATGATTGTTGATGTTGACATTAGACCTAATCTGTCAAGTATCACAGAAAAAGCCTAAGGAGCATTATGAAATTTAATTTTAAAACCCTTGTACCACAATAAAGTCAACAGTTTTCATCAGATTCTGTTTAAACTTTCACAGAATGATTGTTCCATCATGAGTATTCTTTCTTTTCAAATTAGGCCTGATCTGTCTATTATAATAGGAAAAGGGGCCTTTTGAGAATTTATCTATAATCCTTGTAACCAAGTCCAGAGCTTTCATTGGATTTTCCTTAAACCAACACAGAATCATTGTACAATAATTACGATTATTGATGCTGACATGAGACCTGATCCTTCAAGTATCACAGGAAAAGGAGCCTTATGAAAATTTTATTTTAAATCTTTACATCAAGATAAAGTCCGCAGTTTTCATCGGATTCTGTTCAAACTTTCACAGAATGTTTGTACCATCATTAGGATTGTTTCTTTCCAAATTGGGTCTGATCTGTCGAGTATCATAGGAAAAGGGGCTGTATGAAAAATTATTACCAAATCCTCATAAACACAAGAATGTCCTCAGTCTTTATCAGAATCTCAGGCCTCCTAGTGAAACCTTTAAAACCTTTAAAAACCTTTAATTTCAGAGCAAACCTTTAAAACCTTTACATTTCCCCAGAAAACCTTTAAAACGCCAAAATAGCCTGTAATTCTCACTCAAAACCTTTATATTTGCTCTGACTGGTTGCTGTGCTAGCTTAAAGCAAGTAATGGATTTTGTTCTGCATTTTCCTACACTGTAAAACAGGAGCTATGTATGATATAAATATGCAGAGAAAATAGGTATACACATTAAATAAGGTATGTTTTATATTGCATAATTCAAACAGTATATAACATCAAAAAATGACTTTGGATGACTGTGGGTTTAATAATGAAATGAGAACTTCGACAAAAATAGCCTTTATTCACTCTTTATTTTTTCATATTTTACACTAAAAGGCCTTTATTTTCATACATTGGAGCCTTTATAAAAACCTTTATTTTTGTTTTAGCTTGCTAGGAGGCCTGGAATCTCTTAAAACTTTAATAGAATGATTGTACCATCATTTGGATTGTTCCTTTGTAAATTAGGTCTGATTGGTTATGTGACACAAGAAAAGGGACCTTAGGAAAATTTTATTACAAAACATCATTATTACAATAAAGTCCTCAGTCTTTATCATTTTCTTCAAACTATCATTAGGATTGTTCCTTTGTTCATTGGGTCTGATTGTTAAGTTTCACGGAAAAAGGGGCCTTATGAAAATTTTGTAACAAAAATTCTTGACACAATTCAGTCCACTGTTTTCATTGATTCTCTTTAACTTGATTGTACCTTCATTAGAATTGTTCCTTTTGAAATTTGGTTTGTTCTGTGAAGTATCATGAGAAAAGGGGCCCTATGAAGATTTCATTATAAACTCATTCACGCAATAAATTCCACAGATTACACAGATTGATTGTACCATCATTCCAATTGTTGATTTTGACGGTGGATCTGATTATGGCAAGTGTCACATAAAAAGGGGCCTTATGAAAACCTTTCTTAAATATTCTGGTTAACACAATGGTGTCCCTTGATTTCACCGGATTCACTTAAAGATTTCACTGAATGATTGTACAATCTCTAAAATGGTTCTTTTCAGAACTGGGTACAATCCATCAAGTATGTAAAAAGGGGCCATATGATTTTTTTTAAATATTCTAGTAAACATAATGAAGTCCCAATATTTCTTCGGATTCACTTTTAACGTTCACAGAATGATAAAACCAACAGTAAAATAACATGGGAAAATGGGCCTTATGAGAACTTGATTTTAATATCTTTGTTAACACAATAAAGTCAACAGTTTTATCGGATTCTCTTCAAAGATGCATGTGGCATTCGAAACACAGGAAAAGGGGCCTTACAGATTATCATACAAAACATTCTTGTGTATGTGATGAAGATCACAATCATTATCAAATTGTCTTTTAAATTTCACAGGACAATTTAGGGTTGTAAGGAAAGTTCCTTTTGGAATGAAATTGATCCCTCAGAAAACACAGGAACAGGGGCCTTATTGATTTTCATTCAAAACAATCCTGTTAATGTGATAAGTCCACAATTCTTGTCAGATTCTGATGAAAATTTCACAGGATTATTGTAGGGTCATAAGGTAACATTCTTTTGGAAATGGAGTTGATCCGTCATGAAACACGGAAAAGGGGCCTTGAGGATTGTTGCTTAGAATAATAAAGGGGATAAAGTCCTGTTTTTTTTTCTTTATGCATTCTTCTTTGAGTAATTAACTTCCTTAACCCATTCCAACTCAATCCCTCCTTTTTACACCCCTCGAGAAAAAAGCTTTGGAAAACATTGTGGAAAGTGAAGAAATTGCTTGTATCAAGCAATTTCTTCATTATCCACAATGTTTTCTATCCAAAAAGACAAAAAATTAAAAATTCCATCAACCTGAAATTGTCATCTGCAGCTTCTTTCAATTTTGACCAGTCTAAAATTTTGCTGTGTTGGAATTGGTTAAACATTAGATTTCTTTAACGGAAAACTTGATAACCAGTAAAGCGTCTCAGGCCCCCATGGGCCTCTTGTTTCTTGAAGGGTGCAAAAAAGTGTGATTTTGTTGAAATGGTTTAAAGTGACATTAAATGTTTCTTTTAAGATTGAGTATTTTGTCCTTCTTCAAATGTCTTAGTTGTGTATGAGAAAATTTTAATCAGTTGAAATTAAAGAGAATTTTAGGAAAAGACAGTAAATACATGTATCATATTCTTGGAATGGGTAATGTGGCCCATTTTTAGCTCAATTAAAAAAATGTGATTTTATTCAATGTTGTAAATTTCTCCTTCCTTCTTATTTTCAAGAGCTTTCCTGTTTTCCCTCCCCCCCCTCCCTCTTCCTACCCCCTTAACTGGAGTAAATAAAAAATCAACCAAATTGTCATCATTAAGAAGGATAAGTAGCTGGGGCTCAAATTCAAACAAATTCAATCCACCAGATTAACCAATTGCCTGATGACAAAACCTTTAGACATGTCAAAACTGAAAGGTTCAAAGTATTCTAAAATTGGAACATTTGCATTATGAAAAAAGAAGAAATTGCTTGTGACAGGAAATTTGTTTATCCTCCACATTGTTTTCCCAAGCTTTTTCATCAGGGGCATGAATTATCAGGATGGTGTTACAATGGGTTATGAGATGAAAGAGGTGTGCAAAACAACCAGTGTTCATTCTAGGATTTCGTAAAAGGGATTTCAGCACAAAATCTACATCATTGGAAGATGCTTGGTATTTCATGGTCTATGTTTATAAAAAAGAAAAATCCCCCACCAATGTTGGAAATATGGGGGATCGTTGAAAAAAGTGGGGGAATCCCCCAATGCCGCTGCCTAGTTTACACACTGCACAAGGAATCAATTCATTTACTCTATAAGATTGAGGCAAACAATAAAATGTCTCAAAATGGAAACAAGACATCAAGATGTCAGATTTGTGACTTTATTTTCTTTGGAAATTTTAGATTTTATGGGGAATCATCTATGGTGTATGTGATCTTTCACATTATTAAATTCCAATATTGCATGCTCACAGAGATTTTCTCTCATTGGGTCTATGATACAGTAAAAACATTTTCTTGTGAGACTGCCTTGTGTGTGTTTTTTTCTGGAAGTTAGAATCAGGCAACAAAACATATTTTGGTTTGTCTGCATTTAATCAATTCCCAAACAATGATGCTTTTTGACGTCCCATAGAAAAAACGATTTGGTGGAAAGCATTATGTAAAATGAAACAAATGCTTCAGAACGCTGAAAAATCTAAATTTTTATAAAAAGAAAAAAAAAATGTCGTCTCCAACCCTTTTCAATCTGGAAGTCTTCTGGTTATATATTAGTGTGTTTATCTGTAAACATTTCTTTCAAAGTCTTCTCCTCAGAAATTACTGTATGAATTTCAACCAAATTTCATACAAAAAAAAAGATCCTTGGATGAACCTTTGATCAGATGAAAAACATGGTTTTTATTTGAGAGGGTAATTTTCATTAATGATATACACTGAAAACCTTGAAAATTTTCGTGTCAGAAAGAAGTAGTTGAATTTTAACCAAATTTCACAGGAATTTTCCTTGGCTGTCTCTTTATAAGATTCCCTAAGAAAATTAGAAATTTGTATCAATAAAAAAATCGAATAACAACATGGCTTTTAGGGGTAGAGCTAATTACCAAATTTTGTAAATTGTGAAAACTATGAAAATCTTCTTTACAGAAACCAGTTGATGGATTTCAGTCGGATTTTACAGGAATCCTTTGTCTTATCCTAAGAATTTTGATTATGAACAAAACAATGCTTTCATGGGAAACCTGCCCCCATATAAGTAAATTGCAAAAAAGTAATTCTTTTTCAAATGAGTTGACTCCTGTGTTTAAAAGAAAACTGACTTACTGTCTCATTAGAAATTTTAGGCTGATGGAAAGGTGCTCCGAGGGACTCTAGTTGTAATTTGATGGCCCTTATTGCAGGAAAATGACCCCAATCAGAGGCCATGTACTGATGCTATGCTATATTTAGCACTAAGTCTTGGTGCCTAGAATTCAATTAAGCCTTTCCTTTACAAAACCAGGCTTTTGCCATGTCGTGATTTTTTACTTGAGAAAACTTTATTGAAAAAAGAAATTGCTTGTAACAAGCAATTTCTCCATTTTGCACAATATTTTCTACCACATGGGATGGTTTTAGTTCAAATTGCATCCAATTTTTATTGTCGTCTGATATCTCTTCTATTTTGGAGACTGCAGCCATGATAGTGCAGTTGGAAAAGCATCAGACTCCTAAACATAGGATCACGGGTTTGATCTCCGGTTGCGGTAAATATCCTTTTCCATACATTCGTCTCCAACCAATGAGTGGATAATCGTAAACCTAAGTGGGATGAGCAGCTGGAGGCTCGCAAAGGATGAAGTGGTTGTATTGGTGTGAGAAAAACCAGGAATCCTTGGTTAGGTGCTCCAGCTGCTGCGATATGACTGAAATACTGTTAAAAGTGGCTTTTAACCCCATGCAATCAATCATTCATTTAACTTGGACCAGTCTAAAATTTTAAAAGGTGGGAATAAGAACACTAGTTCAGATATATGTTTGTCTGTTTCAGTTGTGAGGCCAATCCTATGTTTATGTTCCTGTTACTGACTGGAGGACTTCAATATCCTGTAAGCTTTTTTATACATTCATTCTCATCTGGTATGTTTACCCAATGTTATATGTGACCTCTTTCCTTTGCCCAGTACCACACAGTCCCTTATTTTTAAGGACAAAAATTGTACAAAACTTTTGGAGGAAAGGGGAAATTGCTTGTGTCAAGCAATTTATCCTTTTCTCACAATGTTTACTACCCTTACTACCCTTAGCCTATTGGACACCCTTTTTTTGTTGAAAATCTAGACACTTGGGATCAAAAACTAGATCACTAAGCCAATTCTTAGAAAAACCTAGTTAACATTCTAGAGGCCTTGCTTTTTGCCATGAAGAAACTATGGGCGACTTCAAAACTTGGTCAAAAACTAAATTGCTAGGCCTACTCTTGGCAAAATCTTGTGCACACCCCACAATATGTGCTCAATCAACATGAAGAATAATCAGAATGTTGGTCTTGATAAAATCATTTGATTTTCTGCTCATATGATCTGAAAATGGGTTATATTGTTTATCTTGATGATAAACTCGGGTGAGAGATTTAATGCAATTATGGCCCCTATGTGTAATTTGCACAAGCTTTAAGATTGATTTCAACAACTTCTTTTAAATTGGACCAGTCTAAAATTTGTCATCTAGTCATGGGTTAAAGCAGTGGTGAGCCAAGGTGGGATGATATCCTCATGATGTAAAATAAGTGGGGACATTTTACAACATTCATGGATCACATTAACAATCTAGCTACCACAGCTTTGGAACCAAGGAGGCAGTGCCCCCATGATCTTTAACCCTTTCCCGTTTTTGGAAATTTTAGACCAGTCCAAATTGAAAGAGGTTGCAGACCACAATGAAAACTGGATGCCATTACAAATGAAACCATCCTATGTGGTAGAGAATATTGTGGAAAAAGGAGAAATTGCTTGTTACAAGCAATTTCTTCTTTTTCCACAATGTTTTCTCGAGTATAAAATCATAGGAACCTAAATTTCCCTATTTGAATGGGAAAGGGTTAAAAAATAGGGACAGGTATGACTTTTTGGAGACAAAAAATCTAAAAACAAAGCCTTGGCAGATCATTGGTTAACCCATTCCCTCACAAACAATTTTTAGACCAGCCCAAATTCAAAGAAGTTGCAGACGATAATTTTAAGTTGTTGAAATCTTTAAAACTTTTGTCTTTTTGGATGGAAATATGGTGGAGAATGAAGAAATTACTTGTAGCAAGCAATTTCTTCATTTTCCACAATGTTTTCCAATGCTTTGTGTTGAGGGGGGCATTTAAAAGCGTCACTGTGTGCTAATGGGTTAAAGCAACCATCTTGGAATTCCCAAAAACAAATATTTAACCCACTCCCACACATTGACACTTTTGGAAGTTCCCCAAGAAAAACATTTGGAAAATATTGTATTACCCCTAACCAGACGACAAACTTTTAGAAGGGTCTAAATGGAAAGGAGTTTGCAGACGACAATTTAAAGTTTATGAAATTTTGGATTTTTCAACTTTCTAGATAGAAAACATTGTGTATAATGGAGAAATTGCTTGTAAAAGGCAAATTCTTCATTTTACACAATATTTTCCCAATTGTTTTTCTTGAGGGGTGTCCAAAAGCATCACTGTGTGGGATTTGGATAAAATGAATAAATTGCTTGTACTTTGTGCAGTCTGGCCAGTTGATTTATACTTACTTCTCTTCCAGGATGGTCATCTACTAAGGTCATATTCTAGACATGTGAAATATCAATTTCAATTTTATTAGTGTTTAATTAGAGCATGGCCTCACTATTAAGGGCTCGCAGCTGAGGACATGATACCTATTGCAGGGCTCTTTAACCCATTACCAGAAAGCAAAAATTTAGACTGGTCCAAATTCAAAGGAGTTGCATGAAATAATTCAATGTTTATGAAATTTTAGATTTTTGAATATCATGGATTGAAAACATTATGGAAAATGAAGAAATTGCTTGTTACAAGCAATTTCTTCATTTTTACACAATTGTTTTGAAGAAAAATTGCTTCTTTTGAAGGGTGTCAAAAAGTGTCATTGAGTGGGAATGGGTTAAATGATAAATAGAGTATCATAAATTGTACATTCTTTTTAACTTTTCAACTGTTGCTGAATATGTATAGATTTAGCTCTTGTTTAAATCATATAACTTAGTCAAATTGTTTTAAAACAGAAAACCTGTGCCGTGGCTGGTCTCTTACATTTATTAAGCAGAGTTGTCTATGCCAAAGGCTACTATACCGGAGGTATCAAATAACACCCCTAAATAGTGATATGCTAGCTTCATACTTTAACCTGCTTATATCATGTAATGTCCTTCTTTGTATGAGAAATTAGATTCATTCTTGTTATGATGCTATTGTATATTAATTGACAGATAAATGATACACGAGACTTTCCTCTACAACTCCTTTAACCCATTAACACACAACAAAATTTTAGACTGGTCCAATTTCAAAGATGTTGCAGAAAACAAATTTTAAATGATAAAATTTTGGGTAAATTTTCTTAGGGGCGTCTAAAAGCGTCACTGAGTGGGAATGGGTTAAAGTTGGACCAGTCTAAATTTTTGTCATCTGGTATTTGGTTCATTATTCATTATAATTGATGAGATATTGAGCATAAGTGTATTAGCTGTATTACAGTAGCTCGAACTTTAGAGAGTTCAAAGATTAACCCTTGTCATGCTGAACCCGGAATATTCCTGGTTTGGCAGGTGGTATAGACAAAGATCAGCCTGCACATAATTGCAGTCTGATCTTGGTCTACACCTCCTTCTTGGTCCTCTCTCAGCCAGAGTTACAAAAGATTATTGACCCTCATTAACCCAATCCCACATAGTGATGCTTTCAGACGCCCCTCAAGAAAAAACATTGTGTAAAATGAAGAAATTGCTTGTAACAAGCAATTTCTTCATTTACACAATGTTTTCTACCCAAAAAGTTGAAAAAATCTAAAATTCATAATCTTTTATTTGTCATCTGCAACACCTTTCAGTTTGGACCAGTCTGTAATTTTGCTGTCTGGTAATGGGTTAAGACCTTCCGGTCTGATTTTAAAGCTATTCCGTATAGGACTTTAATTCAGCATTGACAAGGGTTCACTGTCTTTGTGCAATAGATTACTTATGTTTTTGAAATGATTGTGATCTTTCAACCCATTACCAGATGAAAACTTTTAGTTGTAGATGATATTTCAAATCACAATTGAGAAATGAGTGACATATGGAGAAGGTAAAAGTGTAAGAAAATGAGAAATCGCTTGAAACTAGAAATTTTTCCTTTTGTCTTGAAGTTTTCCACAAAATTACTCCTTTGTGTTATGATTGTGTGGTAATGGGTAATTCGCAGAGTCAAGTTAAAACTTTGAATATAAATGTACATACAGATTAAACTGTATATCTTTGCAGTCTTATTAGTTGATATTTGTTCAAGCTTCTTAGTCACTTTGAGATCAGCATGACACTGATCAGCCTCTCTCCATGAGAAACTGTTTGACTAATAAAATCACTATTTACATCATGAGATTCCATGTTTTTCATGAAACCTTTTAATGCTGTTGGTGACCCAAACTTGGTAACTGTAGCTTATTCAAATCACCAACAGACTAATACCTTCTATTATCAAACAATCAATTGCCATGTTTAAATGACTTTTAACCCATTTCCACACAGTTCCACTTAGCTTTGTAAAACATTGTAGAAAATAATGAAATGGCTTGTGAAAAGCAATTTCTTTATTATCCACCATGATTTTTTCAACAAAAGACAAAGATTTTGAAATTTCATCAACTAAAAATCATCCTACACAGTTTATTTCAATTTGGATCAGTCTATGATTCGGTTGTCTGGTAATTGGTTAAAGTACCTATTTGTAGTAATCAATCAACTAATAAATCCTTTTTATTTACTTACCTGCAATGTATTCTTTACCTTCTCAACCTTTTCATGCCCCCGCAATGTAATGGGGATGGACATACAGAGTTACCACTGTCTGTGTATGAGTGTGTTCTTAGGTGGGTAAGTGTGTGTGTCCATTTCTTGTCTAGAGGATATCTTCTGCATTAATTGATTGATTTCAAAAGAACTTGGCACAGTTGTTCCCCTCGATGAGCACTACTGTCATGCATAAAGTTCTGTTGGATATATCCAAATTCAAAGTCACAGCTGAAGGTCATATGACCCTTTCCCACACAATCCCTCCTTTTTACGCCCCTTGTGAAAAAAGCTTTAGAAAACATTGTCGAAAATGAAGAAATTGCTTGTATCAAGCAATTCCTTCAACGCCCACAGTGTTTGTTTTTTTTATCCAAAAGACAAAAAATAAATAAATAAATAAAATTCCATCAACTTGAAATTTCAATTTTGACCAGTCTAAATAAATTTTGTGTTGGAAAGGGTTAAGTGGGGCATCCTTGACTGTGACACATTTCTGGTCTATTGTTACTCATCAAGACATAGGCTTTATTCATGTAATCCATGTAACTCACTACCTTTCCTTTCCCAACCAGAAATCTTGTGCTGCGGCTGGAGTAGTGTACTTAGGAGCTAGGGTAGCCTTTGCTTTTGGATACTACACAGGAGGTATGGAGTGATTTGGGTAAAATTTACCCCCAGACAAAGATTCTACATGAGTCCATAGAAGAAGTAGACAATTAATGCAGAGCTGGCCCTGCCCACTAAGCTGTGACCTGCATAATAACCTTTCCTGTTTTTTGAAATTTTAGACTGGTCCAAACTGAAAGATGTTGCAGACAAAAATAAAAATTGGGTGTAATTTGAAATGGAACTATCCTAAGAAAAGAAGAAAAATCTTGTTACAAGAATCTCTTTTCTTTTACCACAATGTTTTCCTAACTATGAAATCACTGTGAGGTAAAGTCCTGGGTTTCAACAGCATTATTTTGCAAAATATGTTAATCAGTAACATGTAACAAGACATAAAATGGTTGGTTTGTGACCTAATTGTTATAACTACATATAAGTCACCAAACCAACACAAATGCATTACATAAATGTGAACCAATGTCAGAGTTCAAAGTTCACTTCTAGTCTACATGCATGATTTGATTGGTCTCACAATGTTTTGACTGACAGCTGAAACCTGTCAATTTAAAGAAATATTTTGAAATAAGAGATTTTTTTTAGCAACTTCTGTCAGACTAAGATTAACCTATTCCCACACAATTACGCTTTTTTACGCCCCTCAAGAAAAAAGATTTGGAAAACATTGTGGATAATGAAGAATTTGCTTGTCACAAGCAATTTCTTCATAATCCATTTTGGAAAACATTGTGGATAATGAAGAAATTGCTTGTCACAAGTAATTTTTTCATAATCCACATATTTTCCAACCAGAAAGATGAAAAAATATAAAATTCCATGAACTTTAAATTGTTGTCTGCAAAATCTTTGAATTGGGAGCAGTCTAAATTTTTGTCGTGTGGGAATGGATGAAAACATCCTAAGGATTTTATTAGCGTCCAAAGGTATAGAGTAAACTGTTATAGATTCAAAGCTTTATTTACCAATGTCAGTTGGTATTGCAATGATAAGAACTTATCTAAAATATAGTAGAACTATTGAAATTAAGGATCAATTCAAAATTGATCTGATATTTTAAGAATTTGTAAAAAGAGCCACAAAGTTTATGAGTAACAACACTCAGGAACAAATTTGGAGATACATATACATATTTAGTACTAAGTATTCAGAAGTCAAGGCCGCCGCCATAGCGCAGTCGGTAGCGCGCCAGACTCCTAATCTTCATTCATGGGTGTCATGGGTTCGATCCCCGGCGGCGGCAAATATTCTTTCCGACAATTGTCTCTCACCAATGGGTGGATAATCGTAAACCTAAAAGGGAGGCTAGGAAAGGATGTAGTGGTAGTACTGGTGTGAGAAATACCAGGAACCCATTGTTAGGTGCTCCAGCCGCCGCGATATGACTGAAATACTGTTAAAAGCGGCGTTAAACTCCATTCAATCAATCAATCAGAAATTAATCTTGATTATGAAAGGAATATTGCAATACAATTGAATATGTAAAACTAATTATTTTAGTTCCCATCTGTAGTACTTTTTGAGGATTTGCAACTTATTATGTCTTTAACCCACACCTACACAATCCTGCCTCTGGACACCCCTCAAGAAAAAAAGCTTTGGTAAATATTGTGGAAAATGAAGAAATTGCTTGTTACAAGCAATTTCTTTATGATCCACATTTTTTTCTACCTTAAAAAACAAGGTGTTTTAGTATTTAATTAATTTAAATTGTTGTCTTCAACATCTTTCAATTTGAACCAGTCTGAAATTTTGCCATCTCTTAATTGGTAAAACACAGTGACACATTATTTTGCTCATAATAAGATATGAACTAAAGGCATATAACTTTTCATTGAACTGAAGGCATACAATTCTTCATTGTTTTTTTTGAAAGGATATAAAAGAAATATGCCTTGACTTAAGTTACAGACATACTCTTTTTCAAAGTTCTCTTAGTACCCCTAAAATTTGAAATTCCCCTTAAAAGATTCCATTAACGTCATTTTTCAGATCCAGCTAAGAGAAACTGGGGTGCATTCGGACATTTGGCTGACTTGGTGCTAATAGGTTCAACTGTATCCCTTGCATTAGACCAACTACAAGTGTGGCCCTTCAACAACTAAGGTTCGCCAGGGAGATGGTATAATGTAAGTGACTTGGTACACCTTTCGTCATTCACAATTCATTGATCCCTGCAAAGGATAATCCCCCTACCCCAAATAAAAACACAAAAAAACCCACTTGGATTTAATGGAATGTTAATTATCTGATCAAAGTACCCTTTTCTCATTATTACCTGGATTTTGTCCATTAGATGATTCCTACATAATGATGCTTTTTGATGAAATTCATGGTAAACAATTGAGAAAACATTGTGGAAAACGAAGAAATTGCTTGCAACAAGCAATTTCTTCATTTTGCACATTTTTTTTGGACCATAACAGTTGAAAAAATCTAAATTTCATAAACTATAAACTATTGTCTGTGACTCCTTTCAATTTGGACATGGCTAAAATTTTGCCATCTTGTAATGTGTTAACCCTTGTCATGCTGAACCTGGAATATTGGTCTTCACCTCCTGTTTGTACTTTTCATGCCAGAGTTGTTCATGAAATTGATTTCTTAAAGAAATATTGCTTTTGAACAAGTCTTATCAGTACTTTCAGCCCTTTGATTTTACAGCAATTCAGTAATTAATTTATACAGCATATTAAACAACTGTTTAACACAATACAATTATTTTATCTATGATTTCTGTTTCAGTTACATGATGGTTGTTGGCAGTTTACATGCACTTTGTACAGATGTGTTTACAACAACAGTTTACAATTTAATAAAGATGAATGTATTGACAGATTTGTCTATCTTGACAGTTTACATTGGTTTTATATTCTAATACCTACCATATTTCTTTTATTAACCCAGAGCCTAACGGAAAAATTTTAGACTTGTCCAAAGTGAAAGATATTACAGGATACAATTTAAAAATCATTTTACTAGTTAAAGCAAAGTCTGGACTATTTGTGGTGACCTAGGTTTTCTCCAAATTGATGGTTGTTACATACGGTATATAATTGATTACTGAAAATAATTTTCAAGTTGAAAAAAAAACAAACTGCACCCCTGAAGAAATACTAAGAATACAGTAGAGAGGTTCAGAATAAAAACTCTCCTGTCCAATATTTGTCTCCCACTGGAAAAGGATGAAGTGGTAGTACTGGTGTGAGAAATACTAGGAATCCATGGTTAGATGCTCGTGATATGACTGAAATACTGTTAAAAGTGGTGTTAGATCCAGTTCCTTATCAATGCACAACATAGCTCCTTAAAGCTTTTATTGGATGCATATATTGTTATAGTGAATTAATCCTTGTTTAGAATTGCACTAAAACCAAAAGGCGTAAAACACTAAAAGGCCCTAATTGTGGATCAATATTTCTTTCATTCAAATTAACTTTATTAAAAACAAAACCTATGGCTCAATGTCAAACATGTGTTAAAGACATGGATCAGACTGCATATAATTATGTACAAGCTGATGGTAGTCTATACCTGCTACAAAAATGATATATTTCTGGTTCAATATGACATAAATAAATAAATGTCTATAAATAAATGTCTCTTCATAAATATATAGTGTCTCAAGTTTGTATATGTACTATTTATCTACAAGTCTGTTTAACTTCTATGTGGAATGACATTTTGATGAAATTCTATAAGTCATGAATATAAATATGAAAATATTTTTTTCATGTCATATTTATTATTCTATCTTATTATTACATGGCAAATTGATTTAGGTTAAAATTTGTTAGAATTATGAATTTGATTATTATGAATTTGTTCCCCTTCTACATAGTAACTTTAAGTCTTTTGAAAATGTTTTTTATGATTAACATATCGGAATCACTTAGAAGTTAAGATATAACCCATTCCCGCACTATCACACATTTTGACGCCCCCAAGCAAACTATGGAAAGTATTGTGGGAAATGAAGAAATCACTTGATATGAGCAATTTCTTCATTTTCTATCACGAAAGGCATTAATATAAAAGAAAATTATTAACTTTAAACTGTTTCCTGTACTTTTTTTCAAATTTGGAGAATTCTTAAAACTATTTATATAGTAATGGGTTAAATGTTCAATCTGCCAATATGCACTTTAGCATAATGTGTGAAAATATTGTTCCACACTGAAGTCCAATGGGCTATAATATAATTTGTTTGCATGTTTTTGATATTTACAAGTTATCTACATACCAATTTCTTATCAGAGTTAATTTAACCAGGGACTTATTTTACTTGCTTTATGACTCGGAACTTGAAGGAAGAGAACCCATTCCCACACAATTCTGCTTTTTCTTACGACTGCCTTTCTGCCACTTCTTTAGATTTTGATTATTCTAAAATATAGCCAAAATTATAGGTGAGTCTAAATTGAAAGAGGTTTTAGTCTAGTCATAATTGAAAGCAGTTGCATGAAATTCAAGAAGTGCCAGAATCAAGGAGTAGATGCCAAATACAGCAGAAAACTTTGTCACTTCTTTTTCTAGAGTGTATTCCAAATAAATTTTCTTCGGTTCCTCAATAGTGGGGTTGTGTGGTATTTTGTTAAAAATCGGTATCAAATGAAAAATAAGTGCCAGATGGGGAAGAAGAATAGTGGTTAAAAAGAAAATTCCCGGCAGCAATAGTTATCAGAAATAAGAATCCTATTACATTTTAGAAAGCTGTATTTCTTCAGTAATTCATTGGTTGGTAATGGGTTTGGCAATTTTAGAAATGATCATATTTTTTTTGCAGTCAACGAATTCAATGCTTCCACATTAAAAGATATGTTTCTTTACCTATTACCAGATAAGAAAAAAATTTGACTGGTCCAAATTGAAAAAAGTTGCAGATGGTATTCCCAAAGGGGGTAAAACTGAAAAAAATGAGGATGAATATATATATAGAGTAGAAAACATTGTGAGAAAAGAAGAAATTGCTTGTAACAGTCTTTTCTACTACTATATTTTGTTAGTGTGTTGATATTTAACCTTGATTTTTTTACCCTTTATTACCACAAAATTTGGTTAAAAATCGTGATAAAATATCAAAATTATATATACCTTTATTGAAAAAAAAAGTTGGCTGGGACACATTTAATCTACAGACTTATACTAGTTTTGATTTTATAATGGATCATGTTTAGATTTTTGTCTCTTTTGACAAATTCAGTTTGAAGTCCTGTCAGAAGAAAGCAATTTGCTTAAAGTCAAGTATGTTAAAATGTGTTGTGAAAAATAGCTGTTGTGGATTTAGAAAAATAAATGTTTGAAAATTAGAGATTTTTTAGTGTCATTCCTGTATATTTTTGTCAAGCATGTGGGGTCGTATATCAACATATCTTTTATTGATCACCCATCACTGAATCCAAAGGGGTCTTTGGGATTTCAACCAGTTTATCTGTCAGCCAGGCTGGCCAATCCAGATTTTTTTCTAAATATTTGCAGATGTTTACATCAAGACTGATCTTCGTTTTGGGGAATTTATTTCTGGCCAAAATGCTGGCCTTTTGCAAGGACAGATTCACAGAGAAGGTAATTAACGGTCGTTAGGGGACTTTGTTTTGTGATGCAATTCTTCAGAGTGCTTGTCTACATTGCACATTGTCCTAAACTTGTCATCAGTTAACAGAGAATTATGTTAAATAAGCTACGACTACGATATTTCAGCATCAGACAGGTAGCTGATTTAATCAAGGTATAGAAAAGGTTTGATCGATGTTCAGGGGTCAATACATCTCAGAATGTGTAAATTGACTTCCAGTTACGCACAATTCTTTATTTCAAAATAATAGAGGAGGGGTAGAAAAGAGGAGAGGTATCTCGGAGCATTTTGCGACCAAACAATCATAATAGACAAACAGCTCTGCAATGTTAGACATCATTTGTCATGTTTTGTAGAATATAGCTGAAGAAAATATGTGGGAAAGGGAGAAATTGCTTCTGACAGTTTCTACTTATTAGCTCACCTGAGCACAACATGCTCAAGGTGAGCTATAATGATCAATACGGCGTCCGCTTGTCCGTCCGTAAACAATTACTATAAAATCTTCTCCTCCTAAACCATAAGGCCTAGAGCTTTGATATTTGGTACATTTCATCACCTATTGACCCTCTACCAAAATACTTCAAATAATTACTGTACTCTTAAAATTAGCCCTTTTCAGTGCGATCCCTTATTTCACAAAGGAATAAAGAACGACATCTTTGAAAATCTTCTCCCAAACCATAAGGACTAGAGCTTTTATATTTGGTATGTATCATCACCTATTGACCCTCTACCAAAATCCTTCAAAGAATTACTGTATTCTTAAAATTAGCCCTTTTCTGTGCGATCCCTGATTTTACAAAGGAATAAAGAAGGAAATCTTTGAAAATTTTCTTCTCCCAAACCATAAGGCCTATAGCTTTGATATTTGGTACATATCATCAGTCATTGACCCTCTACCAAATTTTTTAAAAAAATAACTGTATTCTGAAAATTAGCCCTTTTCTGTGCAATCCCTGATTTAACGAAGGAATAAAGAAGGAAATCTTTGAAAATTTTCTTCTCCCAAACAGGCCTAGAGCTTTGATATTTGGTACTTATCATCAGCCATTGACCCTCTACCAAAATACTTCAAGGAATATCTGTATTCTGAAAATTAGCCCTTTTCTGTGCGATCCCTATTTTTAGTTAGGAATAAATAATGATATCTTTTAAAACCTTCTTCTCCTAAACCATTACCTAGGGCTTAAAAGAGAAATCCTTATACATCTTCTCCAAAATAACTAGACAGAGGGTTTTGCTATTTTGTATATATCATAAAGCCACGAACCATTATACTCAGGGGAGCGATTTAGGACCATTATGGTCCTCTTTTTTTACGTTGTCTTTGTATTGTTCTGTATGTTTTGTGTTATACTATCCTTAAGTTTCTTGCGCGCTAAATGACCACAGCTGTCGATACACCCTTTAACACCTACTAATCAATCTTTTTGCTTACACGTGTTGAACTACATTCTGAAGTCATTTCGTAATATAAAGGCAATGCCGTTAGCATATTCCTCTAATTTGATCAGTCTATAATTTTGTAGTTAGGTAATGGATTAAATTTGTATGGTCGGTACACAGGTCCTGTTTTCATAAAACTTGTATGTTTACCGAGTTTAAATTGCAGCCTGCAGATCAACTCTAGAAATGAATTTTGGTCCGTGGTCATGACCCATTTTCATATTTTAACGAAATAAAAAATCTGTCTGTATATTGTTCACAATTTTGTAATATCTGATCTCTGTAAGATAACTTTGGCGAAAAATGTAAACTTCTGGTAAACCGATTCTCAGGAAGCTGCAGAAGAAAATATATCCGCCACAGATAAGTGACTTAAGAGATGAAGAGAATATTTTTTGTTTTCATGGAGGTATGAACCGAAAAACCTATTCACACTGTATGAATACGCGAAGCGGATTCATACAGTGTGTGATTAGGTTTTTCGGTTCATACCTCCATGAAAACAAAAAATATTCTCTTCATTTCTTATAATTTAATAGCATCGAGCGAAAAAAACAAAAAAACTTTACAAATTTTGATACCTTTTTGTATAGGACTATTTTGTGTGGAAGCATACAAAATCGCTGCGTGCTCAAAATTTTGTTCATGGAGTTATTAATTTTTTTTTCGACCAATCAGAACGCTCGCTTTTGATATACGAAACTGAAAATTAAATTAAAAAAATTTGAAGTCGGGTCAGTGAATGAGGGCTCATGCTGGCATTTAAACTTGGGAGTAATTGACTCTTTCATAACATAGTTCTAGGATTTAAAAGTGATTTTGAAGGGAAGAGCGAATCATTTGTAAAACATTTACTGTTTAAGTCCTAACTGATCTTACTTTGGAAAGATATGAATAAAACAATTAATTTGTACTATTTCAAATAGCATATAACAAACTGTTGAAAAGTTGAGGGATGAAACTTTATTTTGACCATTAGAAATTGCTCCCAAGGGGGTCAAAATGACCCTATAGGGAGTAATTTGCTAATATTCTATGAAGGCCATATTCACACTTTTTGACTCTCAAAACCCTGGTTTACAAGTCAAACGCGAGCAATGGTAATAAGAGGATTTCACACACAAACGGACGGGTCACCCCCCCCCCTTTTTACGCTAGTGGATAACACTAGAACCCACGGTGACCTTTCCCTTCGATCAGTACACATCATTTTGTATAAATTAGATAAACTGGAGGCAATTATTTGTGGTCTTATCTTTCAGGGGCGTGTTATCAATGTTTATACAGTTAGTGGAATAATAGTTCTAGGAAAGGTCAAGTTTAGATGATTTTCTTATAGATATTTCCTTTCCTTTCTCGGTATCAAGCTAAAGGAAAGTTTGATGATGTTTTGTGTCTAATTTTTCGAAATCACTAGAGAAAATATGAATTTGCCCAGCATAAAACTAGGACAACCGCCGAAAAAAAATCTACTTAAAACAGACACACGAGCACACAAATTAAAGAACCCAAGACATCTCAAGTAATTCAAAGAATGAAACTTTGAATTGAATATCAGTATTAACCCTTGTAATGCTGTATAAATCACCTTACTGAATTGCTGTAAAATCAAAGGGCTGAATGCACTGATAGAATTTGTCGTTGAAAAATAAATATTTCTTTTAGAAATCAATTTCATAAACAACTCTGACAGGAAAAGTACAAGCAGGAGGTGTAGACTAAGATCAGGCTGCACGTAAGTGCAATCTGATCTTGGTCTACACCTGCTGCCAAAACCGAAATATTCCGGGTTAAGCATGACAAGGGTTAAAAATACACTTTTTGGATGAAGTATTGATCGATCAATCTTTTCAAAATTAACTAATCAATTTTACGAGCTATCCGTTTTCAATCATTTTTGGTTATGTGTTTACATTATGAGTGTCTTTTAGCTCACCCATGCACAAAGTGATCTCCGTGAGCTATTGTGATCGGTCATCGCCCGTCTGTCAGTCGATTTGTCCGGCCGTTTATGATTAAAAAAAGAAAAGTTTCACTTTCTATACTTATCATGGAATTTCAATAAAACTTCACAGAAAAGATCCTTAGGTCGTGCTCTTTCAAAATAAATTAATAGAATAAAAATCCATTGAGAACTTTGGTTGCCATGGCATCCGAGTGTAAAAACTTTAAAAGTCTCCTCCAAAACAATAATGTAGCGAGCTTTATTTTTTGATAAATTTCGTCTTCTGTTGACCCTTTACCAAAATACTGCAAAGAATTACCGTACTCTGAAAATTGACCCTTTTCTGTGCGATCCCTGATTTTGAAAAGGAATAAAGAAGGAAACATTTGAAAATCTTCTCCCAAACCCAAGCCAATAGTTTTAAGTTTTATATCACCTGAACACGAAGTGCTCTGCATGAGCTATTGTGATCACATTTTGTCCGGCTTCCGTCCGTCGTGCGTCGTCTGTCAACAATTTCTTTTAAACAACATCTCCCAAACCACTTGGCCAATTTGAACCTAATTTTCCTTATGTGGCCCTCTATAAAAATAGCTAAAAGAATTAAAATCCGTTGAAAACTCTGGTTGTCACGACAACAAAAGTGAAATTTTGAAATAATCTTTAAAAATCTCCTCCTCCTGACCCGAAAAGAGGAGAGCCCCCCCTTTTTTTTTGCATGAAACATCTGTGTATTGACCTCTTTCAAAATTGTTATAATCAGTTATCTCGGGTACCCAGGTACAGACCTCCAGTGAGTTGTGGCCTATATTGAAATGGAGAATGGTATTTGAATGACGTTTCCTACCAAACTAAAGGACCAATTTCAACCAAATTAAGCACTAATGTTCCGTATGTGGTCCTTTTTCACAATAGCTAAATTGACAGAAAACTAATGGAAGAAATCTGGTTGCCATTACAATGAAAGTTATATCCGTACTCTGAAAATAAGCCATTTTTCTGTGCAATTCCTCATTTTAGATAGGAATGTAGAAGGATATCTTTGAAAATCTTCTCCTACTAAATCATTAGGCTTAGAGTTTAATATTTGGTACGTATCAATTCTTATTGACCCTCTACCAAAATACTCCAAAGAATTACCGTACTCTGGAAATTAGCGCTTTATTGTTTGATCTTCGATTTGCCTAGGATTAAAGGAGAAAATCTTAAAAATCTTCTCCAAATAATAAGGTGTAGAGCTTTGATATTTTGTGCCGCCGTTATAGCGAAGTCGGTAGCGCACCAGACTCCCAATCTTAATTATGTGATGCCATGGGTTCGATCCCCGACGGCGGCACATTTTGTCTCTTACCAATGTGTGTATAATCGTAAACCTAAGTGGGATAGCAACTGCAGGTTCGGAAAAGATGTAGTGGTGTGTGAAATACCAGGAATCCATTGTTAACTGCTTCATTCGCCGCGATATGACTTTGATACTTTTAAAAGTTGCGTGAAAAACCCAGTTCAATCAACCAGTCAATTGATATTTTGTATAGAACATAAAGCCTTAAGCCATCGTACTCAGAGGAGCGATATAGGACCATCATGGTCCCCTTATTTTTATTTGTGGTTTCTTTTAGACACTTTAGTATGTTTCGTGTTTTTCGATTAGTTGACCAATCAAGGAATATATCGACCAATCAAATAATTTATTATGCCCAGTATAAGATTTGAACTCCGACATTGACAGCATCACTAAAAGAGTAGTTTTGAGCACCCATGTCAGTGTTCACAGAATCTTTTCATTATGCTTATAAACTTTGGACGAATACGAACCAGAACTCGTTTTTGCCGTAGAATAATCTCATAAAGAGTTGACATTAAAACGCGCCAAAAGTGTGATTGGTTATGTAATGGATATCGGCATAAATGATATCAGGAGAACAAATTTACGATGGTCTTTGATCACTTGGTATACGTGTATATGTCAACATGCGGAACGTACGAAGGACGTTACTAAGGTATATTCCTCTGCAAAATGTGGATTATTTTGCATGAGAGAGAGAGAGAGGGGGGGGGGCAGAGAGAATATAATAAAAGACATTCGTCGTTTGAGAAATACTGTTAGCCCTATTTTTCCGTGTGTTTGATTTGGATCGTCATAGGATAGTGGGAATGCTTGCTAGAGTATAAATAATTCGGAGTTAGCTATTGTAACTGATCTAATTCCGACATGTATCTAACCGTCCTTTGATCACAACTTTCATGGAGGCCCGTTTGCATTATGATTCTCTGTCAAATTACTTTTTCATCTCATGTATTTCAATTCATAACTCTTATTGTAATTTATTCTTTAGTTGTCGAATCTCGGAATCTAGCCAAAGAAGGGTCAGACAACCTAGATCGTCCATACTCAACTGAGCGATTGTGATCCATAGACCTCTTGGTTAACCTTGCTTTTGTTAATCTCACTTCCAAACAACAAAGACTGGTCCAAATTGAAAGAAGTTGCAGATGACAATTTCAAGCTGATAGATTTTTTTTTTTTTTGGCTTTGTGGATAGAAAAAATTGTGGATAATAAAGAAATTACTTGGTAGGCTTTTTTCTTGAGGGAGGGGGGAGGGGTAAAAAGGAGGAATTGTGCGGAAATGGGTCAAGTTGTCAATTCAATATTCCATGGCTCTCACTCATAAACTTGATCGTAGTAGATCTGGTACAGAAACTCGGTGCAACAGAAAACCGTTAATTCCATTTGCCGTCTGCCAGCTTGCGATAATTTGGAGACAATCAGCAGACGATAAGTGCATTGTCGTATGGTAAAGCTTGTAGAGGAGATTTGTTTGGCTGCCAATTACGGCAGACATAAAATTAATTCCTTTCAAGTCAAATCCCATCAGACGAGATGGTATGTGTATAGACATTGCTGAACTCGGGATATTATTGATGGGGGTCATCGGTGGACATCAAACGTTGATTGCTATGAGAAATTCTACTGTATGTGCGTTTTTAATACATGAGCATAGTCGTGAGAAAAGGGTAATCTGTTCGGGGAACGGGCGATATGCTACCGGCAATCCATATGAGCATAGTCACAATAACACGGTTAGCTGTTATGTGGGAAGGGTGATATGCTTCCGGCTATCCATATGAGCAAAGCCACAATAACACGGTTAGCTGTTATGTGGGAAGGGTGATATGCTACCGGCTATCTGTATGAGCAAAGCCACAATAACACGGTTAGCAGTTATGGGTGGAGGGCGTTATGCTACAGGCTATCCGTATGAGTATAGTCACAAGAACACGGTTAGCTGTTATGGGGGAAGGGTGATACGCTACCGGCTATGCGTATGAGCATAGTCACAAGAACACGGTTAGCTGTTATGGGGGAAGGGTATATGCTACCGACAACCCGTGTGAGCATAGCCACAATAACACGGTTAGCAGTTACAGTGGAATCATTCTTCAGGATGAAACGCTAATGAAAGGCTGTCTGGTCCTCATGCATGTTGTAGGGGGTTACCATTGTAGTCTTCGTTACAGCAAATATGTGTGTGTGAGTTGGGGTAATTTTAATGTAAAAATCTCTTGTCTTTTCTCCATTTTGTATACACGAGTTTAAGTCCTTATACTTTTATTGCTGCCTTCTTGAAAAGCCGTTATGGGGCGGCGTATATTATGACTATGACACTCTTGCTATCATTTTCAGAAATGACTGAAATATGTGTGTCCAAAGCCCACTTGTAGAAGTGTAAGTATAAACGAACGGGCGTAATTAATTGCTCACACATTCAGTCCTCGAGTACGCACGCACCTACAGTTACTCCATCAGCGTACCTTCAATTTATGCGCCTACGCATATTTTATACGCGAGAATGTAAAAACAAAACAAAACAAAAAAGAAAACCACTAACGTCGTCGTGCGAAAACTTTGACATTTTGTGATATCTCTGGTTCTACTAGAGGCATTCTCTTGAAACTTGGCACACTTGTTCACTATCAATAGAGCAACCTATACTATCAAGGGGGTAACTCTAGATGCATTTTATCCACTATCTAGCACCCAATAGCCGAGCATAAGGTACCCTTAGGTGGTGCCCTTGTTTAGATATGCAAATGTGCTAATACATTTATTGGAAATACTAATTTACCCTAGAAAAAAGGTCATGAACCGTGTAAAGATTCTTCTTGTTTAACTTTTTTTATGGATAATGGTCCTTTAAACCTTGTCATGCTGAACCCGGAATATTTCTGTTTTGGCAGGAGGTATAGACAAAGATCAGCCTGCACTAATGTGCAGTCTGATCTTAGTCTAAATCGCCTGTTTGTCCATTTAGAGCTGGGGCTGTTTACAAGATAAAAATTCAAAACAGAAATAAGAATAGAATTAGTACTTCCAGTGTTTTCAGTCCTTTTACTTTAACCCTTTCCTGTGCAAACCCGGGATTCTGGGTCGCTGTGATTTCATACCCGAGAAAATATTGTAGAAAAAGACGAAATTGTTTGTGACAAGCAATTTCTTCGTTTTCCACAATATTTTCTACCTAAATGAATGGTCATTTTTCAAATTCAAACCGCTTTAATCTTTCGTCTGCAGAATCTTTGAATTTGGACAGATTTAAATATGCAAAACAGGAAAAGGTTAATGCAGTTCTGAAGAGAATTTTTATTCAACATGGCAAAAGCTGAAATACTCGTAATGTGCAAAGTGTCACGAATTGCTCACAACAAGGCACATATTCATATTTCTTTAATGCCTTCAGGTGGATTATCGAGAAATAGCGGTAGACTATCATTTGATAAACTCACCGCCTATCCAGTGAAATTATAAAAAAAAAGTTATGCCCCGCTTTCGTTCATTTCACCCAATCGGACGTTATCTAAACAGAGCCAAATAAGTGACGTCATCATAAGCGTTGCATAGCAGTCACGAGCAAAGTGAAGCGCTTTAAGAAAATTTGTCATAAAATTTTCGCATTTTGTATAATTTCTGCATTAAAGAAATAGAACAATCGTTTGTTTTTCGAGTAAGATCGATTGATATTTCATTTCGTGAACAACAAAAGCTATATTTTCACCCGTGGCATCGCCATTCATGAAAATAAAGCTTTAGATGTTCACTCGATGAAATATAAATCGATCTTACACTGAAACAAACGATTATCCTCTATATGTGCATAGACAGATAAAATAAACTCTGAAATATTCAAATGGAAAATGCGGAAGAGACCCAGGTGAGCAATATAAGACCTTATTAGCCATATTATAAAAAAGAATGATAATAATAATGAGAAGAAGACAAAACACAAAATTCTCAGATAGTGTTGATTGAGCTTTTCCATTTTAAGTCCTAAATTAGAATTGTCACTCTGCTTTGTAAGACGAACGGCGACTTGTTTTAAATAATTACGCGAGAAATTACCAAAATGATGATTAAAAAGTCTGAATCGCTCACATTATAACAGACATTTGTATTGTTCAGTTCGAAATTAGGCTTGTCAGTAGTTAAAATCAAAGAAACAAGAATTAATTTTAGCCAAGTTGTCTCTTTTCTGAATGTCAGCTTGATATTTGACTGGCTCCTTTGTTTCAGATGTATCTTATGGTGGACACTTTCTGCCTTGAGATACTATTTAACTTTAAACTTTTCGGATAATGAAATGATAATTAAAATATGCCGGAAAATGATATTTGTAACTATAACCACGGTCTCGTTTCCTGTAAACGCCAACAGTTTCGTGTACTATTGTCATTTCTGAGCACTAGCTCAAATTGAACATTTAAAATATTTAGGAATATCGTGAAGCCTGTTGTGGGTTCTAGAGCAATAGAAAATGGTGAAAATAGTTAGAAATATTGCGATAACTTCATTGAGGGAACCTTTCACTATTAAGATAAAGTAAACCCTTGTTATGCTGAACTCGGGATATGCCTGTCTGGGAAGGAGGCATAGACAACGATTAGCCTGCTCATAAATGGAGTCTGATATTAGTCTACACCACCTACCTATCCCTTTCTAGCCAGAATTATTTATGAAACTGCATGAAGTTTTTAAATGAAGTATTAGCCTGTTACTATTGCTTCCATAGATTCAGTCCTCTAGTTTTAGTGCAATTCTGAACAGGATTTTATTCAGTATGACAATGGGTATACGTTAAAAATTCCATTTATCGTGATATAATTTAATTGTTAGTTTCGTCTATCAAAAACGAGCGATCTGATTGGTCGAAAAATTTAATTCATACCTCCATGAACAAAGTTTTGAGCACGCAGCCATTTTGAATGCTTCCGCACAAAATAGTTCACCACAACAAGGTATCAAAATTTGTTAAGTTGTTGCATTTTTCGCTCGATGCTATTAAATTATAAGAAATGAAGAGAATATTTTTTGTTTTCATGGAGGTATGAACCGAAAAACCTAATCACACAATGTATGAATCCGCTTCGCGTATTCATACAGTGTGATTAGGTTTTTCGGTTCATACCTCCATGAAAACAAAAAATATTCTCTTCATCTCTTAAATTATTTTCGATTTCATTTTGAAAGCTATATCGTGTCTGAAGGCTTAAATATGCAACAATAGCATATTTCCTAGAAATCTTGAAACGACAGTTATTTGGCGGTTTATAAATAGGAAAATATAGCATAACGGTGCCTTTTATTTGTATTTGGAAACTCAACTAGATATCTGGACAGAGGAGGTTTTGTGATTTCATATTTGAACATATTAACAACCCTTACCCAAACCATGTCGTGGTTATATAATTAACTTGACATTAGGATTCAAACACGCACACAGAATTCTGGGTTGGTGAAAATAGAACAATCTTAGAAATTGCCTAAATGCTTTGGGCAATTATTTTCCTATTCGCTCTCGAAAGCCAGATATTTGGTTCAGCAATTTATTCTCAATTTTGAACTATTAGGGACCCGCTTGATCTTACGTTTTGCGACAAATTTTGACGGGAAACTATAATATGTTATTGTCGTCCGAACCGGGATAAAATTAGGTCGAGTCCCGTTTAGCTGCCTTCACTGCAGTTTCAACCAAAATTTGGAAAGGTAGAATCATTGTGGTTGTTGAAAAAGTATTATAACGACAAAAGTAATCGCTAATAATTTGATTTTTAGTTTCGTCTATCAAAAACGAGCGTTCTGATTGGTCGAAAAAAATATTCATAACCCCATGAACAAAATTTTGTGCACGCAGCGATTTTGTAAGCTTCCGCACAAAATGGTCCCATACAAAAAGGTATCAAAATTTGTAAAGCTTTTGGTTTTTTCGCTCGATGCTATTAAATTATAAGAAATGAAGAGAATATTTTTTGTTTTCATGGAGGTATGAACCAAAAAACCTAATCACACAATGTATGAATCCGCTTCGCGTATTCATACAGTGTGATTAGTTTTTTGGTTCATACCCCAATGAAAACAAAAAATATTCTCTTCATCTCTTAAGTAGATTACAAATAATCGTGCAAGGAGAGGTCAATCAACAGATCGCTGGCCCCGCCCACTGATCTCTGAAAAGGAAATTAAATAATCTATATCTGAAACTCAGTTATTTCGCAATATGCATGGCCAGTAACATGTAACCGAAAATTTGAAATAGTTGGCAGCCTAAACGGCGAAACTACAGCTTGTAGTGCTTCACCACGGCTAAGTAGGGATTCAAAATTCACTTTCGGTCTAGATGAACGATTTGATTGGTCGATTTATTCTTTAATTGACAGCTGCGATCGGTTAATTTCAAGAAAAGGACAAAACAAAAATCGACCCAAATCAACGATCAGTCCAAATTTAAAGTATTTGCATACGACATTTTAAAGTGCTCCTTTACCTACAATTTTCTTTATGGTTTAAAAATGTGACATTGGTTAGTAACAGGTTAAGAAAATAATAATTGTAAAAACAATACATAAATATATGTACCTGTTAGAACACCTAAAACCGAAGCTGTAAACACCAATCGACATTAAATTCCGAAAGACTTTTTCGTGATAAATAACAAGGCCCCGTCATTAGTTATTTCTGAAAAACGTGGTTGCAAGTCGATGTTTCAATGGTATAACGCGATTTCAGATCGCTGATTTGCATTTTCTTGTTCCATTATGTACCGATAGATAAATACACAAATGTTGTTGGTCCAAAATAAGCACCGATTTAATGATTGTTGTGAATGCAGACAAGTACAGTCGCCTCTCGAGAGCTAGTAAACTTGGCCTCTGTGCTGTCTATATTAGGGTGTCGGGGAAACTTAATTTCCTACCGAAAATAAAATTTGAGTGACATTTTCTTGATTTGCAACTTGCAGACACACATCTTTTAATGGAATTAGGTTTACACGTGGTTAGCTATTCACGTGTTTCTAAAGCTAAAGAGAAAAGTCAAATTAAATTTTCGGCTTTGTGGAAATGCCACGACTTTCGAATCAGCAACGTCAAGAACCCATTGGAAGGCTTTCGTCTGGTCATTCTGTGACCGCAGTTAATGAAACAAAATTAATTTGATTGATTGTTTGATTGAATGGAGTTTAACGCCTCTTGTAACAGTATTTCAGTCATATCGCGGCGGCTTGAGCATCTAACAATGGATTCCTGGTATTTCTCACACCAGTACTACCACTTTATCCTTTCCTATGCTCCAGCTGCTATCCCACTTAGGTTTACGATTATCCACCCATTGGTGAGAGACTTATGTTGGAAAGAATATGTGCCACCGGGGATCGAACCCATGTTATCCCATGATTGAAGATTTGGAGTCTTGTCCGGAAATTGAATAAGTTTTTCTAAAATTTTGTTGAAAACTACTGATTGTAAAAGGATCTACAAATATCGAAAGAATTTACGACGAAATAGGTCACATACCCTTATCATGCAGAGAAAATCTCAAAAGATAACATATTGGATTAAGGTAATTAATTCTGTGCGGAATTCCTTGTTGTTCAATACTTATGTTACGCTATATGAAGACGTAGAAATCGGCCTGAACTATAATAAATGTAATTTTGCTTACCTAATAAAATGTATTATAGACCACTACCTTTCGTTTGGCATACCCAATCTACCAAACATATCTTTTATGATTTAATACATCAAAGTTTATCAGATATATATTACCAGCAGTGGTATTCAGCTATTAATTATACAAATCGATTTGAAATATATCCCCTCTTAAAACACATTGTTGCCTTTGAAAGTTACCTCGAATTTATACAAGGTAAAAAGATCAGATGTGCACTTACTAGATTTAGAGTTTATCTCATGATTTCGAGAATGAATAAGGTCGATACGTAAACATGGAAAGGAAAGATAGAACTTGTAAACATTGTAATAAAACATGTTTGATAATGGATTTCACTTCATACTTATTGGCCCGAAATACTCTGATCTTATAACCAAATGTCTAAAACGTTACTTTTATACTTGACCAATGGTAAAAAGATTCACAAATCTTATGTTGAATCAATGAAAGTCAGTGGTTTTTAAATTGGCGAATTATTTGCATTATTCATTTTCCTGAAGAAATTAATTTTTGTTCACGTTAATGACATGTTCTTCTGTTGATCCACGTGTTTCCTCTATTTTTGTCTGATTATCTTCTGTAAGCATTGTAAACAATTTAAATGCAATAAACCGTTTGTATTGTATGTGTATAGCATTATAGAAGCTTGTATTCGTGAGGTTTTTATCAGGGGGAATCGCTAAAAGTTTTGTTTGTAATTGTAAAGCTTTTATTCCACACAAATTTTTTAATATGGAATAGCTAAAAGTTTTGCTTTTAATTGTAGGGCTATTATTTCACACACAATTCTCATGGGAAAAAAACTAGAAGTCTTGTTTGTAATTGTAAAGTTTTTATTCCACACTAAATTTTCATGGGCAATAGCTAAAAGTTTGCTTTTAATTGTAAAGCTATTATCCCCCCAACAATTTTATGGGAGAAATAGGTAGAAATTTTGACACAATTTTCGTGGAGAATAGGTAAAAGTTTTGCTTTTTATTATATTATAAGGCTTTTATTTCACACACAATTTTCATGGGAAAATAACTAGAAGTTTTGTTTGTAAACTTAAAGTTTTTATTTCACACACAATTTTTGCTTTTAACTGTAAGGCTACTACTTCACACACAATTTTCGTTAGGAAAAAGCTGGAAGTTTTGTTTTTAATTGTAAAGCTTCTATTCCACACCAAACTTTAACTGGGAATAGCTAAAAGATTTGCTTTTAATAAATGGCTTTTACTTTACACAATTATCATGGGTAAATAGCTAAAAGTTTTGCTTGTAATTTTAATGCTTTTATTCCACACACAATTTTCATTGAGAATAGCTTAAAGTTTTTCTTTTAATTGTAAGGTTTATCATTTTACACTCGATGTTCCTGGGGAATAGCTAAAGTATTGCTTGTAATTGTAAGGCATTTATTTCACACATAATTTTCATGGGGAATGGCTTTAAGTCTTGTTTGTAGCTGTAATGTTTTTTTTATTTCGCACATAATTCTCAATAGGAATAGCAAAGTTTTGTTTATAACACAATAATCCTTGGGAATAGCTAAAGTTTTGCTTGTAATTGTAAGGCTTTTATTTCACACACAATTTTCATAGAGAATAGCTTAAAGTTTTGTTTGCAATTGTAATTTTTTTTTCGCACATAATTCTCATTGGAAATAGCCAAAAGTTTTGCTTGTAATTGTAAGGCTTTTATTTCACACACTGTATTCATGAGAAAAAGTTACAAGTGTTTCTTGTTATTGTAAAGCTTTTATTTAAAACATTTCTCATGGGGAGGGAAACGCTTATAGTTTTGCTTGTAATTGTAAAACTTTTTTTTTCATACACAATTTTCATAGGGAATAGCGAAACGTTTTGCTTGTAATTGTAAAACTTTTATTTCGCATACAATTTTCATTGGGAATAGCTTAAAGTTTTGTTTTTAATTGTAATGCTTTTATTTCACTCATAATTCTCATGGGGAATAGCTAAACGTTTTGCTAGCAATTGTCAAACTTTTATTTCACATACAATTTTCATGGGGAGTAGCTTAAAGTTTTGTTTATAATTGTAAAGGTTTTATTTCACACACTTTTCTCGTGGGGAATAGCTAAAAGTTCCGCTTGCAATTGTAAGGCTTTTATTTCACACACAATTCTCATGGTGAATGCGTCTGTCCTGCAGTTCGCACCACCGGTATTAACCATTTTATTATCGCATATCTCTAAGCCAGCACAAATCACTGTAAATATGGTATACTTTATAAACCGGTGATCCTACTTAGTTCAGCAAAATACGCATGACATCTACTTCCTTTTTTTCGATTCCGTTAATTTCGCAATTTCTACAGTAAATGGCAAATTTTATCGCACTTTTCACAGCAACTTTGATAACAGATCTGCCTAACATATACATCTTACTAATTAGTTTATTTCCGTATATAACAAAGTAAGGTGCAAATTTGTCGCCACAATTTTCTTAGCAACTACAAATGAGCGCATTCGTGACATTTCCAACATTACACATGTGCACCAATTAAAGACTCAGATCAGCCTGTGCATCCGCACAGTCTGATCAGAGTCTTCACTCTGCGCGATGTTAATAGATACTGACCCAAAGCTTCTTTAAACAATCAGCGAATATTCTAATTGCCCCGAATGGCTGTTCAGGGTGCTCAATGTGTGCGAGTAACGCACATGAGAAATGGTTCGAAATGTCACGCACAGGCTCAAATCAGAGAGATTTGTGGAAAATTGACATTGTGCATAAGGCAGGATACCTACATGTTGCCTAAAACATTCAGGTAAGTCCGACATCTTCTCCCCGTTTTCCACTACGTTTTCCAACATTACCTTTAACCCTTTGCTGTTTTGCAAAATTTTAGACCTGTTCAAAAATCAAAGGTTTTGCAGACAACAATTTATAATGGATTTAATTCGAAAAAAAAAAACAACAACATTCAATAGGTTTGAAAACTCTGTGGAAAAAATTGCTTGTTACAAACAATTTCTTCTTTTCCAACAATGTTTTCTCAAGTATAAAATCCCAAGGACGTAAAAACCAGTGATTGTACAGGAACATTTTGCCGTATTTTTTCTCTGCAGTCATTAAGCATCAGATCAGAGTCCCATATTTCCTATTTTCTTTTATTGCACTTGGGTTGTCAGGTCACCTATTTTTGGATTATCCTTTGATATAATTTATTAAAAAAGGGTTGATTTTTTTCCAAAGAGGGGGTATAAGCAGTAAGTATGAACTGACAGATTTTTTTTAACATATCAATTCTACTCAGTTCGATATTCAACATTTCTCCGACAACATACATAATATATTTGTTTACAACAGTTGTTAGGTTCTTTGTCTGGACTTAATTTAATTTCGCCTGAGAGAGAGAGACTGAGAGAAAGAGAGGGAGTGTGAGAGTAAGAGAGAGAGAGAGAGAGAGAGAGAGAGAGAGAGAGAGAGAGAGAGAGAGAGAGAGAGAGAAAGAAAGAGAGAGAGAGAGAGAGAAAGAAAGAGAGAGAGAG